>QODF01000140.1:145740-182336 GCA_024372805.1 Oostethus manadensis
GGGTCCACATGAGTGTGTGAGTGGGGTGCGGAGGCCGGGTCCACATGAGTGTGTGAGTGGGGTGCGGAGGCCGGGTCCACATGAGTGTGTGAGTGGGGTGCGGAGGCCGGGTCCACATGAGTGTGTGAGTGGGGTGCGGAGGCCGGGTCCACATGAGTGTGTGAGTGGGGTGCGGAGGCCGGGTCCACATGAGTGTGTGAGTGGGGTGCGGAGGCCGGGTCCACATGAGTGTGTGAGTGGGGTGCGGAGGCCGGGTCCACATGAGTGTGTGAGTGGGGTGCGGAGGCCGGGTCCACATGAGTGTGTGAGTGGGGTGCGGAGGCCGGGTCCACATGAGTGGATTTTATTGGTAGCTCTGTAAATACAGCAAAAAGAAAGAAACACTGAAAGAAACATAAGCACCATTCAGTGTTTGGGAAGCACACAGAGTACAGTACAGTAATTATTGGCTCAAAGACTCAATAGAAAGCTTTATTGCTCAAAGATGAACTTTATCTCCTGGGAGAATTGTAGATGGGACAGCTGTATTGCTGTGCAAAAGTATTTATTGAAATACACCATTATGTTGTTGCAAGTGTGATTTTATTGTCTTGGATTCCTTCAAGTCATCTTTTGTGTGAACTAAATGAAGATTTGAACAAATCACAGGGGAAAGTACTAACACCCAGGCACCTCCCCACCCACACAATGAAAAAACAGCCACAGCGTCAAACACAGAAAAAGTCTGAAATCTCTCACAGTGCAGATATCAATATTGAAACATAGAAATATACATGAAGAGTATGCTTGCATTGTGTGACTGATAAAACAGTAGCTTTTCATTATACACAATAGAATGATTCTTTCCTTCAAAATGTATTATTTCCATTATTCATCCATGAAGGAAATTCATGTTTTTTAATGGAATGCCTTTCAAAATAAATAGTTTGGTCTTGTCAATCATAATCATAAGACATGGCCTTTCTAGTTATATACATAGAAAAAGTTGAAATATATACATGTTGAAGTGAAAGCATGGCATCATGCACAAGGCTTGTGCATCAGTAGGATGTTGTAGTAATAGTACTAATAGTATTCAAGCACATTTTCCAAGTGCAGTGCAGTACTCAGTACAACTTGATCCCTCTGTATTTGACTTGTACATTTGGCAGTACTGTACTACCGATTGTACCAATACATTGACAATAAGTACACGCTACAGGGCTCCAATTGGTAGCTTTACAGATGCCGGTCCTCCTTCACGTGAGAGCAAATGAGAAATATTCATTCCCCTTTTAGTGTGACATATACACATAGCACCTAGCAAGCTAAAAAAGAAATACAGGATGTGTTACACAATAATACTTACACATGTTTCCAAGAACAAGTTGCATCTTCCACATTTACTAGCACCCAGTTTCAATGACCCCCGTTTGGTTTTTTTGTATGTTTCCACACAGAAAGCAAGCAGTGGGACAGAATATGGTGGCCATAAGCTAGCAATGGCGGTAATAACGGCGCAGCCTGAGTATCTACAAAACAACACTATCATTATCATCATCATCATCTTCCATGCTACCAAAGCCCACATAAACATCTATGCAACCTATATTTGAACTAAGTCCTCCATATGAACTAAAGTGCTGTCTCCATTTGAACTAAGGTGCGGTCTACCGCCTTCCTAAGAACTGAGGTGCGGTCTACCGCTTCCATATGAAGGAAGGGTAAGCAAACACTGTCACGATGTGTAACGTAGTGAGGGAAGGGTAAGCAAACACTGTCACGATGTGTAAAGTAGTGAGGGAAGGGTAAGCAAACACTGCCACGATGTGTAACGTAGTGAGGGAAGGGTAAGCAAACACTGCCACGATGTGTAACGTAGTGAGGGAAGGGTAAGCAAACACTGTCACGATGTGTAACGTAGTGAGGGAAGGGTAAGCAAACACTGCCACGATGTGTAAAGTAGTGAGGGAAGGGTAAGCAAACACTGCCACGATGTGTAACGTAGTGAGGGAAGGGTAAGCAAACACTGCCACGATGTGTAAAGTAGTGAGGGAAGGGTAAGCAAACACTGCCACGATGTGTAACGTAGTGAGGGAAGGGTAAGCAAACACTGCCACGATGTGTAAAGTAGTGAGGGAAGGGTAAGCAAACACTGCCACGATGTGTAACGTAGTGAGGGAAGGGTAAGCAAACACTGCCACGATGTGTAAAGTAGTGAGGGAAGGGTAAGCAAACACTGTCACGATGTGTAAAGTAGTGAGGGAAGGGTAAGCAAACACTGCCACGATGTGTACCGTAGTGAGGGAAGGGTAAGCAAACACTGCCACGATGTGTAACGTAGTGAGGGAAGGGTAAGCAAACACTGCCACGATGTGTAACGTAGTGAGGGAAGGGTAAGCAAACACTGCCACGATGTGAACAAGTAAAGCGGAGAAAGACATCATGTCCTTGTAAGATCTGTACATCATGGCTATCCCGGCTTTTTCATGTCATACATACACACATCATATATATATGATATATATATATATATATATATATCATATATATATATAGAGAGAGAGAGAGAGATTACCAAAATCATGGGTTTTGGAAGGGAACATACATACATATATTTTAACCTTCACACTGTGACTTTCAATACAACACTTGAATACACATTATAAATGGTACTATTTCCTCTTTTTTGTACTTTTTCTGTTGAAGCAGGTGTTAAGAAGACTTTAATACACGTTACAGATCGTAGTATTTCCTCTTTTTTGTACTTTTTCTATTGTAGCAGAGGTATTAATAAGACTTTAATACACATTACAGATGGTAGTACTTCCCCTTTTTAGTGCTTTTTCCCTTTAAGCAGAAGACTTGAATACACATTAGGGATGGTATATGGGGTTTTTAGTGTTCTTCAGCCAGTGTTCAGTAATAAAAGTTGAATCAAGTTAAATCCACGTTACAAATGGTGGTAGTATTTGATGATTTTAGTGTTTTTAAGCAAGTATTAGGAAAGGTTTCTTACACATTACAAATGGCAAGAATTGGTGTTGTTTTAACGAATATTTAGATATTCTTTTTTTTTTTAGCGAGTGTTAAAGTTAGTTAAATCCACATTACAAATGGTAGTATTTGGTGTTTTTAGTTGTTTGTTTTTTTCTTTTTAGCAAACATTAAGAGCTTTGCTTATACCAATGATGATGTGACACTTTTTCAGAACAGCAAAAATCAATCATTTGATAATAGATGAAAAAAGTATGAATGTGCCTTTTTGTTTTGCACTCTGTGGGGTGTTTTATTGTGAAGAGTGATAGGATCTCAACGTCTGTGTCACTTTTTTACGCTCATCTTTGTCAAACTAGTCAGTCTGGTCAAGTTAAGTAAGCTCAAAAAAGGAAGGACTCTGTATACATACAATAAATGTCACGTGAGGACACAAGGTACCCTGCTGACACCTCCACACCATCTGCCAACATGCTGACTTGTACTCACTGTGTGTAATTTCACCAATGACAGGTATTCTTGGAGTGTACTTTATACATAGGACTTGTATTCATTCTTATTTTTATCCCCATATGTATTGGTGGCTATTTTCTACTTGGTTGGGACGTGTGTGCGTATTTTCTACTTGAAAGGTATCAGCATGTACTTGTCAGGATGTCAGTAGCGTGTGGAGTACCAGTCATTGTCGGTGAGCTGAACGAGCTCGTTGACGACGTCTAGCAGGTTGTAGTTGTGTTTCTTAAGCAAGTGATGGTTGAGGGGGCGGTCCCCAAAGCCCATCTCCAGCAGCACGGCCATCATAGTATCCTGCGTGCACGTGTCCACTGGGGGCTGCACAAAACACGTCAGGTTGAATCCACGTGTAACACACACTCCTCACACACATCCCACGAAGAGCAGCTTCCAAGTTAACTATGTGTGCCCTGCTATTGACTGGTGACCAGCCCAGGGTGTACCCCGCCTCCCACCCTAAGGCATCTATGATACCCTGGCAAAGAAAATGGATGGATGGAAACTATCGTTTCTATTTTGAATTATTGTTTTCATGAAACAAGTTTGTGTGCTTTCCAGTGATCTATGCGTCACAGCAGAAGATGAAAACAAAGCAGAGTGGGGGTTTGTTTACAAAGGTTTGTGATGAAGAGAGACACAGAAGCAAGCTTTATATATAAATATAAAATATAAATAAGATACACTCCCATTTTAGCACTTGGTGGCTCAATCCCGGAATGAACATAGATTCCTGGAAAAAGAAGGTTAACAATGCGTGTATCAGTCCACTCGAAACTGTGGTGATACAGTGAGGGAAAAACTATTTGAACCCCAGCTGATTGTGTAAGTTTGCCACTAACAAAGAAATGATCAGTCTATAATTTCAATAACAAACAAATCTAGAAAAATGCGTTTCAAAAAGAGGTCTAAATGAATTTGCATTTCCATGAAGGAAATAAGTATTTGATGCTTCAGTACTTGGTGGCAAAACCTTTGTTGGCAATCACAGAGGTCAGCCGGTTCTTGTAGTTGGCCACAAGGTTTGCACACATCTCAGGGGGGATTTTGGCCCACTCCTCTTTAAAGATCCTCTCCAAGTCATTCATGTTTCGTGGCTGATGTTTGGCAAGTCCAACCTTCAGCTCCCTCCACAGATTTTCTATGGGATTAAGGTCTGGAGACTGACTAGGCCACTCCATGACCTTAATATGCTTCTTCTTGAGCCAATCTTTTGTTGCCTTGGCCGTGTGTTTTGGATCATTGTCATGCTGGAATACCCAACCACGACCCATTTTCAATACCCTGCCTGAGAGAAGGAGGTTCTCACTCAACACTTGACGGTACATGGCCCCATCCATCCTCCCTTTGATGCGGTGCAATTGTCCTGTCCCCTTGGCAGAAAAACACCCCCAAAGCATAATGTTTCCACCTCCATATTTGACGGTGGGGACGGTGTTTTTGGAGTCATAGGCAGCATTCCTCCTCCTCCAAACACGGCGAGTTGAGTTGATGCCAAAGAGCTCAATTTTGGTCTCATCTGAGCACAACACTTTACCCAGTCTTCCTCTGAATCAGTCAGATGTTCAGTGGCAAACTTCAAACGGGCCCATTGATGGACTTTCTTGAGCAGGCGGACCTTGCGGGCACAGCCAGATTTCAGTCCTCCACGGCGTAATGTGTTACCAACTGTTTTTGTGGTGACTATGGTCCCAGCTGCCTTGAGATCATTTACAAGTTCCTCCCGAGTGGTTCTGGGCTGATTCCTCACCGTTCTCATTATCATTGAAACTCCACGAGGTGAGTTCTTTCTTGCATGGAGCTCCAGACCGAGGGAGATTGGCAGTTAATTTATGTTTCTTCCATTTGCGAATAATTGCACCAACTGTTGTCACCTTCTCACCCAGCTGCATAGCGATGGTCTTGTAGCCCATTCCAGTCTTGTGTAGGTTCACAATCTTGTCCGTGGCATCCTTGGAAAGCTCTTTGGTCTTGGCCATGGTGCAGAGTTTGGCATCTGGATTGATTGATTGCTTCTGTGGACAGGTCTCTTTTATACAGGTAACGAGCTGAGAGGGCTGCCAATGTCAGCTCGTTACCTGTATAAGATCCACCTGGGAGCTAGAAATCTTGCTGACGGATAGGGGATCAAATACTTATTTCCTTCTTGGAAATGCTAATTAATTTATAACTCTTTTTGAAACGCATTTTTCTGGATTTTTTTTTCCATTGTTGTCTCTCAGTGTTCAAATAAAGCTACCATTGAAATTATAAACTGATCGTTTCTTTGTTAGTGGCAAACTTACAAAATCAGCTGGGGTTTAAATACTTTTTTCCCTCACTGTATATAGTGACATCGTGGGTTGGAGGTGGGATACCAATTTCTTTGCATCGTCAGGTGGCACCCTTCTTCATTGGGGTTTTGATATTAGGCCCAGAGAAGATGAGCTAGGCAGTATAATATTTTTTCACTTCGATCTATTTGGAAGGGCTTTGGGTGTCTTTAGTTAATTTTATTTTAATATAAGAACTGTATAAGATCTGTAGATAAGTCATATTTGATATGATAATGTTTATGTGTTCTGCTAAGTTTTGTAATTGTAAACAATGCAGCTCAAGCTGTCAATTTGGAGTTCAGCACAGCTCTTAAGAGATCAGGGAGTGAGTTTTGGTAACGTGTTACTATGTTACACTAAGTAATCACAAAAAAGCATATTATATTACCGTGTCTTATATATTCCACACCTACAAGAAGTGCTTAAAGAGCTTGATTGAGACTGTCAATATTTTTTCAGTAAACCGGCAAAGCGCTACAAAAACGTCAAACTGGACGTGCAACATTTCACGTCATTTCACAGGACTTTGCGATATTTCAAACACATGTGAAAGTTCATTCATTCATTTTCTATACCGCTTATCCTAATTAGGGTCGCGGGTATGCTGGAGCCTATCCCAGCTGGCTTTGGGCGAGAGGCGAGGCACACCCTTGACTGGTCACACGTGAAAGTTGAATTAGAAAAACTATGTGCAAAATAGGAAATACCTGCGTGGGCCCTTGTCCCGTGAACAGCGCTTTGTAGGCAGAGGCAGCGACTGACAGAGCTCCTTTGACTAGGTCACTGGTGACACCTGCATGCCTGAACACATGTCATGGAAAGGTCAAATGTCACATTGACTCCTTGAATATCATTCTGTTCATTTTACAATCTTGTTGACTTTCAATATTTATTATATTATAAAAGATAACACTGCTCTTCTATGCTTCCATTCTCCCAAGCCTGGTGTGAGTCATTCAGGTCAGACAAAATTAGCTTGCACAACCATGTTTGACACCAGGGGAGCATATAGAGTGTACACGATCCTGGTGTTTCTGTATGATTCTTCTTGTGGCACTGCTTGATCAATGTATTTTTAACAAACTGGCAGTAGGTTTAGAATTTATTGTCTTTTACTCAGAAAAAATGCCCCACTAGCTCTTCCAGACTAGACGCCCAAGCTACATAGGCTGGCTTCATTCCAACTGAAGGAGCAGCGGGCTCTAGCCTGAGCTCCTCACCATATCTGTATTTCCATCCAATCTCTATTTCTTCAGTCGCCTATATCCGTGATCTTAACCGGTAGTAGCTCGGTAGGTAGGGTAAGCATGCACGGCAGGTCGTAGAGCAAGTACATTTGTGGCTACAGATGTAGACTCTGGGTACATTGTAAAAAGGCGCTATATAAAATCCTTTATTCTTATTTTTTATTGTTTCGTTTGTTATTTTTACTACTCTTTTTGTCATGAGCACCACACAAGGGATATCCGTTACCACACATTGTCCTGCATAGGTGAGGTCAGATTGTAGATCATTCACTAAATTATACAGTCTCCACTCAGTCTTTACAACGATGTTCCAGTAACACTGACTGCATTAGTACAGACCCGCCTGTCACACTCACACTCCAGCAATGATGCACACCATAATGTGGGGTGTATCTGCAGTTTTTAGTGTGCAAAATATGTGATGTTGGCATTATATGCACACGTGATACATATTTAAGAGCACAATACAGACTTTCCTAATAAATCTGCAATGAGCTGATTGTGAAATGCTGTGTTAGACAAACATTGGGATATTGGTTTAGCATGTCTGGGTTCAGCGTAGCATTTGAACATGGTAATATGTAACTGCATCTTACTGCATTATATACGTATTTCAAAAACATTTTGTCCTTTTAAAACATGTTTTCAAAACAATGCCTTTAAGTTTCCTGTACCACATTTTTGCTCGACGTATGTGTTTCTCACCCGGACTCCGCAGTGCTGTCTTCATTAGGGTCTGCAGTAGCGTGTGAAACATATGATTCTTTCTTTTCAGCACAAGAAGCTGTACGAAACATATAATTGATTACAATATGTACTATATATTTATATATACATATATATACATACACATACACACATACAGGGAGTGCAGAATTATTAGGGAAATGAGTAATTTGACCACAAAGCTCTTGATGCATGTTGTCTTACTCCAAGCTGTATAGACTGGAAAGCCAACTACCAATTAAGCATATTAGGTGATGTGCATCTCTGTAATGGGAAGGCGTGTGATCCAATGACATCAACACCCTATATAAAAATAGTAAGATATCTTGCAGAGGGATGCAGCACTCTTAAAATTGCCAAGCTTCTGTAGCGTGATCATCGAACAATCAAGCGTTTCATTCAAAATAGTCAACAGGGTCACAAGAAGTGTGTGGAAAAAGCAAGGTGCAAAATAACTGCCCATGAACTGAGAAAAGTCAAGCGTGCAGCTGCAAAGATGCTCCTTGCCACCAGTTTTGCCATATTTCAGAGCTGCAACATCACTGGAGTGCCAAAAAGCACAAGGTGTGCAGAGACATGGCCAAGGTAAGAAAGGCTGAAAAAAGACAAACACTGAACAAGACACACAAGCTGAAACGTCAAGACCGGGCCAAGACAGATTTTCCTAAGGTTTTATGGACTGATGGAATGAGAGTGAGTCTTGATGGGCCTGATGGATGGGCTCGTGGCTGGATCGGTAAAGTGCAGAGAGCTCCAGTCCGACTCAGACGCCAGCAAGGTGGAGGTGGAGTACTGGTTTGGGCTGGTATCATCAAAGATGAGCTTGTGGGGCCGTTTCGGGTTGAGGATGCAGTCAAGCTCAACTCCCAGTCTTACTGCCAGTTTCTGGAAGACACCTTCTTTAAGCAGTGGTACAAGAAGAAGTCTGCATCCTTCAGGAAAAACATAATTTTCATGCAGGACAATGCTCCATCCCACGCGTCCAAGTACTCCACAGCGTGGCTGGCAAGAAAGGGTCTAAAAGAAGAAAAACTAATTACATGGCCTCCTTGTTCACCTGATCTGAACCCCATAGAGAACCTGTGGTCCATCATCAAATGTGAGATTTCCAAGGAGGGAAAACAGTACACCTCTCTGAACCTGCAGCAATGTTGATGGTGAGCAGATCAAAACAGACAGAATCCATGGATGGCAGGCTTTTGGGTGTCCTTGCAAAGAAAGGTGGCTATATTGCTCACTGATTTGCTTTTGTTTTGTTTTTGAATGTCAGAAATGTATATTTGTGAATGTTGACATGTTATATTGGTTTCACTGGTGAAAATAAATCATTGAAATGGGTATATATTTGTTTTTTGTTAAGTTGCCTAATAATTATGCACCGTAATAGTCACCTGCACACACAAATATCCTCCTAAAAAAAGCTAAAACTAAAAACTACTTCCAAAAATATTCAGCTTTGATATTAATGAGTTTTTTGGGTTAATTGAGAACATGGTTGTTGTTCAATAATAAAATTAATTCTCAATAATACAACTTGCCTAATAATTCTGCTCTCCCTCTCTATATATATACACACATATACATGTAAATATATACATACATATATACAATGGTGTGAAAAACTATTTGCCCCCTTCCTGACTTTTTATTCTTTTGCATGTTTGTCACACAAAATGTTTCTGATCATCAAACACATTTTATTATTAGTCAAAGATAACACAAGTTACACAAAATGCAGTTTTTAAATGAATGTTTTTATTATTTAGGGAGAAAAAAATCCAGAGCCACACAGCCCTGTGTGAAAAAGTAATTGCCCCTGCACCTAATAGCTACTTGGGCACCCTTAGCAGCAATAACTGCAATCAAACGTTTGCCATAACTTGCAACAAGTCTTTTACACGCTCTGGAGGAATTTTGGCCCACTCATCTTTGCAGAATTGTTGTAAATCAGCTTTATTTGAGGCTTTTCTAGCATGAAGCGCCTTCTTAAGGTCATGCCACAGCATCTCAATGGGATTCAGGTCAGGACTTTGACTAGGCCACTCCGACGTCCTTATTTTGGTTTTCTTCAGCCATTCAGAGGTGGATTTGCTGGTGTGTTTTGGGTCATTGTCCTGCTGCAGCACCCAAGATGGCTTTAGCTTGAGTTGACCAACAGATGGCCGGACATCACACAGGACCATGTAGATTTTGAGTTTTTTTCCTCCCTTAATAACGTAAACCTTAATTTAAAAACTGCATTATTTTGTGTTCAATTATGTTATCTTTGACTAATAGTTAACTATTTTCTATGAGCAGAAACATTTAAGTGTGACAAACATGCAAAAGAATAAAATGTCAGGAAGGGGGCAAATAGTTTTTCACACCACTATATATATATATATATATATATATACATACACACACACACACACACACGCGCGCACACATTTTCCATGCCGCTTATCCTCATTAGGGTTGCAGGTATGCTGGAGCCTATACCAGCTGTCTTTCGGCGAGAGGTGGGATACACCATGGACTGGTTGCCAGTCAATTGCATATATATATATATACACACACACACGCACACACACATACAGTACGTATATATGATTGTCAAACATTGTACTGATGCAAAAGTCAAGATAATACCATCCTGAGTTTGACAGAGTTCAGAGTGTTCCATTTCTTTCTCAGCTGCAGCAACATCTCCCACTGCCTTTCCCATGCTCTTTGGACTGTGGGAATGAGGAAACACTTTTACCCACATACATGCAAAGCAGCACATGCTCGTCCACATCATGGAGCGTGACATCCATCCTGACCTTGGTATGAGGGTGGCTGTAGGTGGCACCAGGACCTCAGGTGTCAGGGGCTCATCGTCCAGTGTCTGAGATGTGCAAAGCATGTCATTTGCACTACTGTTACCCAACATCTCTGTTCCTGGAGCTGTGACCTCAAGCGCCTTGCCATGTTCCTCTCCCAGTGAGTTACTGGCACTCAGGGTGGTTTCTGGGTCTGTGTGGTTACTAGCTGGGATGTCACCAGGTTGTGACAGAGCAGAGCTGGAACAGGTTGACCAAAATGGAATTAGTACAACATTTGTACTAGCACTAGTATTAGCACACCTTCTCATTCACCTGGGGACACATTCAAAGTTTTTTGCAACTTTCCAGACTGACTGACCTTCTTTTTTAAAAGTAATGATGGCCACTGGTTTCTGTTTACTTGGCTGATTGGTTCTTGCCATAAAATTAACTCTGACAGTTGTCCAACAGGACTATCGGCTGTGTAGCAACCTGACTGGTAGCAACACAACTGCTGGTCCCAACCCTATTAATAAGGCAAGAAATTCCCCTAAGTAACCCTGACGAGGCACACCTGTGAAGTGAAAACAATTTCAGGTGACTACCTCATGAAGGTCATTGAGAGAACACCAAGGGTTTGCAGTCCTATCAAAAAACAAAGGGTAGCTTCTTTGAGGAATCTCAAATATAAGACATACTGTACTTGAGTAATTCACACTTTTCTGTCAAATACATAATTCCACGTGTTAGTTTATAGTTTTGATGCCTTTAGTGAGAATATACAATGTAAATAGTCATGGAAATAATTTAAATGCATTGAATGAGAAGGTGTGTCCAAAGTTTTTGGCCTGTACTCTATGTATGTACTGCTGTACATTTTACTTGTATTAGGACTTAGAGTGAATGAGGTGTCCCATAAATACCTGTAGCCATTGTAAGAAGGTAAATACTGTACCTGTACATGGACTCTCCCAGTGGCCGGCTGGTGTCAAAGCAGTCAGGAAGGATGATGATGTAATCCTCTGAGGAGGTGGAGGATGAGCGACTCCTTATTCCTTCTTTCTTTTTGCCTCCCGTGTTGACCTCTGCTTCTTTCTCACGTTTCCAACCGGTGGGCTGCACACTATGTGGGCCCCCTCCTTGAGCTACGATCAAATCGGGACAACTGGGATGATTCACTAACAAATCAAAGAATACGAATAAATGACTAGTCATCGATGTTCGTTTGGTAGTCTCTTGGGAGTCTTAAAAGCACTGAAGGATGATGACTAAAACTAATCTCCGGTTGGATGACAACATTAACAAGCATGGAATTTCCATTTCACCAACCGCTACCATTTCTAATATTCATAGAATTTAGTATGATCCTTGTAAATATCTCTGCAGGTTCCCATTACGTGTCATATATAATGTATATTAAGCATTTTATGTGTTAGACTAAGGACACCCTGCAATGCAATTCGAAATACTGACCTATTGTGGTGCACTCCAAAGGTGTGGAGGGTGTGGGTGCAGTGTCAAGTGGTATTGGTACTGAGCTGGGGCCAGCCACCTGGGCTGGGATCAAAGACAGGGAAGCGGGTAGGAAGGCTTTAAGAGGGGATGGAAGGGATGGCTTCAGCAAAGTTGGTGGTTTCCGGGGGTTATGGGTGCTGCCACCAGTCTTACTGTCCAGGATTTGATCGCTTTTCACACTGGCGCAAATCTGAACAGCCGGACGCACCACTATGAGCAAGCAGAATGTATACATTGTATACATAACATACGACATAAAATAAACATAATCCATCCAGATTCACAATGAAATACATTAACGTGATACAGAATGTATACATAATGTATGCATAAGGTAATGCAGAATGTAAGGTTGGTTTATGATGTAATATATATGAGGATAATTCAGAGTTTAGAACAGATAACTTGTGATTATATTTATAAGGTAGGCATGCCGCGTGTCTACCTGCACTACAGCCGGATCCCCTCATCGGGGTGTGATCGGGGGCCTCCTCCAAGGTCATTGAGCGAATGAGCGTCTCACAAACAAACTGAGCACCACTGATGTCATCCCCCCCCTCCTCTTGTGCTGGTACTCCACTGTTCTCTGCAGCACAATTTACCTCACGAGGAACATCTGTTGCCACACAATATCATCAGAAAAACATTTCACCAAACATTCATCGGAGAACAAGTAAACAACCTCATTCCCACTATCTAAGAATATTTCTTCACATTCACAAGACAAGAGACAAACATTCCTTGACCAGAGAGTCTCAATACATGATATAATCAATGGTTACCCATGATGCTATTGATCATTTCAGTCTCTTCTTGGATCAACCCCAAAGGGGGGCTAATTTTTTCCTGCAGATAGCCATCTTGTGGAAGAGGAGAGATGCAGGGAGTCTTGTCTGAAAAACACAAATAAAATGTATATATATGGCATGAAAATATAAAATAATAGATGCACATAACAAATGTCCGCACGTAGACAACTCTTCTAAAATAATTTAGACATATACACTAACATTCACACGCATTACACATACAGTAGTGTTCAAAATAATAGCTGTCCGATGTAACTAACCAGATGAATCACTTTTATTATTATATTTTTATTGCTACATGGCAAACAAGTTAGTGCGTGCAGTAGATTCTCAGAAAAAAAGAGCCAGCATTTATGATATGCATGCTCTTAAGGCTGTGCAACTGGGCAATTAGTTGTTTTAAAAAATCGCAGCGTGGCATTCAATCAATGATCAATTTAGTGAAAAACAGGTGTGAATGGGGTGGCCCCTATTTAGGGATAAAACCAGCACTTGGTGAATTTGGTGCATTCCTGTTTGAAGGCCTGAGGAAAAAGGGTCGTTTAAGACATTGCTCAGAGCAACAGCATACTTTGATTAAAAAGTTCAACAGCATACTTTGATTAAAAAGTTCATT
Organism: Oostethus manadensis; assembly: GCA_024372805.1. NCBI lineage: Eukaryota > Metazoa > Chordata > Actinopteri > Syngnathiformes > Syngnathidae > Oostethus > Oostethus manadensis. The sequence goes on from QODF01000140.1 coordinate 159,241, forward strand.
GGAGAGGGGAATAAAAATGTAGGCTGTTCAGGTAAATGATCTCCAATGACTTAAAATGGAGAGCAAAACCAGAGACACATGGCAGAAAATGGAAGACAACTATCAAAATGGATGGAAGAATACCCAGAATGGCAAATGCTCAGCCAATGATCCACATCCGAAGCTAATTATTTACAAGAATCCCCCGCAAAGTCCCTTTGTTTAAAAGAGGCATATGCATTTTATGGGCTGATGAGAGTAAAAGTGTTCTTTTTGGGTACAAGGGCCACGTAGAGTTTGTGGACGACCCCCAAACTCTGAATTCAAGCCACAGTACACAGTGAAGACAGTGAAACATCATGATATGGGCATGTTTCTCCTACTATGGTGTTGGCCTATTTATCCCATCATGAATTGTAGAATGTTGTTAAAAAATGCTGGAGTGGAATAACAGCTGAAAGGTGCCACAAGTTGGTTGACTCCATGCCACACAAATGTGAAGCAGTTATAAAAAACGTATTAGTTTTAATTTTATAGAAACAAAAAAGTTTGTACAAAATAGTTTTGCGTCCGTAAAGTCAACGGCAGACGCTGCTTTTTTTTTTACACAGCCCTTTCAACTTATTGACCAATTGCACAGCCTTAAGAGCGTGCATATCATGAATGCTGGGTGAGAATCTACTGCACCTACTGGTAGCGTGTTTGCCATGTAGCAATAAAAACATACTAACAGTGATTCATCTGGTTAGTCACATTGCACTGCTATTATTTTCAACACTATTGTATACATCTTCTTACTTGTTGGAGTGTTATTTGGGGCACTCTCCAACTCTTGAACAATGTTGATGTCCAACAACTCGAAAGAGAGAAGATCCTGAGAGATGAAAGGAAGGGAAGGCATGTCTTAAACGGTGAAATGATCTCAGCAGCATCCATACCACTTGTCACTGACTACATATACATTCTAGACAGATCATTTTCTACATGTCTTACATGCGGTGGTGAATATATACAGATGAGTAGTTGCAAGAATTGATGCAATCATTTTTGTTGACCAAGAGTGAGCCTATTCCTCATTGTCTGCTGGAAAAGCCAGTCATTACCACACAGATGAGGGCCTTGAGTCATGAGAGATACCCCCAGCAACATCTCTATATAGCCATCTGCCGTTTGATGCCCGTGCAAAACCTGAAGCTCCATTCCTCCAACAAAGTATCATGATGGCGCCCCCTTCGGTGTGCCATGTGGAAAACATCTCAGGTGGGACTCCCTTGTCATTCCAGTAACATTAGAAGCCATTCCATCTTTCATTGTCTCATGTTTTGTGCTCTCCAAGCTGTCATGATCATTAATTAATTTGGGGTTTTAGAGCAACCCAATTTTCCCAGTTATATTTATTGAAATTCAAGTTCAATTAAGTGCAATTAATAGCTTGAAATAGTACAAAGGTAAGTGGTGACCAATCAAAGATTAAAAAATAAGAAAGGTTGCACAAAATTGAAAAATAATGTATATATCGGAATTATACAAAAGGCCTGTTTTAGGGACCACAAAATGAGTCAACAATTTCAAGCTGTTTTGTAGAAATGGAGGTGGATTAAGCCTTGGCGGTTGGTGCTACTAATTCTAATAGGTGTTCAAAGTTCTGGAGTACTTACTATCTCATCTGTCCCCATAAAAACTACAAATATTCAGAATACAAAAACCAAAATGGAAAGTGCCTCCCGATAGCTGTAGCTGATTATGAATGCACCAGCATATAAGATGAACTCCCCTGCCTGGGGCAGTAATGCACCAACCGCCATAAAACCGAAAAAGCAACAACTGCCCTCTCATTGGTTATCTCGATTATCAACCATCATCCTCTTCCTCATAATGATGGCCAATCACAGCGTCCTTTTGCCCGGAGTACCAAAACGTTTCCGTCCATTGCCAAAAAGTTTAGTATATAAAGCACTGTATTCATTTAAAATGAAGTTACAGTACGTAAACCTACGTATGATTTCTGCCATCTGTCAAAACTCCGTTCGCTGCCTCCACCACCACAAGGAATCTCACCTCGCTCGACCCAAAAGGTAAAGTGTCATTTTTCATAACATTTATTATTACTTTACATTGTTTTGTAACATCCGTGCACATTTAAATTATTATGTTGTCATTAATGAACATATTTCGTTCAGTTAGATACAATATTTACACTTTATACGACTGTTTTCGAAGGGGCATTCAAGGGGAATTACACCATTTCCCATTCATTCATTTTCTATGCCACTTATCCTCATTAGGGTCGCGAGTATGCTTTTCTCATAATACGAAAATTCCAAGACACAAAATACCCTGCAGAAGAAATTAATTTCGTATCGAGGTTCCACTGTATATACATACATATATATATATATATATACTTACATATATACAGCCCTGTTCGCCATTACCGGCACCCCTTGATGTATTGCATAACTGAGTGATTGTCTTCAGAGATGTACCAAGTTTATATCAACAGGACCTTTTAATTGGAGGTCCAAAGTAATTTAAGACAATTGTTATTTCAACATAGATATTAGGAATATATATTAGGATATAGGAGAAAAAAACAGAAAACCAGCATGTGCACTAATATTGGCACCCCTCCTTAATATCTGGGGTCACGCCCTTTGGCAGCCAACAATTACACTAGAGTGCTTCATGTTGGTCTTGAGGTCTTTAGATGTTTGACCTGGTGTTTTGTCCACCATTCGCACCAACCTTCTAATACTGTCAGTAATTTTTCTCCTCCCCCCACATCCAGGGAGGTTCTTGACAATTCCATGCCTGGAAAACATCTTAATAACATTATGTTGAAACAGGGTTACCAAGGTTTTTGAAGATGGCCTTATACCTTTGGAGGTCTTGTGCTTGCGAATAATAGCATTTCTAGTGTCCTCAGACAGCTCCTTTGTCTTTACTATTGTCACACATGAAGAGGGAATAACGTTTACTGGCTTATACACTGGCTTTTTAAACCACCAAATTATCATTCATTGGCTAATGCATGTCACATTGGTGGAGGCAATTCATCACAGGTGATGGTCATTTGTGATTAGCAACGGGTGAGCCAAATTGGGTTTCCATACTGATTTGCAGAAAAGGGTGCCAATACTATTGACACGGCAAGCATTGTGTTTTTCTATGTTTTCCTCATAGTGTTTATCTTTTTAAATGTTCCTTATTATTTGCTGTTACGTATCAAACACAAGCTATCTGTAGTAAAATGTTGTTTCACTTGATAAATTTCCTTCAGTAGATATTCCACAATATGTACATAAACTTCATTGGTGCCAATAACGGTGAGCAGATCCATCCATTCATACACACATATATATACATATACTTTATATATGTTAGTACAATCATAATAATGTAGGTCAATACCTGTGCAGTGAGCAGGTCCACAGAGGGGATGAAGTACTCTTCACCGCTGTCCACTGACAATGGAGGCTGTTTTCTAGATGCTGTACATGCTTTCCCATTCTTTGGCAGTGGGTTTTTACCCTATTGGTGCAGTATTATATTAGTAGTGATAGTACTCTTCTACCTGTAATTGTCTATGTCACATACTGTAGTTGCTTTCTTACCTGTGGCGTGACACAGGGAGATACAAGTATGCCATCTGCCAACATAGGGGCAGGGGCCAGAGGGTCAACCAAAATGCTGCACCAGACCCGTGGTCCAAACTGCTCTCCAGCATGGGCCAGGCGCCAGTGAGAGGTATAGGAACCGTCCATAGGTGGAGCACATAGTGCTACGCTCACTATACCAACCTGGCAAAGAAAACATGGAAAAGTCATGTAATGCCAACCCAATAACATGCAGCAAGTTAACTTTGCCAATAAAAGCTTCATTGCCACACCCATTCAAATGGCTTTAGCGTATTTAATAAGCAACAGGTGCAGAATATCAGCATATTGCATTGTAAGGGTAACTTCAGGATGACACAAAAAAAGAGATTCCATTTGGAAGCATGACGACGCTGATGATGATGTTGTATTATGAGCTTTTGGAGGAGCAATGACCAGCTCCATAACTCTGCTGACTACATAAAACTATACCTCTTGCCTTTGGTGGGTATTTGTATCCTCAAAGCACAGCAATTCTTAAAGTATATACGAAAAACAGCTCTAGACAATGTACAAAGTAATTCAATACACATACAGTGAAGTAGTTCAATCCCTTATTTCTTGCAAGTTTGATGATTTTGGCTACCAGATCACAAAAAGCCAAAATAAGAGGGTTTGAGTACAAAAAAATCAGAAAGAACTTCTTGGCATCTCACCTGTCCAGGCTGGAGAAAGGGAACGGATACTTCTCTCCAACGTTCTCCAGATCCCACTGCCAAGTTTCCCCACATGAACTTCAGCTGCAGGAAGTAAATATTGGAGTTTGTATGTGCAATGAATGGTAATGACAAAATTCTGAGCTACAAAGTCAATCACTGAGAGCAATATCTTCACTCAGTAAAAATTCATTGCATGTTTGTTCTTTCGACCTCCAATCTGAGCTATTTCAAAAACGTTATCTTTGTATTTTGTGTTCTTTGGACATCTACATGCTAAACCACGACTGACTGGCTTCTGTCATATTGTCAAAATTAAATCAAATGTATGAAATACATTATGAGCAGTGTTTACCGTACATTCATGTATGACCACCACAAATAGATTTGGCATTGCCTGTTGGCCTTCACTCATAAAGACATGATAATGGCACTGACTGTGAATGGAGCTTGTTGTTACTAGGCAGTACAGCAGGTGGCAGTAGATCGGATTATACAGTACACGCACCTAGCCTGCCAGAGAATAAGAAGACATAGCAAGACTGATCATAGTTTCAAATTAGACCCTATTTAGAAAGTAATCAGATCACTCTAGATACTCAATTCCATGCGCATGCTACATAGCCAATTATTATATGAACCCATAAAAATACATTTCCAGTCCAACTATGGTGGCTATCCCACACATTAGTATTGTTTTTTGGTCAAATACTAGTAATTGACGTTAAAGATAGTGTTGCGTATCAATTTGCGTGTAATGATGAGTAACATTAGTTGCTTTCATCTTTTATGTTAAATTGCCAAAACAAAACAACTTTTACTTGAAAGTCAAAATTTTCGGGTAGTACTGTATGTTACACTTTTCGTGCTAAAAGTAGTACTTAAAGCATTTCCATCATTTCATAGATTTGGAATGAGCTTCCATGGTTAAAAAAAAAAGCTTTTGGAAATGACACTGCAATTTTGGGGAAGCCATGACCTGGGAAACCACTCCTAAACGTTTCCTATACGTCTCTTGAAGAGTTCCATCAGGCACATATGGGACACATGCGCGTGTACCCCAGGGCAGGTGTAGATTACCACCATGAATGTGGGAATGAATAATGGCTTTCATTGTGAAGCACTCTTGTTTGTCTGTCTTTACAGGCTCTATACCAAAGCCAATACATTATTATTCTTATTATTATTGTTTCAAGGGTCATGTCTTATGGGTTAAGATATTATCGTTGACGCATATGGTCTGTCAAACAATTCACACACAACAACAACTTTGCTTCTGTTTTCAACTTGTGAGGACAAAGTAAAGTTGCACATGAAAATCAAGTAATAGTTACTTTTGTGTCTGCACTCCAACTCATAGTTCCAGTGTTCCTCATCTTCCAGTACTTGATGAACTTAGTCCCAGGACGCAGGCGGGTCCCATCAGGAAGGTTCTCATCCAGAAATGTAGCTGTCATGGTTGGAACCATCAGGGGACAGGGCCGCTTTGGTCGTCTGGTTGAAAATGAAAGCATTTATCACAGCTGTGTACTTACTGCATATTTCAATGCAATTTATTTTGATCAAGAAAATAAAATTCATTTATTCATTTTCAATACCACTTATCCTCGTTAGGGTCGCGGGTATGCTGCATGTTAGGTTTATTGGCGACTCTAAATTGTCCATAGGTATGAATGTGAGAAAATAAAATGCTGAATCAAATTTTAAAAACCAGCCAAACTAGGCAACAAGTAACAAGTTTAAAAATTTAATTAATAGAAACAAATAGAAGAACAATTAAAACATTTGATACAATAACAACGACAAAAAAATAAATTGATATTTGTGTCTACATTAGCCTGTCTTGAAAGCCAGTGTATAAAGGAGCGAGTGCCAACACTCCACAGAGGGGGGAGTTTTGAGCTGCAAGGAGATAGAGTTCCATAGTTTAGGGCCTGCAACTGCAAAATCTACACTACAGGGGTGTGTTCATAATGTTTTATCCCCGGGGAGCAAGCGAGCAGCTGCATTTTGGACAAGTTGAGGTCTGAGAATGGAAAAGAGGGCAAGGCCAAAGTAAAGGAACTTACAATAGTCTAGATATGCGGAAATTAGCACAGGTAGGAGCCTTTCAAATTGGTTTATGGCTTCACCTTGGTAAGAATCCAGAAAAAAACTTGCTTTGATCTTTTAATCAATTTGGTTTGGAAGATAATGCTGCCTTGCATACTGCTCTTAGCTAAGCTAAGAAGCTCGACTATAACCCTAGGAAAGAAAAGGACATCAGGGTTCTGCATGTTGATATCAAGGTACTACTTGAGGATAATGCTGCCTTACGCACCACCAAGAAGAGAAGTATCACTGAGCAAATGAAAATTTGATCAGAAGCAACAAATGAACGATGAAGCCCCACAGGGCTGTGGATGTTTACACCTCGGTCAAAGATAGGGCAGCCCAAAACTGAGGTGAACCAGGAGGAATGGATGTTCCTTCAACAAAGCAACCGATTGCCAACCTACTCCAATCAAAGATAGTGGAAGTACATGTCAACGCTATATCCCGCTATATGGCAGATACAAAATCACACCTCTCATTATCGGTAAGATCACCAACAGGAAATTCAAAACTGCACTGCTGAAACAGAGAAAAAAGGTGAGAGTTACAAGCGTCTACATAAACGAGCATCTGACAAAACGCAACACTGACATCGCCAAGAAAGCACGCAACTCAAGGAAAAAGAGAACAATACAAAGCTCTTGGAGCACCAACGGTAAGATAGCAACACTCTGGATACATATTAACAGATCATATTACCATGACAACGAGGAAAATGGAGGCTACAACCCACACAGAAAAAACTACGGAGTTAGGAATCCTACCTTCAATAGGGCCTGCTCAACAAAGTACTGGAATTTGGAACCCATGTATCTACACTCAATGACAGTACAATATGAAAGATGGCAAAAAGGATATTTATAAGTAAGTGATGATACAGAGAGAGAGTCGGATTAAATAAGCTCTGCTTCTTCCTACTCTTTTTCAGACGTGGAATTGTCAATTGTAATATGAAGCATTCAATGTAAACTGAATGCATGTTCAAAATAAATTCAACCAATAACCACAACCCAAGGCTACCTTACAGACTAGAAAGGATGCAGCGCAATATGAAGCTCATCTTTTGGTCACCTACTCAGGGCTGCTGTGCTGTGTGGCTCGAGGCTGAAGAAGTACAGGAGAAGAACTTCCATCACGATGGGAGGAGCTCCATTGTATGCCACGTCTCTCCATCCTCAACTGTTTACGGATCTCTTTGACCTCAGCCTTCAACAGGCGCTTTTCTGCTTTTAAACGTTGCTTCTCCGCCTTACGGAAGCTTCGGTCTCCTCGCCTGTAGAACCTGAAAGCCACATCGTCATAGCAAGTGATGGAAAGCACTAAGCCTCTAACATAATTGATAAATCGACTAGTCGAAAGATAAAAACAAAAAAAAAACTAAGTCGGTCATTTTGCTTGCCTCAATAAATTGGTATGTGCATGCGTGTTTGATTTCCTCTCTCTCCACTGCACAGGCTGGTTGACAAAGGTGCAACACCGCACATTAGAGAAGTTAGTTTCATGTTGGACATTTGATCTTTGACTCCGTCCGATCCGGCACTCGGATCCGAAGCATCTCTGTGCCCGAACTGCTCTTCCATGGTGTGGGGAGCCCGCACGAGCCGCTCATTCACAGTGGAAAGTCCTCACAAACACAAAGCAGCCCACTAAACCGGAAACAGCGTCTAAGTCGGTGAAAAAAACTTTGGTACTCTAGCCACCAAATGTGAACAGGAGCTTACGGACAGCAATAGGCAAGATAAGCTAACTAATGTGTGTGTGTGTGTGCGTGTGTGTGTGTGTGTGTGTGCGTGTGTGTGTGTGTGAGTTGTGCTTTAGCGTTTGTTATGTTAAAGCCAGCATTGTAGGTTGGCCGCTGACTCGGTGCAAGTTGTGTGAAATAAAGACGACAGCCACAGCTTCTAGAGGCACTTCATAGCTATCTCACTTAGCCATAGTCACACTTTCACACTTCCGGCCTTCAAAAGCGACGGACATCCTGTCTAATAGTGGTAACAAAATAAAAGGATCATAAAAACTAGCTTACTCTAAGCTATTACATCTGCAATTTTATTTCAATACTCTTGACATTCCAATGACATTTTTTTATATTTGTCTATACTGTATGTGCCCTGCAATTGACTGGCGACCAGTCCAGGGTGTACCCCGCCCCTCACCCGAAGTCAGCTGGGATAAGCTCCAGCGAACCTAATGAGGATAAGCGGCATAGAAAATGAATAGATGGATGAAAGTGTACTGCTTTTGATATGACCCACTTGCATCTTCTTCTTTTCCTTTGGGCTTATCCCGTTAGGGGTCGCCACAGCGAATCAAGTGCCTCCATCTAACTCTGTCTTCTGTATCCTCTTCTCTTGCGCCAACTACCTTCATGTCCTCTTTCACTACATCCATAAACCTCCTCTTTGGTCTTCCTCTAGGCCTCCTGCCTGGCAATTCAAAACTCAGCATCCTTCTACCAATATATTCACTATCTCTCCTCTGGATATGTCCCAACCATCTCAGTCTGGCCTCTCTGACTTTATCTCCAAAACCTCTAACATGTGCTGTCCCTCTGATGTGCTCATTCCTGATCCTGTCCATCCTGGTCACACCCAAAGAGAACCTCAGCATCTTCATCTCTGCTACCTCCAGCTCTGCCTCCTGTCTTTTCCTCAGCGGCACTGTCTCTAAACCAAACAACATCGCTGGTCTCACCACAGTTTTGTACACCTTTCCTTTCATTTTAGCTGAAACTCTTCTATCACACATCACACCCGACACTTTTCTCCACCCATTCCAGCCTGCCTGCACACGCTTCTTCACCTCTTTTCCACACTCTCCATTGCTCTGGACTGTTGACCCTAAGTACTTAAAATCCTCCACCTTCTTTATCTCTTCTCCCTGTAACCTCACTCTTCCACTTGGGTCCCTCTCATTTACACACATGTACTCCGTCTTGCTGCGGCTGACCTTCATTCCTCTCCTTTCCAGGGCAAACCTCCACCCCTCAAGCTTCTCCTCCACCTGTTCCCTGCTCTCACTACATATCACAATGTCATCTGCAAACATCATAGTCCATGGAGATTCCTGTCTAACCTCGTCCGTCAGCCTGTCCATCACCATAGCAAACAAGAAGGGGCTCAGAGCTGATCCCTGATGTAGTCCTACCTTCACTCGGAACTCCTCTGTCACACCTGCAGCACACCTCACTACTGTCTTACAGTCCTCGTACATGTCCTGCACCGCTCTAACATACTTCTCTGCCACTCCAGACTTCCTCATACAATACCACAGTTCCTCTCTGGGCACCCTGTCATAAGCTTTCTCCAGATCTACAAAAACACAATGCAGCTCCCTCTGACCTTCCCTGTACTTCTCAATCAACATCCTCAAAGCAAATACTGCATCTGTTGTACTCTTTTTTGGCATAAAACCGTACTGCTGCTCACAAATGCTCACGTTTGCCCTTAGTCTAGCTTCAACTACTCTTTCCCATAACTTCATTGTATGGCTCATCAGCTTTATTCCTCTGTAGTTGCCACAACTCTGCACATCTCCCTTGTTCTTAAAAATGGGCACCAGCACACTTCTCCTCCATTCCTTAGGCATCTTCTCATTATCTAAGATCTTGTTAAACAACCCGGTCAGGAACTCTACTGCCACCTCTCCTAGACACTTCCATACCTCCACAGGTATATCATCAGGACCGAGTGCCTTTCCATTCTTCATCCTCTTCAATGCCCTCCTCACTTCTTCCTTACTAATCTTTGCTACTTCCTGGTCCACAACAGTCACCTCTTCTACTCTTTGTTCTCTTTCATTTTCCTCATTCATCAACTCTTCGAAGTACTCTTTCCATCTTCCCATGACACTACTGGCACCTGTCAATACCCTTCCATCCTTATCCTTCATCACCCTAACCTGCAGCACGTCCTTCCCATCTCTGTCCCTCTGCCTTGCCAACCTGTATAGGTCTTTCTCTCCCTCATTGCTGTCCAACCTAGCATACAAGTCATCATAAGCCTTGTTTGGCCTTTGCCACCTTTACTTTCACCTTACGCTGCATCTCTCTGTACTCCTGTCTACTCTCTTCAGTCCTCTCAGTGTCCCACTTCTTCTCAGCTAACCTTTTATTCTGTATACACTCCTGCACCTCCTCATTTCACCACCAAGTCTCCTTATCTACTTTCCTTCCAGATGAAACACCAAGTACTCTCCTACCTGTCTCCCTGATCACAGTAGCTGTAGTTGTCCAGTCATCTGGAAGGACTTCCTGGCCACCCATAGCCTTTTTCAACTCCTTCCTAAATGTCACGCAACACTACTCCTTTTTCAGCTTCCACCATTTTGTCCTCTGCTCTGCATTTACCCTCTTCATCCTTCTCACCACTAGAGTCAACCTACACACCACCATCCTATGCTGTCTGGCTAGACTCTCACCTACCACTGCTTTGCAGTCACTGACCTCCTTCAGGTTACACCTTCTACAGAAGATGTAGTCTACATATGTGCTCCTACCTCCACTCTTGTAGGTCACCCTATGTTCCTGTCGCTTCTAGAAGAAAGTATTCACTACTGCCATTACCATCCTTTTTGCAAAGTCGACCACCATCTGTCGTTCAGCGTTCCTCTCCTGGATACCAAACTTGCCCATCACCTCCTCATCATCTCTGTTTCCTGCACCAACATGCCATTGAAGTCCGCACCAATGACAACTCTCTCACTTCTGGGGATGTTCTGCATCACTTCATCCAGGTCTGACCAGAATTTCTCTTTCTCCTCCATCTTACATCCTACCTGTGGAGCATACCCACTAACAACATTGAACATCACACCTTCGATTTCTAGTTTCAGGCTCATCACTCTATCTGACACTCTTTTTACCTCCAGGACGTTGCTAGCAATCCCCTTCTTCAAAATCACCCCTACTCCATTTCTCTTCCTATCTACACCATGATAGAACAGCTTGAACCCTGCTCCTAAGCTTCTGGCCTTGCTACCGTTCCACGTGGTCTCCTGGACACACAATATGTCTACCTTCCTTCTCTGCATCATGTCAACTAATTCTCTACCTTTTCCTGTCATAGTTCCAACATTCAAAGTCCCAACTCTTAGTTCTAGACTCTCAGCATTCCTCTTCTCTCTCCTCCTACGGACACACCTTCCTCCTCTCCTTCTTCGGCCAACAGTAATCCAGTTTCCACCGGCACCCTGTCGGTGAACAGCACCGGTGGCGGGCGTTGTTAACCCGGGCCACGTCTGATCCGGTATGGAAGTCATTTGTCTGATTCGCATCTTCTGGTTTGGCAAAGTTTTACGTCGGATGCCCTTCCTGACACAACCCTCTGTATTTAACCGGGCTTGGGACTGGCACAATAAGACACTGGCTTGTGCCCCGTTGCGGCTACATTATATGACCCACTTGCATAATTCTTCAATATAGAATATTATATAATTATTCCAAACAATTAATTACAAATTGTCTGAAAAAACTTTGTCAATTATATCGATTGTCAACAATAATTTGACAATAATTATTGGCCAGCAAAATTTGTTATCGTGGCAGGCCTAGGAAGCACATAGTACTGCTTCCGTATGAAGCACTACTCAATCATTTAGTGTATTAGTAAAACATACTTCACATGTATTAGGAATAAACAGAACATCGGGTACACACGCTACATATAGTGATTGTATAGTGAGAGACAGTATGGGATTACACACCAACAATTCCTGCATGCTGTATTTATTATGTGTCTAAATATTAGGCAGAAATGGTATGCTTTCTTATCACATATTATGTATTCATTATGTATTTCAAGCAAAAAAGCACAAATGGACAGGTTTTTCCCAAAACTAAAAACATTTTTACATTTAAAAAATGCGCAACTTGTGGGGTTGTAAATGCCAAATGTGGAATATACAGGGATCTACTGTAAAGCCATGAACCAGCCTCTAACCCAGCATTGTTGGACTGCACCCTAGAACACTTTCGCATATCAAGGAGGTGTCTTACCTGCTGTGGTCTGGGGCAGGTGATCCATGTTCCGGGATAGAAAGGGGAGTTCTGGCTCTGACCAAGTTGTGACTTGGGTCATGTGAGAAACTGCAAGGCTCGCAGAGAGTACAAGACGTACACACACTGCGACAGAATATTGAAAGGAAAAAGGACATTAGCAAGTTCACATGACTTACTGACAAGTACAATGTGCACAAACAGAAGACGTATTTTTTATACAGTCTATCAAGCCAACCGGTCTAAACGTATAAATTAAACATAAGGTTAACACATGTTTGACTGCTAAAAGAAGTATGTAATCACCAACCAACCAGCATTTTGAAACACACAAATTAGTGATGTCCCTTCTGCCGGAAGGTTTGCAGAGAAAGACGGCAATTCAATTAAAAATGTATCATGAATTCTTTATCCTCAGTTCATTCCGTTATTTTATGAAAACCACAGTGTCTGATAACATTATTGGTATATTAATTGACTTTGATATAATTTGTCCTGAATTTCATCCATCCATTCATCTTCTATGGCACTTATCCTCATTAGGGTTGTGGGGGTATGCTGGAGCCTATCCCAGCTGACTTGGGGTACACCCTGGACTAGTCGCCAGCCAATTACAGTGCTTATTCTGATTTAATTCAGCTATTATTCTATAAAAGCATGTTTTGATATCATTAATCTTAAATTAATTCACTTATTATTTTATGAAAAGTCCAGTGTCTGATATAATTTCTCTTGAATTATTTTGCATATTATTTAATGGTAACTACACTGTCTGATATCATTTATGCTAAATTCATTCAGCTTTTATAACGTCATGAAAACCCCAGTGTCTGACGGGGTTATGTAACCCCAGTCATGGCCTTACACATCCTTACAAGAGCCGTGGAGAGTGAGCGAATGTTGTGAATGCCGTGTATGCGTGTTCAGGTTAGGGTTAGTGTCGGTAACCTATGATGGACCCTCCCCTCCGAATGTTTGCCACTATGGGGAAGCCACAGACCAGGTTCTAGTCCTAGTCTAATTTCCACGCACGGAGGTACTGCAGAGCCAAGATGGCGGGGTGACTCCCATCAGCTGGCTTGTGTTCCTCCAACCTGGTCCTCACTGCCAATAGAAACAACACCCGCAGGAGGGGCTTCATGATTATGGCCCCAGCAACCTCCCCGGCAATTAGAACATACTTCCAACCCACACAATAGGGGACTATCTCTTTGCCCCTGGTAGGGTAACCCTCCAGGGCTACATGCCGATATGCCCACTCATTTGATGTAGTCTCCCATACTGCCCTTGAGGATGCTGCTTCAGTGTTCACCAACGCTCTTTATCCCACTTGCTATTCCAATACTGCCACCAAAATGTTGCAGAGCTCTAGTACTGCAGGCAGAGGTCAGAGTTGAGTGCTCAGATGATGTTTAGATGATGTCCAAGGTGTAAAAACAGCGCAAAAGTTTGTCGATCTTACCAAAACTTATTTTGGGGGTAATTTTCCGGATTTACCGTATTTTAAGGTGCATGCTAAAACATACAGCCTACAAAAAAGGCAAAGGAAGCAAAAGAGTGAGTTTAGTTTAACTTCATTCTACTATTTAACAATACACTCACTGTATTTTTAATCCCTCTTCTCCCACAAATCCATCTTCTGCATCTGACTTAAACCGCTGGGAAATTTCGCCGTCAAACATGCCATGTTCCCCGTCATCATTGTCGGATGTCAGTCTCATGTCAGTCGGCTGTTCAGCTATGATGCCGGCTTTTGCGGGCGCTGGGCAAAAATTTTGTTTTGCAGCATACGGGTAGGATACCTACTGGAGACATGGCAGAAGTGTACGTGCGCTACATATTACGTGATGTTCTCTGATTGGTTTATCATTGCCAGTTTACATGCTGTACTGCACTTCGCTGCGTATTAAAGGAAATAAACTTTTAGAATTTTAACTCAATATACATTCTATTTCATTATTACGTTACTTTTACAATACTTGTTATTTATACAGTATTAAACGTGCAGAACAGTGTTTTTTTCCCCGTTGTATGAGAGGGTCTTCCGGGGCAGTGGAACGAATTAGCCAATTTTCATGTTTAATGTTGTTCGGGTTACAAAAAAATTGGGCTTACAAAAATCCTTTTGGAACCAATTAATTTCGTGTCCCGGGATTCCACTGTACCTGAATGCGAAACCTACGCCATCCACTCCAAAGCAACGTTAAGATTGGAGAAATTACAACATAATCAATCTTTTCTTATATATCATATGCATTGTGCAAGTGGATACATTATAAGCCCTCTTTTCTTGGTTCCACAAAATATACTTTTTTTTTCCACCACTAAAAAAATAGACAATTTACTAGCTATCTATATTTGGATGGATGCTATAAACCCGATCCAAATCTTAAGACCAGTTGAAAAATTACTAGAATTTACCTTTTACATTTGGATCTTAGTTGAGGTTTTAAGTAGAGCTACAATAAGCAAAAGTAAGAAGGGGGAGTGTAACAAAAAGCACTTTGAAAAAGAAATTAAAAACAACAATTAAACTGAAATAGCCTTTTAATCAGCTAATAAAAAAAGTATAAGACCATTGCTCAAAAAATAACAAAAAACTCTCAAACCAAAACAAAAAAGCTCCAGTGTTCCACTGAATGAAAAAGCACTCCGGATCATGATGGACCCCCCTCCACTGTGCCAGGTTTAAAACATCTCAGGTGGGATCTCCTTGTCATGTCAGTAACGTTGGAAGCCATTTGGACAGTCAAGGTTAAACTTTTTCTCATCAGAAAGTAAAACCTTTTTCCACCTTTCAATGTATTATGTTTGATGCTCCCTGGCAAGGTGTAAACGGTGGCTGGTTATGTGCAGATGTTGCAGGGGGTAACTCTCATGACCGAGGGCCCTCGTCTGTGTGGTAAAAGCTGGGTTTTTCAACAGGACAATGCTGCACTTCACAATGCTTGCTTGACAAAGAACTCCTTCAGGGAGAATAACATCACTTTTTTGGACCATCCAGCATGTTTCCCTGATTTAAATCTGTTCCAGACAGTTGATGCCCTTTGTGAAGCCATCTTCACCACTTGGAGCAATGTTCCCACTAGCTTCCTGGAAACACTCGCATCAAGAACGGTGGAGCTACTCATTACTGAGTCCTACTGAGAATTTTTTTTGGTTCTGGTTTGGAGTGTTTTTTGTCATTTTTTGAGCAATGGTCTTAAACTTTTGATCAGCTGTTAAACAGCCTATTGTTGTTTTGTGCTTTTTGTCACACTCCCACTTCTTGCTTTTGCATATTGTAGCTCTACTTAAAACCTCATTAAGATCCAAATGTGCAGAATCAATTCTAGTAATTTTTCAACTGGTCTTAAGATTGGAAAATCAAGAAGATCAGGGGTGTATTTCTCAGTTTTTCGAAAAAAAAACAAAAAAACCTCTAGATAATTCCAGTAGATGAATTCATGACTGTTTATAGTTGTATCTTTTCCGATGTAGTTTTATAGTATTTATTTATTATACAGTATGTCTATTATAAGTAAGCGGATATGATGTTTCCGTCTGTGGTGCAGCTACTCATTGCGTACGTAGCTCAGTCTTGGTGAATAAAAAAAACGTGTGCTAGCTAAGTATTTTAATAAGAGTCTTTAATATGTATTTATGTTCGTACAAAATAACACTACCACAGTAAAAGTAATACAAATTTGCCAATTGAGACAATGTCTCCCACATGCAAAGAACAGATCTAGTTTCCCGCTTAAATTATGTAACGACACACTGTGCATGTGGCACTGTGCAGCATGTGCTGCTTAAAGAACTGAGTGCTCTTTGTTGACATGCAAATAAATGGCCAAATGAATTACAGCCATCCTGACGTGGAATTATTCAGCTGCCATTACAATATCTTTAGGGTAGGACTAATCATTTGACATGGTTATAAATCAAATTGTGTTGTGATTTAGAATATATGACTCTTTTTAACGCAATAGTCATTTATTGACGGTCCTTAGTAACAACCAGCGGTTAGAGCAGTACTTCCCATGTGAGCTCCTGGCACCATGACAGAGGAGTCCGTGCACAGCGAAGGATTCTACCACTGTAGCTACAAAGCCGTAACATGTTTGTACTGTAGTTTTTAATTTACATGTTATGACTGGGTATGATGGAGCCTATTCCAGCTGACTTCTGGCGGGAGGCGGGGTACACCCTGAATAAGGGGCATAGAAGATCGATAGATGGATGATTTTATGAAAGCCCTGATATCATACAGCTAATATTTTAAGAAAATCTGAGTGCCTGATTTTATTTGTCCTGCATTCATTCAGCTGTTATTTTATGAAAAACACTTTGTCTGATATCATTGATCCTGAATTACCTGCACTGGTAGCCTCCACCTGTGGTCTGTCCTCTGCAGGAGGAGCAAAAAGGAGTGGAAGAAGATGGAGCTCCCGGCAAGGTAGAAGAAGAAACTTCAGGTACCACCTCTGCTCCAGATATTTCTTCACCTCTACTCCCCCCTCCTCCCTCACCCCCTCCACTCAGGGGCTTGTGGATGCAGCACTGTCCAGAGAACTCTCTGCAGATTTTCTCCACAGCCTCGCGGACAACCTGGTCTTTAAACTGATGAGATGGGAGGAGGAAAGTCCCCATCAGACACACAGCCAAACTCAGGCTTGAAATGAGTGACTGACCTTTTCCATGTAAGAAGTGAACCAGGCTGGAGGAGTCTTGTCTTCTTCTTTAGTACCCTTCACTTCTTTCATGATCACCTGTTTGTAAAGGTGAGCATGTAGAGACAGAAAAAACATGCACTCATATTAAGAAAAAAATGCATGAACTTGGACAGCTTGGTCTCACAGCCAGAAGATTGAAGGCTGGAATCTCCTTTTGGACATGTCTGCATGGAGATTGCATGTTCTTCCTGTGCTTGCATGGGTTTTCTTCCCACAATCCAAAAGCATGCATGTTATGTTGATTGTACAGTGAAAATTGTGTAACATGTAAATGTTTGTGTGTACGTATGTGTGCTGTGATTGGCTGGTGATCAGTCCCGAGTAAAGTCAGTTGGGATAGGCTCCAGCTTACCTGTGACTCTAATGAGGACAAACACTATGGAAAATGTATGAATGAAGTGAAAGACTGAATATCAGGTAAAGTGTGTGTGGCATCACTATTCATGCTCCCAGCTCCATCACTTCAAACCTGTTTAGCAAGTAGGAAAGCCTATTCAAGGTGAAATACTGCTGCTCTACTAGCCACAGTTGTACATTCAAGTGAAAGAGACAAAGTAAAGCAGCAACAAATAGAAGAACGTTGATGCTTACCATGCCTTGTTCTGGCACTGCAGCTTGAACCTTGCGACTGACTACCTGGGCAAGAGTAGGACAGTGCTGAGGGGGTCTGAAGCCCCTCTTTGGCTCTGCAACACTGGCCTTGGTAGTGGAGACCCTCGCTGGATGGCCACGTGTCTCGTATACATTCATGTGCAGTCGATTCCCTTGCCTGGCCGCACTCTGGAAGAAAAAGCAGTTGTCAACGAAATACTAATAAACTATTATGTATTATGGAACTCCTGTTAGCTGCATTTTACAACAATGCAAATAGAATGGGGGTATAATGTTCTAAAGAAGAAGGACCCTGGCTGGGGGGCGGCTCCCTCAGTGCCCCTGTGCTTTTGCGGGCCCTGCTCGGTTAGAAGACAGATCTTTTGCATGTGGGTGCTAAAGTGATCTTTTGGCCTTTCTGGTATATGGTGGGCTGCCTGCAGGGGGTCTGTGCATATTCCTGGTCCCTTGTTTCCTGGGTATTGTCCTTGGAGGAGGGTGTGCTTCTTCCTTGGGTCAGGTGTACTGCAATGTTCCGAAAGGGTGCCCCTTGTGTTCCTTCAGCAGAACATCCTGATGGTCTGGGTCCAGGCCAGCTCTTTTGGTTGACAGGGTATTACGGCCCGCGCCCCCAGTAAATTTTTTAATAATTTATGGGAGAATGTTCTTAACTACAAAATGTCCTAACAAAAAACATCCTTTTACATGATCCTGTCAGACACCTTTCACCATTACTGCATTTATGCTCAATATTGTACGATCTGAGCAGTGCCAAACAGATAGTGTAACATCTAACTTTTATGGGGGTGATAAAAAAAAATAATCAGTTGCTGGATTCTTATAAATGGATATAAAAAATCAGGATTACAATATTGTATGGGTGTGAATCATCCCAGAAATAGTTCACCTTCCTGGGGGCTATCCTAGCCATAACAGAAATAATCCACCTTCCTGGGGCCTATCCTAGCCATAACAGAGAAATAGTTCACCTTCCTGGGGGCTATCTCAGCCATAACAGAGAAATAATCCACCTTCCTGGGGGCTATACTAGCCATAACAGAGAAATAATCCACCTTCCTGGGGGCTATCCCAACCATAACAGAGAAATTCTACCTTTCTGCGGGGTATCTTAGTCTTAGTCTATCACCAGATCTTTGGTCTTGTCCACGTTCAGGAGCAGGTGGTTTGCCTGGGACCAGTCCACAAAGTCAGCAATCACTGCCCTGTACTACACCTCCTGTCCATCTCTGACACACCCAACTATTGCAGAGTAAATTAAATTCTACAGGTGGTAGGAGCCACTTTGAAAGTGATGTTGCCGTGATAGTTTATACTAGGATTATGAAGGATAAGCGGATAAAGTGGGACAAGTTTCTGTTCGCAACAAACAACATTCAAAACCTGGGGGAATTCCAAATGTATATTTTTTGTAAATTAAATAATGTCTCACATTTCCAAAAGTCATATACACAAAATTGTAGTGTTTTTTAATCACTGCTCCCAAAAGCTTCCTGTGGACCGGTGCTTGGGGAACCCTGCCTTACAGCATGCTTGGGGATATTATGTGCTCCTTTACACATTTGTAAATACTGGAAGAATGACACGTTTATACAATTGGCCTCTTTGTTTTGCAACAATGTGTAAAAAATTGTAAAAAATTAAAAATGTGTAAAATTCATGTCTACATCAACAAATACAAGTGTTGAATTGTATTGAATCACATCATATGGAAGCACATTTTATCGTTTGTACACTGTATCCACTTGCTATCTTATGGGTTTTAGACAGTATCTTAATCTGTGTATCTACGTGTATCGAATGGTCTACCACAAAGAGATTTATAGCAGTGTTGAAGTTGTTACTTGCGTGATGAAGTGATTGTCAAGGTCAAGTTTATTTATAAAGTACATTTTAAAACAGCAACTACTGTTCCAAAGTGCAATAAAATATTATAATAAATAGAAATGTTAAAATAATGACAAATGATAAACATAGCTAGAAACAATACAAAAGAAAGTACCAAAACTTTCCACCTCAGCTTGATTTAAAAGCCAGTCAAACAAGTGTGTTTTTTTCCACTGATTTCAAACTCTCGATGGAAGTAGCAGTTCTACGGTTGGAGGGGAGAGCCTTCCAACGTCTTGGGCCTGCTACTGCAAATGTTCCATCTCCTCTGATTTTCATCCTAGACCTCGGGCAATAATAGATGCTGATCTAGGACCTCACAGCTCTGACTGGAGTGTGCAGAACAAGCGGTTCTGATAAATAAAGGGGCGTCAGCCCATGAATTATAAAAATAACAAGCAATATAGTTGTAAAAAGCAATGAAACATACCTTCACTGCTTCTTCATACTCCACTGAAACAAAAACACAAACATGAATTAGAAGATGAAAACTACATGCATTGTTTCAACACATTACCATTTTTTATTTGTTTCTTTTTTCCTTTTTTTATTATGACTATAACCTGTGTTTGTTTGTTTTTTTACTTTCAACTTACTGGCAGGGTTTGGAAATGCAGAGGTGGAGGAGATTGGGGGCGGTGCTTGGCACTTTTATAATTGAGGAAAGAACAGAGTAGAGCGGCCTGTGTTGACTACCGCCTTTAGGCGCCTCCACTGTACTTACTATGAATTCATAGTTATTATTCACTCGCTGCCATTGAAGTGATGTAGGTGGGCTGGTAGTTCAAGGATATAGCTTTTGATACAACGTACTCGCATTATTCTTCCATATAATTCATTTAAAATTTATCCCAAATATGTTGTCAATAATATTGATTTTTTTAACCATATGTAGGACAATTGTTATCCAGCAAAATGTGTTATCGTGACAGGCCTAGCGGGTGACGTTTGTTAATTGTTAGGGTTAGTTACTAGGAAGTTATGGTTGTTATTCACTTCCTGACATTGAAAAAATGTATGGTGACCGTAGGAGTTAATCACTAATATGAAATCATAAATAATATTCACTTCCTGACATTGAAATGATGTATGGTAACGGTAGGAGTTAATCACTAATATGAATTCACAGTTATTATTCATTATCTGCCATTGAAATGATGTATGGTGACGGTAGGAGTTAGTCACTAATATAAATTCATAGTTAATATTCATTACCTGAAATTTAAATGATGTATGGTAAAATATTTACTTCCTGACATTGAAATGATGTATGGTAACGGTAAGAGTTAGTTACTAATATGAATTCATAATTAATATAAATTACCTGGCATTGAAATGATGTATGGTAACGGTAAGAGTTAGTCACTAATATGAATTCATAATTAATATTCACTTCTTGACATTGAAATGATGTATGGTAACAATAAGAGTTAGTTACTAATATAATTTCATAGTTAATATTCATTACCTGACATTGAAATGATGTATGGTAACGGTAGAAGTTAATCACTAATATGAATTCATAATAAATATTCACTTCCTGACATTGAAATGATGTATGGTAACGATAGTAGTTACTAACTAATATGAATTTATAGTTAATATTCATTATCTGACATTGAAACGATGTATGGTAACGGTAAGAGTTAGTTACTAATATGAATTCATAGTTAATATTCATTATCTGACATTGAAATGATGTATGGTAACAGTAAGAGTTACTTACTAATATGAATTCATAATTAATATTCACTTCCTGACATTGAAATGATGTATGGTAACAGTAGGAGTTAGTTACTAATATGAATTCATAGTTAATATTCATTATCTGCCATTGTTATGATGTATGGTAAAATATTTACTTCCTGCCATTGAAATGATGTATGGTAACCGGTAACCATGTTTGTCTATGGCTGTCCACACCAGCAACATAACTCTTTGTTATTATCCACCTCTAACAGCAACACAGCAATGTGGTTATTGTTTTTATGATATTTTGTGGTCAATAAGGCATCACGTCTGAATGGAAAAGCGATACAAATAGAAATATTCTGTTGGAGACCCCTGGTAAAAGCAGCTGCTGGATTCTTACCTTGACTGTTAATAGACACCTAGCAGAAGAACAATAAGAACATGGTGTTTTGTTAATGGACAACTTGCACTAATACACACACACACACACGCACACTCAATGCATGCCCACTCTTTAAGCACTGACAACACTAACACCAACCAATACTTCATGCTTTTAATGCACAGACAGGTAATATTCATGCAATACTTTATGTAAAGGTAACATTCAGGTAATAACTGATATTTGAATGCATGTAAATGTAGTGTTATTGTTAAAGATGGTGTCACCTCTTCATTCTCCTCGTCAAAATAGGTCAGTTGGAGGCTGTTCAAGCTGAAGGAGCGCTTCACCTGAGCACACACACACACAGAGGAGTGGTCAAATGGATTAGGTGGTTTGACAGATGCTGACAGTGACGTGACTTCATTTCCAGAAGACCAAGACCAGTCTGTCCATGTCCACACCATCACCAGTATTTGGACAAAAGCACATACTGTGTTTATACCTACATTTGTCCTTTTGTCCACACACAAATGATGTTTGTCTTTTTAATTAATTGTTAATTAGGTTGGACCATAATTAATGATAATAAATAAAAAAGCCATGTATTTGATGAATTAGGACAGAGATGGTGATGGTCAAATTACACAAACATTTTAAGTTAATGATTTATTCATTTCATGCAGTAGTACATTTATTACACACACAAACGTTTAAAAATGATGTATGACGCTTGTGAGGAAATTTCCCTTATTGAATGAGAACCAATGTAAAAGGTAGAGCATGCTTGCCGCTCAAGTACTCCGTGTGTGTTTCGGTCATGCTAAAACGTTCCTAGCTGCTAAAGCACAATGTATGAATGATGGTACATGTCCATTCATTGTACTGCAGTACTTTCATGACTACACGATCATTGTACTAAAAACTTCCCAACAAACCTATATGCGTTTAGCTGTTAGCTCAATGATACCCGTGTTTAGCTGTGATAGGTGTGTGTAGCTGTTAGTGATAGGTGTGTTTACCTCTTAGCTCAACTATATGCATGTTTAGCAGTTAGCTCAGTGATAGGTGTGTTTAGCTGTGACAGGTGTGTAGCTGTTAGCTTAGTGATATTTGTGTTGAGCTGTGATAGGTGTGTTTTTGTAGCTGTTAGCTTAGTGATAGGTGTGTTTAGCTGTGGTAGGTGTGTTTTTAGCTGTTAGCTCAATTACAGGTGTGTGTTGCTGTTAGCTCAGTGATATGTAGCTGTTAGTTTAGGGATAGGTGTGCGTTGCTGTTAGCACAGTGATATGTAGCTGTTAGTTTAGGGATAGGTGTGCGTTGCTGTTAGCTCATTGATATGTAGCTTTTAGTTTAGGGGTAGGTGTGCGTTGCTGTTAGCACAGTGATATGTAGCTGTTAGTTTAGGAATAGGTGTGCGTTGCTGTTAGC
>QODF01000140.1:184915-205286 GCA_024372805.1 Oostethus manadensis
TGTAGCTGTTAGCTAAGTAATATGTAGCTGTTATCTTAGTGATAGGGGTGTAGCTGTTAGCTAAGTAATATGTAGCTGTTATATTAGTGACAAGGGTGTAGCTGTTAGCTAAGAGACAGGTCTGATATCTTACCATGGCCTCCATCGAATCCCAGCTCTTGGTCTCGGATCCCGACAGGAGGAAATTCTTGGAATTTCCCCTGAAATTAACCTTGACGTTAATGTATAAATCCATGGTGTGTCCGTTTAAAACATATTATTCACAAAACCACCAAGCTTGCGTATAAACTCGTCAGTGCGTTGTGTTTACGTCCGCATGATGGCCACGCCCACTCTGCACAATTTGCCGGAAGAACGAGCGCCAATGTCGCTGAGTTCCTTTCAAAATAAATGTCTCTGTCGCTGAGCACACTGTAACCATGGAATACAGTAGACTTGTTTTTCATAGCAGAGTTTGATGGATGTTTTTTAATGGAATAGGTTGTGAATATGGTTTTGTCAAATAACGTGATTACAAATTCATACTTTGCAAAATGCAAGCATATTCCAAATTTTTCGGATACAATTGACTGAAAGCTTTTACATGTTACTGCAATGTTTGCAATATGTCTCCTTCCACTGTTTTACAGTTTTGGCCACGGGTGAAGCGCCCCTGGAGTGGTGGCCATTACAGTGGTGTGTGTGGCGGACACAGATATTGACTAGATTGCCTTTGGCCACTTTTTCCATGTGCATATTAAGCCACTGAAATCATATCTACCAGTTGAAGGGAGTTCCACGGTTGTTACTGGACTCGCTCTCATGTCATATGCTGCAAGCCATCTTGTTTGTCTGCCTCCCTCGCTCTCCCACATCCACCGCCTTTCCATCCCAAGTATTAACGCAGACTGCAGGGCCGTTTTTTGGAAACTGGTCCATTGAACCAGGCTCTGTGATGGCATGTTACTTGCTTTGTGTTCCACTTTCTAATGCCATCACTTGTCCACACTGTTCTGTTTTGAAAAGCAGTGGATGGACTTGGCAGTGGGAGAGTATTACCAGCGTTTTTTCATCTACTTGATATGGAATGTGTCAACATAGGAAGGATCTTTTTGGTTGTATCATCACACAATCAGCTGCTACAACATGCCTTTCTTCTTCTTCCTCATTTTCTCATCTGAGAGCAAAATCCTCATTAGCTGATGGTATCCTGCTGTATAGCTTCTTGCCCTATTTCATGTTGTTATGGAAATAATACAATTGGAGAAAACCTCCAACTTTAAAATCTGAGTTAACTCTGACCTTCCATCTTCAGCTTGCTCTTCCTCCTTGCTGCTGGTGGATATCTTTATCCAGGAGAGCAGAGAGCTTCTCCGCCTTTCTTCTTCTTTTCTAATTGTCTCCATTCCAGGCATGGCGCTGCAACTGGTAAATAACAAGACTGAAAATAAAACAGTATGAACAAGACTCCTTGCTTACACAGCAACAGTGCTTCTCAAAGAAGCAGGGAGTACCTTAAGTGTTAGTGCACACTTGCCAACATGTCCAAATGTGTATAGAAAAAGACCTGACTTTAGACTTTAGAATTTCATTGACTCGAAATGACTACTTTCTGGTTTAATGCTTTGTTGTGTTTTTCAAATATCCAAAAAGTAACTCTGGCTGTGTTGGCTTTTGGACGCTTTATTTTACGCATGCGCTACTTCGCCGCAATCTGGCAGAACACAACATGGGGAGGATGGAAGAAAAGGAAGATGTTGTGAATGTGTTTGTACAAAACTTGTCCCCAAACAGTGCCCGTAACACGCCAGTAAAACGGCTCAAACAGAACAGACAAGTCGTTTTTATTCATCCTCTTCCTGTGGAAGTTAGCGCTGAACTTGTGGTGTTCTCCTCACGTAGCAGTCCAGCCTTTCAAATCAGTTGAGGAAAAAAGTCGTAATTTAACCTTTGACCGAGGTCAAGGTTCACACAAGTCCCCTGTGCTTATAGCTGTCTCGGGGAATGCCTGTTAAATGAAGCATTCAAATCATGATTGCAAGAATTAAGTCGTAAATTGACGACAATAATGTATATTTATGAGAAAAAGTCCCGTATTAAGAGAGCACAAACATCACCTTATGGGAATAAAAGCATATGTGGAGTGGCGGGACATTAGAGAGTAGCAGTGAGATGATGCTAACCCAAGCTAACCTGCTTGTGACTAACTGCACCTGCTATACTGTAAATAAAAGCTTGTCTGAAGCCAGGGGGAAGTACGCTGGAGAACTATTTCCCACGGACACAATGACACGTCAAACAACCACTTCAATCTCAAAATGTCCAGCTTTTCATCTCCAAATCTTTAATTCCATCCATCCATTTTCTATGCCGCTTATCCTCATTAGGGTCACGGGGATGCTGGAGCCTATCCCAGGAGACTTTGGGCAAGAGGCGGGCTACACCCTGGACTGGTCGCCAGCCAATCGCAGGGCACATATAGACAAACATTCACATTCATACCGATGGACAATTTAGAGCGGCCAATGAAGCTAACATGCATGTTTTTGGAATGTGGGGGGAAAGCGGAGTACCCGGAGAAAACCCACACACACACGGGGAGAACATGCAAACTCCACACAGAGATGCCCAACAGAGATTTGAACCCAGGTCTTCCAGATCTCCTGACTGTGTGGCCAATGTGCTAACCACTCAGCCACCGTGCGGCCCCAGATCTTTAAGTATCAGGCAATAATTGTGTTATTTCATTTATTTATTTATTTATTGTAACTCAGCTCTGTTTGGCCCTACAAGTTGTTGTCAAACATGTAATAAAAAACGTCTAAAGGTTTATAAGTCTGGTTTTGAAACTTTGAATCTGTAAAACTGGCCTGATTCAAACATGTATGACTCGACTTGACTTGCTTGGTTCTCATAAAGATCGACTCGGACTTTCTTGTAACTGGAAGGTAAGCACTTGGCGCTTGCTTGTGACTTGCACATGACCTGTGCTTCACACTTCTCTATTTTGTTGCATTTTCCCGGTTTCAGTGTGTACGGTACAGATCAATACATAGATATTATCTATATCTATGTATCTATATCAGTTTCTCAATAGAATTTCAAATTGAAAACATTTGTCCTTCGGGGAGGAGCCGCACGGTGGTCGAGTGGGTAGCACATTGGCCTCTCAGTCAGGAGGTTGGAATCTCTGTGTGGAGTTTGCATGTTCTCCCCGTGCGTGTGGGGGTTTTCTCCGGGTACTCCGGGTTCCTCCCACATTCCAAAAACATGCATGTTAGCTTCATTGGCCGCTCTAAATTGTCCGTTAGAGTGGGAATGTGAATGTTTGTTTGTCTATACGT
The DNA here is from genome assembly GCA_024372805.1 of Oostethus manadensis. Taxonomy (NCBI): domain Eukaryota; kingdom Metazoa; phylum Chordata; class Actinopteri; order Syngnathiformes; family Syngnathidae; genus Oostethus; species Oostethus manadensis. The sequence continues at coordinate 188,239 of QODF01000140.1, forward strand.
GCCCTGCGATTGGCTGGCGACCGGTCCAGGGTGTACCCCGCCTCCCGGCCAAAGCCAGCTGGGATAGGCTCCAGCATACCGCCACCCTAATGAGGACAAGCGGTGCAGAAAATGAATGAATGTCCTTCGGGGGTATATGATAGAAAATAACTGAGAAGCACTGTATTACCACAACTTTTCTTATCATTACTTTTTTTTTAAGCAGGCAATGTAAACCCACTGAAAACTGAAATATGCTGCTAGATTGACATGATGTGATGACATCAGCGCTGGTCATCACATCAGTCATATTGATTTGGGCCAGTAGAGTCCAGCTTGTTAAATTTAGGATTGTGACGGTTTGTGCTTCCGGATCCCAGAGGCCGAGGCAGGAGGCAGATGGAGCGACAAAAAGGTACATTTATTCAGAGTAAAAGTTTAACAGAATTCGATGGCGGCAAATGTGCACACCATGAGGAAAGTCACTTCATTAGGAACAGTGCCAAATAAAAAGAGGTGGCTGGCATACCTCGGAAGTTGCTAAAGCCAGAATCCGAAATACTCCAACTGGAAAAAGTAGCAGAGGGTTCCAAACAGCGAGACGGACAGCACGAAGCGTTCTACACAAACCAACTGTGAACCGCGCTGTGACTGCGAGGAGGAACTCTCCAGCGTCGCTCTGCTGTGGAACATGAGCTCAAATTATATTATTATATATTATTATTATCAATTATTAGCCAGAGAGCCTGGGTCTGCAAAGGAGGAGAAAGAAGGCCACAAACCAGGAAGAGCTAGGGTCAAAATAATAAGTACAGACAAATCAGATACGGCATGTAACAAGGATCAGTTCTGTGGAGCTGTATGAGACAGGCTACTTCACAACGTGGCTGTTAGGGCAGGAGGCCGTGTGTGGGCAGCACGCCACGTCTGTGGAGACCATAGACCCCATATAAAAGACACGCTTTCTAAATAAATGGGGCTTTATTACACGCCCACTACTCTATTTATAGATGTTTATGTTGGCATGGCCCACAAACACTATTTGGAAAAAAACACCAACTTTCAACAGGGCACTTGCTTGGTCCAGAGGGCAAGGGGCACCACCACTGGGGTCTACCTGTGCACTGGGGTCTACCTGTGCACTGGGGTCTACCTGTGCAATGGGGTCTACCTGTGCACTGGGGTCTACCTGTGCAATGGGGTCTACCTGTGCACTGGGGTCTACCTGTGCACTGGGGTCTACCTGTGCAATGGGGTCTACCTGTGCACTGGGGTCTACCTGTGCACAGGGGTCTACCTGTGCAACGGGGTCTACCTGTGCAACGGGGTCTACCTGTGCACTGGGGTCTACCTGTGCACAGGGGTCTACCTGTGCAATGGGGTCTACTTGGCACTGCTGCATTGTAACGTTAGCAAGTGTAGTTATACGCAGCTCAGAAGATCTTGGCAAAGGAGGGGACATTTCATGGTGTACTGTATACTCTGTATTACTGTGAGTGTGTACTGTGTATTACTGTGAGTGTGTACTGTGTATTACTGTGTGTTTTCGGCAGCAATGAAGGACAGAGCCCATCTCCCACTGGTAGGTGTTTTCTCTACACAAGCTAAATAATTTAACTGTAGTTTCATTGCTGAGTCAGTCGAATCTGGTCTTTTGGATTAAAGCAAAATAATATACAGTAAATTCCTTTGTTTATAGAGAATAATCGTGACTCGTTTGTTTGATGGGTATTTTAACGAGCAATTCAACAAAAACAAAATACATATGCAAAATGTTCTAATAATTTTGGCCGCCACTGTGTGTGTGTGTGTGCATATGTGTGTACAGTATATAAGCGTACATACAGTGTGTGTATGTATATAGCTGTATATACGTGTGTGTGTAAGTGATTATTTATTTATCCTTCTACTCTCATCTTTCCAGTCTAGCTGTAATGTGTGATCATGTGATTAAGTTTAGGGTGACATTCTTGGAGAGCCACATTTCCCTTGGGGATGAATACAGTATCTATCTATCTAAACGACAAAGCAGTGTTTATTGAACATGTTCAGTGAAAACAGTCAAATGCTGCAGTATCAATGAGTGAAAATTGTCAAACTTGTGGTCTTGCACGTACCACAAAGCTAAGGGATGGCCTTTGCCAGAATTCTCTTTAAATTGACTTAATATGTTGTTTTAGCAACAGGGAAGACTTTTTCACTTCTACTGCTCTATGAAACATGATTACTTTGTGTTCTTAATTCATTCTTGTGTTGTATTTGAAGCCTGGATGGTGGCTTCAGATGTGCCACTGGAGGAAGGCATCTTCCCAGACGTTACAAATGGAGATAAATCAAGCAAATGGGTAAAGGAGGACTGTAAACAATGATGTCCCAAGTTTTTTATGTTGACTTGTCCAGCTTGTTTGCCAAAATTGGAAGGTGCTCCAGGTCTTGTTCAAGCTTGTCAGCCAGGGTTCCTCTTAGAGCTTATGACAGACGATGATTTGGGGACAGAACGGGCGCGATACACTGCCTGACCCAAAAAAATGTGGCCAACAAAAGAAGGCCATAGACTATTATTTGGTTGGAGCGCCTTTAGCTTTGATTACGGCTCGGCATTGTTTCCAGAAGCTTCTGCAATGTTCAAGATTTATTTCATTCGTTTTTCACCAAGATCTTGCACTGATGATGGTAGAGTCTGACCGCTGCGCAAAGCCTCCTCCAGCTCACCCCAAAGGTTCTCCATGGGGTTAAGGTCTGGACTCCATGAGTAAAAATGATGTCTCATGCTCCCTGAACCACTCTTGAATGCTAGCATTGGCATCTTGGAACTTGCCCGTGCCATCGGGGAAGAAAAAATCCATTGATGGAATAACCTGCTCATTCCGTGTACTCAGGTAGTCAGCTGACCTCATTCTTTAAGCACATAGTGTTTCTGAACCTAGACCTGACCAACTGCAGCAACCTCATACCTTTTTCTTAGTTACATCCAGGTGGCCCCTTTTTTTGGGGCCTGGGTGCGCACGTGCGTGCGTGCGTGCGTGGGTGTAAAATTCATCAGACTGCACCACAGCAGTGCGGAAAATATTTTAGTCTATGGGGACCTCTGAGTGGGAACATTCTTAAAGTAAAATTGCTTCCTCCTCCTTCTGGAGTCATCTTCCAGAGTCGGCTTTCAGTGCAAGTGTAGAACACGGAGAATATGATAACATGGAGAGCACACATTTAACAGGGTTTTCACGGTGGAAATAACAAAATTGTGTTTTGCTGTCATGAGCACTTAAAGGGTCTCTTAAGCCTAAAATGTTTTCTTTGTATCCCCTGCAAAGGTAAACAGGTGTCAAAAGAAGCTGGGCACCAGTGGAACGTGCTGCAGTGTAAATCGGACAGCCGCCCTCGACCACTGCCCAAATCGCACAGCACCGGACCCTTATGCTTGCCCCTGCAGTTGGTGGGTCTGCCGGGGCGAGTTCCCGTGTTCCTGATTCGGGCTAGGCCCGGCCAGGCCCACGGGTGAAGGCCTGGCCACCAGGGGCTCGCCTGCCAGCCCCTCCCCCAGTCCTGGCTCCAGGGTGAGGCCCAGGTGTCCCACATTCGGGCGAGGTGCGGTCACTCCTCTTGATATTTTTCATCAGGGTCTTCTGAATCACTCTTACTCTGGCCCGTCACCTAGAACCTTTTTGCCTTGGGAGACCCTAGGAGGGGCATATACCCCCCGACAACATAGCTCCTAGGATCAGGCACTCAAACCCCTCCACCACGATAAGGTGGTGATTCACGGCGAGGGCAGTCTAAATACATTTAAGGAAATACATTGTGATGCATCAAGTGCTAGGTATTACTGCTGAAACTCAAACCCTCCCCTCCGTGAATCACCACCTTATCAAGGTGGGGGGGTTTGAGTGCCCGAGTGATCTTAGGAGCTATGTTGTCAGGGGCTTTATGCCCCTGGTAGGATCTCTCAGGGCAAAAAGGTTCTAGGTGACGGGCCAGAGTCAGAGTGATTCAGAAGACCCTGATGAAGAAAAACAGAGAGGAGTGACCGCACCTCGCCGAGACGTGGGATACCGGGGCCTCACCCTGAAGCCAGGCCTGGGGGAGGGGCTCGCAGGCGAGCGCCTGGTGGCCAGGCCTTCACCCATGGGGCCTGGCCGGGCCTAGCCCGAAGAAGCCACACGGGAACTCCCCCCCGCAGAGCCACCACCTGCAGGGGCAAGCATAAGGGTCCGGTGCAATGTGATTTGGGCAGTGGTCGAGGGCGGGTGTCCGGGCGACCTGGTCTTCGGTAGCCAAATCTGGTTCATGGGACATGAAATGTCCCTTCTCTGGTGGGGAAGGAGCCCGAGCTTGTGGAAGAGGCGGAGACATTCCGACTAGATACAGTCGGACTCACCTCAACCCACAGTTTGGGCTCTGGAACCAAATTCCTTGACAGGGGCTAGACTTGGTTCTTCTCTGGAGTTGCTGCAGGGGAGAGGCGGCGAGCTGGGGTGGGCTTATTATTAGCGCCCCGGCTTGGTGCCTCTGTACTGGAGTCATTCCCAGTGAACGAGAGGGTTATTTCCCTACGTCTTGTAGTTGGGGAAAGGGTCCTGAGTGTGGTTTATGCGTATGCGCCAAATGGCAGTTCAGAGTACCCAGCCTTCTTGGAGTCTATCAGAGGGGTTCTGGAGAGCACTCCAGCTGGTGACTCCATAGCTCTACTGGGAGACTTCAACGCCCATGTGGGCAATGACAGTGTGACTTGGAGGGGCGTGGATTGGAGGAACGGACTCCCTGACCTGAACCTTTGTGGTGTGTTGTTGCTGGACTTCTGTGCGAATCACAGTTTGTCCACATCAAACACCATGTTCGAACATAAGGGTGTCCATAAGTGCACTTGGCACCAGGACACCCTAGGTCGCAGGTCTACGATCGACTTTGTGGTCGTATCATCAGACCTGCGTCCGCAAGTTCCGGACACGCGGGTGAAGAGAGGGGCTGAGCTGTCAACTGACCACCACCTGGTGATGAGTTGAATTAGATCATAATAATAATAATAATAATACCTTTTATTTGTTAGGCGCCTTTCAAGGCACTCAAGGTCGCCTTACATAGTGACAAATACAATAAAACAGTTAAAAACATAAAATACAATTAAAAAAAAATACATGATAAAAAGACAGTTATGGTTACAGTGCATAAGCTTTTCTAAACAGATGAGTTTTGAGTTTGGTTTTGAAGCGTGGAAGAGAGTCAGAGTTGCGGAGGTCAGAGGGGAGGGTGTTACAGAGCTGGGGGGCAGAGCGACTGAAAGCTCTACTCCCCATGGTGATGAGGCGGGCTGGGGGTACAGTGAGCTGGAGAAAGGAGGAGGAGCGGAGTGACCGAGCGGGTGTAGCAATATGAAGGAGGTCGGTCAAGTATGGGGGGGCGAGGTGGTGTATGGCTTTGAATGTGAGCAGAAGGATTTTGTAGTGGATGCGTTGTGTGATAGGTAGCCAGTGGAGCTGGCGGGAAAAGATGCCGGACAGACCGGGCAGACCCAAACGCGTAGTGAGGGTCTGCTGGGAATGTCTGGCAGTCTCCCGTTCGTCGAGTCTTCAACTCTCATCTCCGGCAGCGCAGACCGGGATATTGAGTCCGAATGAGCCGTATTCCGTGCCTCCATTGCTGAGGCAGCCAGTCGTGGTTGCGGCCGCAAGGTGGTCGGTGCCAGTCGTGGTGACAATCCCCGAACCCAATGGTGGACATGGGGGGTTAGGGCTGCTGTTAAGCTGAAGAAGAAGTCCTATCAAGCATGGATGGCTTGCGGGACTCCCGAAGCAGCTGACAGGTACCGGCAGGCCAAGCGGCACGCGCCTTCAGCGGTGGTTGAGGCAAAAACTCGGGTGTGGGAGAAGTTCGGTGAGGCTGTGGAGCACGACTTTTGGTCGGCCTCGAAGAGGTTCTGGCAAACCGTCCGACACCTCTGGAAGGGGAAGCAGCCCCCAGTTCACACTGTTTACAGTGCGGACGGGGGCTTGCTGACCTCGACTGTGGATATAATTGGTCGGTGGAATTAATACTTTGAGGCCCTTCTCAACCCCACTGACATACCTTCCGTAGAGGAAGAAGAGTCTGAGGATACGTACGTGGACAGTTCTGTCACCGTGGATGAGGTAATTGGGGTAGTTAAATCACTCCCCAGTAGCAAGGCTCCGGGGGGTGACGAGTTCCGCCTGGAATTTCTCAAGGCTCTGGATGTTGGGGGACTGTGTTGGTTGACACGCCTCTACAAGATCGCATGGAAGTCGGAAAGAATGCCTCTGGACTGGTAGACAGGGGTGGTGGTCCCCATTTTTAAAAAGGGTGATCGGAGGGTGTGTTCCAACTATAGGGGGATCACACTCCTCAACCTCCCTGGGAAATTCTACTCCAGGGTGCTGGAGAGAAGGGTACGATCGTTAGTCGAGCCTCGGTTACAGGAGCTGCAATGTGGTTTTCGTCCCGGTCGCGGAACACTGGACCAGCTCTACACCCTTGCAAGAGTACTGGAAGGTATGTGAGAGTTTGCCCAACCGGTCTACATGTGCTTTGTAGACTTGGAAAAGGCATTCGACCGTGTCCCTCGTGGTGTCCAGTGGGGGGTGCTCCGGGAGTACGGGATTGGTGGCCCGCTACTATGAGCCATTCGGTCCCTATACAATCGAAGCAGGAGCCTGGTTCGCATTGCCAGCAGTAAGTCGAGCTGGTTTCTAGTGAACATTGGCCTCCGCCAAGGCTGCCCTTTGTCACCGATTCTGTTCATAATCTTCATAGACAGAATTTCTAGGCGCAGTCAAGGCGTTGAGGGAGTCCAGCTTGGCGACCTTAGGATCTCGTCTCTGCTATTTGCAGACGATGTGGTCCTTATGGCCTCATCAGGCTGCAACCCTTACCGTTTACTGGAGCGGTTTGCAGCCGAGTGTGAAGCTTCTGGGATGAGACTCAGCACCTCCAAATCTGAGGCCATGGTTCTCAGTCGGAAGTGGGTGGACTGTACCCTCCGGGTTGGGCGTGAGGTCTTGCCTCAGGTGGAGGAGTTCAAGTATCTCGGGGTCTTGTTCACGATCGAGGGACGGTTGGAGCGTGAGGTCGACAGACGGATCGAAGCAGCAGTCGCAGAAATGCGGTCGCTGTACCGGACCGGTGAAGAGAGAGCTGAGCCGGAAGGCAAAGCTCTCTGTTTACCGATGGATCTACGTTCCCACCCTCACCTATGGTCATGAGTTATGGGTCATGACCGAAAGAACGAGATCGCGGATACAAGCAGCGGAAATGAATTTCCTCCGTAGGGTGGCTGGACTCACCCTAAGAGATAGGGTGAGGAGCTCGGCCATCCAGGAGGAGCTCAGAGTAGACCCGCTGCTCCTTCACATCGAGAGGAGCCAGTTGAGGTGGCTCGGGCATCTAGTTCGGATGCCTACCGGGCGCCTCCCTGGTGAGGGGTTTCGGCCGTGCCTAGTCGGGAGAAGGCCCCGGGGAAGACCTAGTACGCGCTGGAGGGACTATGTCTCACAGCTGGCCTGGGAACGCCTTGGTGTCCTCCCGGTGGAGCTGGAAGAGGTCGCGGGGGACCGGGAAGTCTGCACTTCCCTACTGAAACTGCTGGCCTTGCGACCCGGACCTGGGTAAGCGGAGGAAAATGGAATGGAATGGAACTCAAACCCTGGGAAATCGAGAATGTAATACTTCTGCAAAAATAGAATTTCAGCATATGTGGTCTGTATTTGATTTCTGCATATGTAAGGTTTTTTATGACAGCTGAATTAGCAACAGCACGAGACACATTTTTTAGTCTAGCATTTTTTTTAACCCTGTTTGATTTTTTTACAGAGCTATGTAGCCACTGGAAAGGGTGGACCCCCAAAAAATGTAAATCTAACCCTTGGGAAATGCAAGTATGCGTGTGTGTGTGTGTGTGCGTGCGTGCCTGCATGCGTGCGTGCGTGCGTGTGTGTGTGTGCACCCCCACCCATAGAGTGTATGGTTTTACTTTTTGCAGATATCTTCCTTTGCCATAGATAAACATCTCTAAGTGCTTGTGTATGTCTTCCAGTGTGTGCGTGTGCGTGTGTGTGTGTGTGCATGCCTGAGCACATGGCCATGTGTGGGGGAAGCCTGATAAAGTGGGATGCTCCCACACACTCATACATTTACCAGAACCAGAAAGTTTCAACAGAATTCTTTAGTATGTTTTATTAGAACTTTCTCTGGTGTTACGCAATCATTCGTCATGTAGTTTATCACGGGAATGCGTGGATTTTGAATAATACAAGAAGTGTACTGCAGTCATTTGAGTTAAGGTTGATTTATCAGGGAGTGTAAGTCCACCCAGATGTGGGACTGCGTCTGGCAATCTTATTGGATCCCCAAGGCAGAAGGAAGCGGGGTAGTGTGGGCGTGCGGAGCATCTCAGAAGACTTAAGATCTTGCATTTTCCATTTTCTCACCACTACCGCGTGTGAGGACACAAGTACAAGATGAACTCTGTGGTGAAATGGACGCTTCTTGTCTTGGTCCTGGTCTCGGTTCTGGTTAACATAACTTTGATCGGCATGATCTCCAGCAGGGCGCCCGCGTGTTCCACTCAGCGCGTTCATCCTCTCAAAGGCAAACATGATGAGCGCAGCCGCGTGTTCGCCGATATCACTCTGGAGGAGTACCTGCAGGTCCAGCAGTACATGGTCCAGCAAAAACACTTGGACATCAGCACCAAGCAGCTCTCCAAGCCGTCTGATAACTTCCTGTTCTTAATCGAGCTGTCTCTGCCCAGGAAAGCCGAAGTGTTGTCCTACTTGGATGGGGTGGGTCTTGAGCCGGTGCGTGAAGCCACCGTGGTAGTTTTCTACGGATCCAGGGGCCACATTAAAGAGTATGTGGTGGGACCTCTGCCTAAGCCTACGTACCACAAGGACGTCACCAAGAAGAAGTACAAGACTGAGCTGCCAATCAACGCACGCACTGTGACAATTGGGGAATACCACTTCTTGACTAAGTTTTTGAAAGACCAGCTCTCAAAGATGGAGGATATCGTGAAGGAGAGCTTCGGCAACAAAACACTAAACCCATTTGAGCAGATGCCGCGTGGATTTCAATCCGGAGACAGAAAAACATGGGTGTCTTTGTTCAGGAACTTCAGCGGCATGTACATCCACCCGGTAGGTTTGGAGATGCTCATCAATCACGAGAGCGTAAATGCCTCCTACTGGACAGTAGAGAAACTTCTGTACAACGGTCAGTACTTTGACACCATAGAAGAACTCACACAGAAATATGCAGCCGGTTCTGTGAAAAGAATTGTTTACAAGGAGGTCGCCGATTATGACTCGCTGAAACCCAAGAACAAACCTCTTCAGCTCAGCCCGATGCAGTTTTATGCAGAAGGGAAACGCTTCAGCGTCAGTGGCAACCACGTTCTCTATCTGGACTGGAGCTTTGCTTACGGACTGAGTTCTCTCACAGGCATGCGGGTCTTTGACGTGCGCTTTAAAGGGGAGAGAATTGTGTACGAGCTGAGCGTGCAAGAAGCCATGTCTGTGTACGGCTCAGTGACGCCTGGGATGATCCTCACCAAGTTTTTGGACTCCAGCATTGGAATCGGACGCTTTGCGCATGAACTGGTTCGTGGCACCGATTGCCCCCACCAAGCCACTTATGTGGACACTTACCGCTACATTGACGTCTCTGCCCCCGTCAGGTTCAGGAACTCCATTTGCATCTTTGAGCACAACTTTGGTCAGCCGCTACGCAGGCACTTCTCTGACTTTTTCAGTAACAGTTATGGCGGCATGGTCAACAGCGCCCTGGTGTTCAGGACCATCACGGCAATTGGTAACTACGACTACATGTGGGATTTCATCTTCTACCAAAGTGGATCTGTAGAAGCAAAAGTGCATGCCACAGGATACATCTCGTCTTCGTATTTGATGGATGGCAGTCTGAAATATGGCCACCAGGTGGCGGAAGCAGTCCTGGGGAACATCCACACCCACTTCATCAACTTCAAGGTGGATCTGGACGTGTTGGGTGAGGAACAATTTCCTTTTGTTCTTAACAAAAAGTTAGTCATGTACATGCACACATTCTTGTGGGTCTTTCAAAATGAAAAAGTCCGCTTTATTTCGCCCACAGTAGTCTACTTTTGTGCTTTTTGTGCTTCGTTGTCACAGTTGTTACAAAAAAAACATTGTGTACTGACACCATTAATGATGATCCTTTGCTTCTTTTCAGTAGAATGACTTCTTACTGACTTGGTAGGACCAAAAAAACAAACATGAATCGACATCATAAATGATAGGATAGGTTGGTGATATGCCCATCAACAGTGTAGTACATCAACACTACTGACTTATCCCCCAATTGGTCCCGTGCGTCCAGTTCTGGTCCGATTTCGGTGATCCGGTTAGTTGCTGAGGCTACTTAGGAGTAAGAAGTTTGGCTTCCCAAACAAATATACTTTCAAAAGAGTAACACATGACGAACATGCCAGCCTGAAAAAAACCTCACAATTGACCAATGACCAAATCTACAAATGAGAAACGACATAACTCATCAATGAGGTTTGACGTCCCCTAGTGGCCATGTGGCCTTCAACATCCGCTCTGGTCTTCATCTTCTTCTTGCTCTTCATCAGCCTATCACAGTCAACTTGTGACAGCGTCTGCACTTACAATGAACTTGCATCACATTCATATTCATACATAATACACGTCCACTGCAACTGCAACATGGCTACTGCAAATGCTACTAAAAACTGTGATACCAACACACAGTGACAAATACCCACAAATACTACTATATACTATAAACTGTAGTACCATCACAAGCAGTGGCTCTGTACCACAAATACTACTATATACTAGAAACTGTGGTACCATCACCTGCAATAGTTTTGGTCTACCAATATTACTATGTACTGTATGAAAAACTGTGGTGTGGCAAGAAATAGATAGCTGGATAGATACAGTAGTACATTCATCACCAAGCAAAAGACTGCATTGTAAGAGCAAATCATGTCCAAATACTCAAATCATGAATTCATTCAGCAACTTAATATAAAAATTCAAATATTCACATTTCAAACATCACATTTAACTTTTGTCATACCTCTTCTGCCTTTCCTCTTGGTTATATTCCACCGTGTTCCTCAGGGAATACTATGGGTAGCACAGCAGGAATAGGAGGTATCGAACCACCTAATTCAGGCGGTTCGTTCCTTGTATGACCGGTGTCAGAGTTTGGCTCACATTGCTGGCAACAAGTCGGACCCGTTTCCATTGAGGGTTGGACTCCGCTAGGGCTTTTCTGTGTCACCGATTCTGTTCATGACTTTTATGGACAGAATTTCCATGTTGACTGTGCCAAAAGGGTGGAGTACCATCTCTGGGTCGGGGATTAGATCCTGTCCCAAATGGAGGAGTTTAAGTACCTCGGGGTATGGAACCATGGAAGGTTCGATGGACAGGTGGATTGGTCGGCGTCTGCAGTGATGACTCTGCATCTGTCTGTTGGGCTGAAGAGAGAGATGAGCTGAAAAGCAAAGCTCTCAATTTACCGGTCAATCTATGTTCCTAACCTCACCTATGGTCATGAGCTTAGGGTAGTGGCTGAAACAACCAGATCACAACCAGCCAAAATGAGCTTCCTTCACTAGGCTCTCCCTTGGAGATAAGGTGAGAAGCACTGTTAGAGACTCGGAGTAAAACTGCTGCTCCTCCTCATTGAGAGGAGCCAAATGAGGTGACTTGGGCATCTGGTTAGGACACCTCCCCAAGGAGGTGTTCAGGGCACGTCCACCCGGGAGGAGGCCTCGGAGTAGACCCAGGACACATTGCATAGAGTATCTCGACTGGCTTGGGAACGCCTCAGGATCCGCCGGGAGGAGCTAGATGACGTGGCTGGGGAGAGGGAAGTCTGGGCTTCCCTGCTTAGGTTGCTGCCCCCGTGACCCGGATAAGCGGAAGAAAATAGATGGATGGATGTTATGAGTTATTTCTCTAATTCAATAGTGTCCGTCTCACCTTCTTTATCAAACTGCTGGCACCTGCATCTTTATATGGCCCCATGGTGGCATTATCCATAAATGTGTCTAGCAAATAATACATACAGTAGTTACCACTGATGATGTCATTGAGCTGCAGGACAATGACTTCCCTGGTTCCTAATGACATACTGTATTAGGAACTCATGCAGTTTTCTCTGTAGTACTAAATATTACACGTGTTCGTTAGTCTTATGTTTTCTATGTGTTTCTGTGGTGCTAAATATTACAAATGAAATTCTTTATTTCATATGTTTTTGCTGTTATATCACTTCAGGAGTAAAAAACGTGTTCCAGACCAAAGATATGGAGTTTGTGAATGTGACTGTACCATGGATGCCCGGGCGCTACGCCATGGTTCCTCAGTTGGTGGAGAAGCAAGTGAAATCAGAACAGGTAAGCTTGAGCTTCACGAGCTTTATGATGTAGGAAGCACTTTCACATTAAATATGCATCTGGGGGTGATAATGTCATTCCTGCAGGAGGCGACTCTCCGTCATGATGCCAAAACTCCTCGCTACCTCCACATAGCCAGCAACAAAACCAACGCCTGGGGCCATCAGCGTTCCTACAGACTTCAAATACTCAGCTTTACTGGAGACCACGTCCCAGAGAGCCAGACAGAAGAGAGAGCCATGTCCTGGGCCAGGTGGGACCAAACTAAATTCTACTAAACCGCTCATGTGACACAACCATGGTAGACATCTTATTGGTATGCCTTGTTCTGTTTTGAATATTTAAAATCACTTAACAGACCATTTAACATCATATCTTGTTCTGGCTCAGCTAGATGGATTTGATAGACAGATAGATACTTTATTCATCTCCAAGAGAAATTCATGTTCCCAGCAGCTCTTTAAAAATGTGCTAATAAACTTAAACACTTAATCACAACATAAAACAACCAAGGCAAGGCAGGACAACATATTAGTCATTAATTATAGAACATTACACTTTAAATATGTAGAGCAATAAAACACAATTAGGTAAAAAAAAAGGTCCAGTCCTGTGTGTGTTTTTATTGCTCCCCCTCTGGTGTGTTGAAAAGCCGCATGGTGTGGGGGAGGAATGATCTTTCAGTGGAGCAGGACAGTGATAGTAATCTGCCACAGAACCTGCTCTTCTGCTGGGAGATGATGCAGGTGGTCCATGATGGAAAGGATCATCCTCGGTGTCTTTTGCTCTGCCACAGATGCCTCGCTGCCCAGCCGGGTGCCAATGACAGAGACTGCCCTCTTCGCCCGTTTGTCCCGGCGTGTGGCATCCTTGTTGTTGAGGATGCTCCCCCAGCAAACTACTGCATACAAGAGGGCACAAGCTACCACAGTCTGGTAGAAGATCTGTGGCAGCTTCTTGCATACATTGAAGGATGCCAGCCTTATGAGGAAGTACAGGCGACTCTGTCCTAGTTGGCATCCGTGTTGGCAGTCCAGTCCAGTTTGTCATCCAGATGCACTCCCAGGTATTTGTAGGTGTGAACCACATCCACACGGTCACCTTTAACGAGAAGAGGTTATGGGTGTGTCCTCCTCCTCCTAAAGTTCACCACCGCTTCCCTGGGCTTGGTGGTGTTAAGGTGCAGGTGGTTTGCATAGCCCCAGCTCACAAAGTCCTGGATCAGTTTTCTGTTCTCCTCCTCCTGTCCATTCCTGATACATCCCACAACGGGGTGTTGTCCGCATACTTCTGTACATGATAGAGCTCAGCCATGTCTAGAAAGTCGGGTGTGTACAGGGTAAGCAGAACATGAGAGAGCACAGTTCCCTGCTGTGCTCCTGTCGGACCTGCAGTTCCCCAGTCGCACATATGAGGTCTACGGGTCAGGTAGTGTGTGATCCATGCCACCAGGTGTGATCTTACTCCCATTCGTGTCAGTTTGTTCCTCAGGAGCTGAGGCTGGATGGTGTTAAAGGTGCTTGAGAAGTCCAAAAACATAATCCTCACAGCACCACTGACACTGTCTAGGTGAGTGAGAGATCGGTGGAGCAAAAAGATGATGGCTTCCTCAACTCTCACTTTCTCCCGGTATGCAAACTGCAAGGGATCGAGTGCAGGGTGGGTCTGTGGCCTCAGGTGATAGGGCAGCAGCCGTTCCATGGTCTTCATCACATGCGACGTTAGAGCTACCGGCCTGAAGTCACTCAGCTCACCGGGATGTGGTCTCTTTGGGACTGGAACGGTGCAGGACATCCTCCACAGCTGCGGAACGCTCCCCAACCCCAAGCTCCGATTGAAAATGTGCTGTAAAGGGTCTCAAGCTCCCAGGCGCAGGTTTTCTGATGTTTAGGTGGTACTCCATTAAATATAATTTAACATCATATATAAATTCAGTCTATGACTGTGTGCATGTGCACGTGCTTGTGTGGTACTTTGTATTAACAAGAAGAAGAGTGCGGACCTGGATTGATGACTTGCTTCATACAGATGGGTTGTCCACATTGGGCGGGTACAGTCCTAGAGAAAGGAAAAAGGCTGTACACATACAGTAGCAAGAGAAATGTCCTGCTGATATATGAAAATATTCCTTGCTTTTGTTGTACTGTTTCTCTTTTCCCGTTGAATCTTTGGCTTTGTGTCTTTTTCTTTCTTCTTCATTGACTGCTGTCGTGTGTGTGTGTGTGTGTGTGTGTGTGTGTGTGTGCGTGTGCATGTGTATGTGTGCGTGTGTGTGTGAACTGTATCTGTGCAGGTATAAGGTTGCCATCACCAAGCACAAAGACTTGGAGCAGACCAGCAGTAGTTTGTACAATCAGAACAACATTTGGAAGGCAGCGGTTGACTTCAGCTCATACATTCAAGACAACGAGAGCATTGAAAATGAGGTCAGGGTGAAAGGTCTGGTAACACCAAAGTCGAGATATCGGAGGCCATTGTTTGTGTATTTGCAGGATCTGGTTGCTTGGGTCACCACCGGATTCCTCCACATTCCTCATGCCGAGGACATCCCTAATACCGTGACTGTGGGGAACGGGGGCGGGGTTCTGCTGCGCCCCCATAACTACTTTGACGAGGATCCTTCCATTCATTCTGCGGACGGGGTGTACTTCAATCCGGGCAGTGAGGAAAGCTGTGAAAACAACAGGATGGCTTGTGTGGCCCGAGAGACCTGCAGTCCTGTGCTGGAAGCTTTCACCTTCCACGGCTTTGAGGGAGTCATGAAGTTCCACGACTAGACCTGATTCCTCCACTCCGCCCAACACACCACACTCTCTCTCTCTCTTGCATTCACTTACTTTGCTTTTCCACAAACCATGCTCTTTCTCCTCAGCCTAACCCTAGCCCTTTTGTCAGTCATGAGACCTCTTCTTCTCAGTGGGTGGAGGCGGGGCCGCTAGCATACACACAAGACCTAGTAGAAATGATATCTGTAGTTTGCAATACATTTTTGATTTTGATTTTGCCATTGTATTTAAAATCTTGTCTCATCTTGTTCTTGTAGCCAATCTGGTGTATTGTCTTGTCTTGTGACACCGCTAGTATATACAGTGTATACTGTACATGTAATGTACAGTATATTTAAGATTGCAACATTGATGAATTTTTAAAAATGTGTCTTTATGTTACATTTTGTTGTCATATGCTGAAGAAAAGCATTACTTGTATACATGAATAGACACATAAATGCACATGATCAACAACTGATGTTTTTCACATACAGTACTGCGATACAAGTATTAGCTTTGATGGATGCGCTGCATATACTCGTATTAAAGTATTGACACCAATGCAGTGGTGAGTTATGAATTGTCAAAAGTATTTAGAAAATGGCGGAAACAAGTTTTGAAAGGTCATCCTGGCGAAAGTCATGAAGGATCTGAGCAGAGAAGACAGCTTTGTTAGACTTTTAACGTAGCGTTAAAGGTCTGCTAGAAAAAGTAGCCTAAGGTATTAGTGGAGTAGTGAGCAGTAAATGAGCACTACTTGTACTTGATAATGTGATTATCCGCGGCTAAACAAGTACTTCTGTGTCTTCGAAATGCCTCCATGCCACACCATCATTGCCAACATGTCATGAGTTTCTGAGTATTTAGATCTAAACCAGCACCGTCCCCACACTCCAAACTCCCTCCCCGTCACATCTTCACAACATAACGCGCTGCCGTCCATCACGTACCGTCCTGTACTCAGCTGGTCCAGGCTGGACGATGTGGTGGTGGCTGCTTCCGTTGCTGTTTGTGGGGCTGATGCTCACCTTCCTGATCTTTGGCCGGCGCTACAAGGTGTTCAATGAAAAGAGTGTGAGGCCCCCTGGTGCCTTGGAGAACGATGACAAGAAGAGGAATGACAGGCTGAAGCGAGGTAAGATCACCTTTGGCTGCAACCACAAACCTCATTGGATAATTCCTTCTAAAAACCACACTATCATGCCAGGACTCAAACCACAATGCTTTTACTTTGAAGGTTTGATACATAATCTGTGTACCCGTGCCACTTAAATCATAGCTAGCAGTGTAAGTGAACATGCACATAAAGGGTTTAGGGTGCTAAACAAATACAATACATACTATTAACAGCGCCAAGGAGACGTCTGACCTTGAAAAGCTTCTTCCATCATTTGGGGGAAAACTTCTCACTGAAATACAGACCAAAAAAGAACAAAAGAAGGATAGGTAGAAATATACAAAATAGGACTTAATAAGAAAAAAAATATCATTCATGCTATTCAAAGTCTTCCTGGTAATGCTTGACTAAGAGCAAAAGAAGGCGAAGGTGTGTCTGTAGGAGAAGAGAGAAGAAGATTGCCAAGAGTCTAGGACTGAGAGTAGGGACTTTGAATGTTGGAACTTGGACAGGAAAGGTGCAGGAGTGAATACAGAGTAAGAGGTTAGCTAAGAAGAAGTGGGACACTGAGAGGAATGAAGAGACAGGAGTACAGAGAGATGCAGCGTAAGGTGAAAGTAAAGGTGGCAAAGGCCAAACAAGGCTTATGATGACTTGTATGCTAGGTTGGACAGCAAGGAGGGAGAGAAAGATCTATACAGGTTGGCAAGGCAGAGGGACAGAGATGGGAAGGACGTGCTGCAGGTTAGGGTGATGAAGGATA
>QODF01000140.1:219819-234345 GCA_024372805.1 Oostethus manadensis
ATCCCATCTTGGAGTATGTTGATGCTCCTCTTCACTAAGGGCTTGGTGTAAATCTGCGCTGCGTCACATTGACAATGTTTTGGTCACATGGTAAGCCAGTGTAAATATTACACATAACTGTCAGTACTAGATGCTGCTCTCCATCCCTGGAAACCACACAAACACTATTTATAATAAGTCACGTATCGCTACTTTCAAGCAGTCTCATGCATGTGTAGAAGAGAGCGATGGCTAATTATGCTAAATCAGTGCAGGTATGTATTTCAGCTTGTAACATGATATTGCCTGTAGAACTCGTATAATCATGCATTATGAATGCAATAATGTGTGTGTGAAGGATGGAAGAGTATTCTTCAAGAAGCAGAGAGGAGGTATTGGGCAACATTCCCATGATGTTCATCACCTTCCCATCCGCCAAAGATCCCACAGCCAACATTCGACACCCAGGTAACACACACACACACACACACACCCATTGTTGATAGCACCTACATCCAAACATCACGCACGCACGGACTGCCATTGCTCCTCCACACTTACATTTCACAAACAGAAGGCAATGGAAAGACTCCCAATAATCCACAACATCAAAGCAAAGATTCATGTGATTGATTGTCCGCATGCCATACAAAGAGCAGATGATCGATAGAGCCCAGATAGAAAGGTCAAATAGCAAAGAAGACTGTTGAGCAGACGCAGATGACAACGTACAAACATGAAATCAACAATAAAATGAAATGAATTTGACCTTCTAGGGTTATGAAGTAAGGACGGAACATTCCAGCCAATGCAAACTGTGTGAAGAATGATGTAAATCCACCACTCACCTTCTCTTTTCTTTCTTTGAAAACTTTGTGCAGAGGTATTTGAACGCACCGCAGATGCAGTGAGATCTACAAATAAAACGTAAAGTATAAAAGCATTGGCTGGTCATCTTCCATGATCGTTGATTAGTAGTCGTTCATACCGTAAATAAAGGTATTCGTGTGGCCAGTGAACAACCGCAGGCAGCCAGGGAGGGTTCGCCATTTGCTGGTGGTCCGCAACAGAGTGCTTGTGAAAAGTGTCCGGGTATATGGTTTGGGCTGGCAATGTTGAAGGCGTAACACAAACAAGAAACAAGATGTTGCTTTAAAGGAGCAAACGGGAATGCTTGGATGCTTCAAACAACACCTTTGGGTTTGTCATGTGTTTTGTCCTTCAGGCAAGTCGTGCATGACTTTACTCACTATGGCTCGCTATGAGTGGTTCGAGGAGTGGGAGGGGACAAAGGTGGGCAAGAGGGGTCAGGACTACCTGCATCTGAAACAAGCCATGTCTCAAGAACTGCTGGACTGGGCCTTGACCATCTTCCCCCAACTGAAAGACAAGGTGTGTGTACCTCAGTGTTTACCTTTTCCGCAATTACACTTTTTATTCATATTACATATTCGGATTAGATCAATAAGTATTGGGAGGCATCTTAAAAGTACTTGGTTAGGTAGTACACCACAAATACAACTTTCAGCCATGGGATTACGTCCTTCTAATCTGCCTCCGGAGTTCTGTGGGTTTGTGATGCCGTTGATAAAGTACAGGTACAGGTGACAACGTTTGCACTCTCAGCTTCTAGTTCTCCCCTCCAGGGATTTCAACCAGTGCAGTTTGGACTCTGCTCTCTAAAAGCCTTGGACTTTGACACTAAGGATGCATCCATTGTCTCACGCGTCACTGACCGCTTTCCACACAACTAGCATTTGGAGTGCTTGGGGATCAGTAACGTTGTTGTGATAAATATCGTTGTTGTCATCACTACTGTTGTGATCAGTGACATTGCAAGCAGTACCATCGGTGTGACCAGTAATGTTGCGGTCAGTTCCGTTGTTGCAACCAGTACCGTTTAGTAATTGGGAGATCAGTAAAGTTGTTATGATAAGTAAAGTTCTTGTGATCAGTAATCTTGTTGCGCTCAGTACCATTGTTGTGATCTGTACCGGTTGTCACAATCAGTACCGGTTGTTGTGATCAGTAATCTTGTTGCGCTCAGTACCATTGTTGTGATCTGTAACGTTGTCACAATCAGTACCGGTTGTTGTGATCAGTACTGTTGTTGCGCTCAGTACCGTTGTTGTGATCTGTAACATTGTCACAATCAGTACCGGTTGTTGTGATCAGTACTGTTGTTGCGCTCAGTACCATTGTTGTAATCTGTAAAGTTGTCACAATCAGTACCGGTTGTTGCAATCAGTACTGTTGTTGCGATCAGTAAAGTTGTCACAATCAATACCGGTTTTTGCAATTAGTAAAGTTGTCACAATCGGTACCAATTGTTGCGATCAGTAAAGTTGTCACAATCGGTGTAAATTGTTGCGATCTGTAAAGTTGTCACAATCGGTGCCAATTGTTGCGATCAGTAAAGTTGTCACAATCGGTGCCAATTGTTGCGATCAGTAGTGTTGTCACAATCGATGCCAATTGTTGCGATCAGTACTGTTGTTGCAATCAGTAACGTTTTTCCCATTTTGATGAACATGCCATGTTTAGGTGGTTATGGTGGATGCTGCCACCCCGCTGACTAACGTCCACTATTTGGGTGCCCCAAGAGGTGAGATGTATGGCGCTGAACACAACCTGGAGCGCTTCACCCCGCAAACAGTTGCAAGGACCAGACCCCAAACACCAGTTGGTGGTCTCTACTTAACAGGTAGTCCAGACATGGCACTATGAAATACTGCATCCTGGTAGCAAACAGTATATGTATGTATTGCATATGTCAATGTGTTTGCAGGTCAGGATGTGTTCTGTAACGGCATGGCTGGAGCTGTGCACGGTGGAATACTCTGCGCATCGGCCATCCTCAATCAGATCCTCTACATAGACCTTCTAGCCCTCAAGACCCGCATGAAAAGAAAACGGGCCAATCATAAACTCACCTGAATTGGATATGCCTCAATCCGCAAATACATTACATACATTCATTTGCAAAAACATAGTCCCATTTCATAATGAAAACAATCCAACTATTACCATGGATGCACAAGAAAGGTTTTGGTTTGATCAAATATCTCCCAACTTGTCTGGCTTCATTGCTGAGATTGTCCTGAGGAGTTGAGTTTTGTCTGCTTCATGATCAAGTATTATTCTTTATCCTGTAATAACACACATTAAAAGGCTCCTATACAGCTTTTTACTTGATCCCTCAGTGACGTCTAGGAAACATTTACAAGTGCTTGCCATGTGACAAGTCGTATGCCTCCCCAGGATTTCAATCCCCAAAATTTCCAAAAGAATGAAAACTAATTTTCTATTTCAATCCATTTAACAATCGTACGCTTTAATTAGCCCATGCAACACAATCATACAATGAATAATAATTGCATCCATCCATATGCCGCTTATCCTCACTAGAATGGGGGAGGGGGGGTGTATGCTGGAGCCTATCCCAGCTGACTTTGGGCGAGAGGCGGGGTACAACCTGGACTGGCAAATGGCAGGGCACATATACAAAAACATCCACACTCACATTCATACCCACGGATAATTTAGAGTCTCCAAAGAAGATGACATGCATGTTTTTGGAATGTGGGAGAAAAACGGAGTACCCAGAGAAAACCCACATAACGCACGGGAGAACATAGAGACTCCTGAGATTCCCAAGCGGAGATTCCAACTCAGATCTTCCACATCTCCTGACTCCGTGGCCAACATGCTAACCACTAGGCTGCCATGCGGCATAATAATAATTGTTAAAAACAAACAATAAAATATACTAAACAAAATGAATTTAATACATACAATGAATTAGTTTACTTTGCAATGAAGTGAATTATTTCTGTTTTTTTCTAAAAACAAAGCCAACAAATCAATGCAAAAAAGAGTACCCTTTTCCAAATTCATCTTCATTCAGTGATTGCAGAAATGTGTCAAATAGAAAAGAAGGAAACCGTTTCAGTGTGTGCTTTAATGTTCACACGTGTGGTTTGGCACTCTGGTTCGGATCCAAATAGAAAAAGGAAGATCCACGTTGCATGTTTGACGTGCTGCACAGCAGCAAAGCACACTGTAAGAAATACAAGCCAACAAGTAGAAGTCATCGCTCATGTTCCACCTGGTTCTTCTAGAACACCCAGGTGACAGGAACCCACTGGTGGTTTTTAGAGACCATTTCCAGGGCAGATTTGACTTGACAGTAGGTTTCGTCCAGGTTGTTGTTTTGGATGCTAAAGTCAAAGTAATGACCATAAGCAGCTTGGATTTTGGAACTTTCCTCACAGGTTCTCTGCAACTCCTCATCCTGCCATTGACAAAACACAACACAAAATTCCAATCACTACACACCGCCTCGCTAAACACCCACACACACTTTTCTTTTTGCTCCCATCTTTCAAAGATGAAAGGTTTTTTCTTGTACACAAAAATCCTACATCTCTCTCACATATTGTTGACAAATGTGTCCAAATGCTAAAGGTGTGTCAAATTCTACCATGTGCTAAATGCTAAAGGCATGCTAAATGCTAAATATTTACTGATACAAAATGCTAAATAGGGATGTCCCAATTCACACCGATATCATTTTTTAATAGTCTTGCCCATGTGATCTGATTTGATCCTGTACCGATCTTTTTTTAGTGAACAATTGACTTTTACTACAAGCGTGCATTCCTGGAATTCAATATGGTTATGAAATAGCTATTCAAATCATTAAAAATAATGCAACCAAAGTATTGCTGAATTCAAACAGCATGACCAACAATATTGTTTGCTTTTGGAACAAACCTCTGTGAGTCAGGTCCCTAATCCATTTAAAGATCAAATTGGGGAAAATGGGCATGTAAAATACTTCTAGGGTAGGTTTAATATTTTGACATGGTTATAGATCAATTTGTGATGTGATAGAATATATGGCTTTTTAAAAAACAAACTATCTTCACGCAATAGTCATTTATTGACGGTCCCTAGTATGAACAAGCACACCGAGGGGGAATCTACCGCTGGAGCGACAGAGCCGAATATCGAACGTGAAACTAACGCCACCGCGTCACACCACAAACATGTCTTCATGTTGGTGGTGCGTTTTTTTCTTCCGGGTGACAAAGGCGCATTTATCAGCGTGGCCCAGAGTTACGAGCATTATATGGCACCGGATTGAGCCAATCTCGTGGTGGAAGACGATTTTATCCATTCTTCAAAGATTGGATGGGGACATCCCTAGTGCTAGATGCTAAATGCGTGCTCGTAAGCACCACCTCACAGGTGTAGCAAATGAAGATACTGAAGGTATAGACAGCTGTGCCTTAGGTGGGCAACAAAAAAGCTCATGTCATGCAAATGTTTCTAAATAGAAGGTGTGACTTACTGACAGGACTTTAGTGGAAACATCTGGCTCCATGCTGGACTGATGTTTTGCCTTCAGGGCCTCAAAGTCAGGAGACTGAAGGAACACCACGAAGGGCAAAAACTCTGACGTCCTCAGCACTTTGAGAGACTGAAATACACACATAGACATTCTGTAGAAACTATACACACTACACAGTGGAAAGAGACTTCACTGTTTACATCTTGACAAAGAAAAAAACTTGATTTCAGTGCTAAAGCATGAAATGAATAAATGAAGGTGCATATGAGGTAGAATACGTAGATGTATGTTTTCCCTTTATTGACTGGAGAGGTTGTGCATGGCAAAAGCTCTGCTGATGATCCTCCAAATGTGAACTACTTTGGTGCTTTCCAGACTACGCTTCAGGAACACAAGATCACAACTGGTTGCTGACTCTCTCAGTTTTAACTTGAGCTACAAATTCCATTCAGTTTACACGTGAGTGCCGATAACTGATGGAAAGTCAAGCTAATTGGCTAACGGCTGAAGATCAAAGCGGTTATGTAGCAACAATGCAAAAAAAACCAAAACAGTATCCATCACAAAGGGAAATGATACTGGCCCTGGAAATACCTTCAAATTTAGAAATGGGGTGAGCGTCCCCAATAAGGAGGACAACGACTACAGCACTGATTTGAGATTAGTACAAGGATCAGGTGAAAAACTACTTTTGAAATTCTTACAAGCCTCTAAAAAGAGGATCACTAATTGGTCTCCCCCAACTTCCTCACTTCTAGCCCTGTGAAATATTCCTGAGAGCCAGAATTTGACATGAATTCATGCCTTTGAAGAAGGAAAGAAATGCGACACAAGAGAACGAATGCAGCACAAGACGAAAGGCTGCTCTTGAGAAGGTTAAAACCCCTATGGAAGAAAATGCAACGATAGAAAGGCTCTGCAGGACAATATCAAGGCATTATTGGAAGATAATGCTGCCTTGTGCACTGCTCTTACGGAAGAGAAAGAAGCAAAAGATAATATACTGAGCAAATTCAAAACATAATTGATGTATCAGAATGAACGAATCTTCACAGTGCTCCAAATGACACCTAGATCAAAAGATTGGGTAGTCCACAACAGAGGAGAACCACATGGAAGGATGTTCCTTTAACAAAGCACCAGATAGCCAACTTGCTACATTCGAAGGAGGTGGATGTAAATATCAACACCATCGACTAGGCCTGCCACGATAATCAATATATCGACTTATGGAACGCCAGCAGTAAGTCGAGCTTGTTTCCGGTGAACGTTGGCCTCCACCAAGGCTGCCCTTTGTCACCGATTCTGTTCATAATCTTCATGGACAGAATTTCTAGGCGCAGTCAAGGCGTTGAGGGAGTCCATCTTGGTGACCTTAGGATCTCGTCTCTGCTATTTGCAGACGATGTGGTCCTTATGGCCTCATCAGGCTGTGACCTTCAGCGTTTACTGGAGCGGTTTGCAGCTGAGTGTGAAGCTTCTGGGATGAGACTCAGCACCTCCAAATCCGAGGCCATGGTTCTCAGTCGGAAACGGGTGGACTGTACCCTCCGGGTTGGGAGTGAGGTCTTGCCTCAGGTGGAGGAGTTCAAGTATCTCGGGTTCTTGTTCACGAGTGAGGGAAGGTTGGAGCGTGAGATCGACAGACGGATCGGTGCAGCATCTGCAGTAATGCGGTCGCTGTACCGGACCGTCGTGGTGAAGAGAGAGCTGAGCCGGAAGGCAAAGCTCTCTGTTTACCGATCGATCTACGTTCCCACCCTCACCTATGGTCATGAGTTATGGGTCATGACCGAAAGAATGAGATCGCGGATACAAGCGGCGGAAATGAGTTTCCTTCGTAGGGTGGCTGGACTCACCCTAAGAGATAGGGTGAGGAGCTCGGCCATCCGGGAGGAGCTCAGAGTAGAGCCGCTGCTCCTTCACATCGAGAGGAGCCAGTTGAGGTGGCTCGGGCATCTAGTCCGGATGCCTCCCGGGCGCCTCCCTGGTGAGGTGTTTCGGGCATGCCCAGTCGGGAGAAGGCCCCCGGGAAGACCTAGGACACGCTGGAGGGACTATGTCTCACAGCTGGCCTGGGAACGCCTTGGTGTCCTCCCGATGGAGCTGGAAGAGGTCGCTGGGGACCGGGAAGTCTGGACTTCCCTACTGAAGCTGCTGCCCCCGCGACCCGGACCCGGATAAGCGGTGGAAAATGGATGGATGGATGGATGNAAAAAAAACAAGTTGGCCTTCATAAATTGTCATGTGCATTCGTGTTTGTTTTCCTCTCTCTACTCTCTTTACCGCACAGGCTGGACGAGAAGAGGCTTCACTCTGCACATTGGTGAAGTTAGTTTCATCATGTTGGCGGTTGGATATTCGCTCCTTAGTAGACCCCGCTACTCATTCACGGCGGCATGTCCTCACAAACGCTAACCATCCCTCTCCTGCACTAAACATGCTGAGGCGGCAAACGGAAACATCGGCTAAGTTGGCGAAAAAACATTCATATTAAAGTGAATAAATAGATGCATGTATGGTTATGGTGTAGTTTGTTTGGAACATGCAACATGATCATGATCCCACAGTTCCACATGCTGGAAATGGAGTAGGAAGAAGCAGAGCTTATTTAATTCTAGCCTCTCTTCACATCAATTGCTCAAACATACATACATACACATTTACTGTATATACACGCGTCCATATTTTTCTTAAAAATCTAATGTAGGTACAGTACTATCCATACTGTACTGGTCTTGTACTATAGATACTGTACTGGTCTTGTACTATAGATACTGTACTGGTGTTGTAATGTAAATACTATAGATACTGTACTGGTGTTGTAATGTAGATACATGAGTTTCTACTTGTGTTGTTGAATGTAATCCTTCTAACTGCCTGGTTCTTTCTTTGTGCGTTGTATCCTCCATTATCCTTGTTGGCATGATGATATGTTTAGTATGTATCCAGATCACCTGGACCTCCATTTAGCTTGATGTATATTTTGCCATTGGTACTCCAAGTACTTTGTAGTCTTCCCTTCTTCCTCAAGTCTCGTGCTTTCTAGGTGATGTCAGGTTTGCTTTTGTCAGATGTTCATTTAGGTAGACGCTTGTGGCTTTCAAGGTCTTTCTCTGTTTCAGCAGTGCACATTTGAATTCCCTGTTGGTGAACTTGATGATGACAGGTGTGGTGTTGTTCCTGCCATACAGTGAGTGGGATGCAAGTATCAATGGTGTTGACATCTACATCCTCCTCCTTTGATTCTGAGGATTACATTGTTCATTCGTGCATTCTGATCCATCTCATCAATTATATTATTCATTTCCTCAGTGATATTATCCTTTGCCTCTTTCTCTTCCTCCAGACAGGTGGGGAAGCCAGCATTATGAGGCACAAATAAAGTGAAGTTGATGTGTATATGAGATAGAAATATAGTGAATACATAAATGTATATATATGAAGAAATTTTTCAGTGTAGTTGCCTTTTCCAATGTGCTTGTATTTTTTGCGTACCTGAGGGTGGGCATCCAGAATGCAAATTCGGCCTGCCTCCACAACCTCGTGTATGGAATCCATCTTGATTCCGTATAAACTGCCGTCACATTCTCCGTATTCCAGATAGCAACCATTCTTGATGTCAGCATCCATCTTGCTGCGGCTTGTAAACGCATATGTACGACTCTCACGCTCTCCTTTTTTGGGCTTTCTGGAAGTATCTGAACAAACACACACACACATTACATAAGAGTTTCAAGCACCAAGAATGCAGTTGCATTTAAAGTGAAATGACGGTAGCTAGATGTGAAAGATGCATAGAGTATGTGTTACATTGTTTATGCTAAGACATACATGTCTATTACAAAATGTTGTATAGCGTGTGTGTTGGCTTATTTTGTTGCTTTTATTGCAATGTGGGTGTGGTGATTGTTTGGATCACAAGATTACAGATTGGCTCTAACTATTTCCTGTGCAAATGATCATTATCATCATGTTGGGAATTACAGCTTTAAAAAAGGTCATTTGGACCTGCTACGCTGGCTAGACCAGGGGTTTCCAACTCGTGGCATGGAGGGCCGGATACTATAGCTGGTGATTTTAAATGTTGAACACCTCCTTGAGTGAAGGAGCTCATCAATTAAAGCACCCGCTTTGGCACAACTTTGAGAGCCTTGGGTTAGATTAAGATGCTTGGCGGGCCTTGGGCTGCACTCTGCCCACCCCTGCTTGAGATGAATGTGTTGTCTGTGAAGTTGAAGTATTTATGTACTAAATGAGATACAAAGGTCATGCTTTACATGGTATTGTGGTTCCAAAAAGATGGGGATCCCTGAGGAGAAGCATGTTTTTCAGGCGCCGTCTTCCTACACCTTGGGCACCAACTAGAATGAGAGTTTTACGCTTGAAAGGAGGCACCTTGGCCACCTCCTCGTACAGCAGTATCTCATGTCTGTCAAAGTCTGAGGATGAAAAAGAAAAGAAACATTGCACAGCAAAGTCAGCAGAGCAGAAAGAAACTAAGACAGCATGTCATCTCTCGCGCCACCATCATTTTTACCATTTATCATCTACATGTGGAGGAGCAATTGCACTCATCAAATGGCCTGGCTTCATTTTAAATTTGTGGATTATTTCTATTGCTTTGGAACAGTGCTTTCCAAATAGTGTGGGGAACGCCCCTGGGGGTGTGTGCGGTGAAGTGTCAGGGGGGGTAGGAGGCAGGGAGTACTTTCAGTGTTACCGCAGACCTGCGAACATCAGCGTGCAATTTGCTCTCCCCTTTTTATTGCATTTTCCTGCTTTCCGTTTCTAGTTCAGCCTGTGCAAAATAGATCAATAAATATATATTATTAGTTTCTCAATTGTATTTCACCTTGGGGGCAGCATTTCTGTCCCCTGGGGGGGCATGACAAAAAAATAATCACTGATCTAAAAAAGAATCACTGCTTTAGACTAGGAAACCCTCTGTGTTGGGAGTGAGGACTGGCCCCAGGTGGAGGAGATCAAGTATCTTGGGGTCTTGTACACGAGTGAGGCACGGTTGGAGCGTGAGGTCGACAGATGGATCGATACGTCTGCAGTAATGCGGTCGCTGTATCGAACCGTCGTGGTGAAGAGCGAGCTGGAGGGCAAAGCTCTCGGTTTACCGATCGATCTACGTTCCCACCCTCACCTATGGTCATGAGTTAGGGGTCATGACCGAAAGAACAAGATCACGGATACAAGCGGCGGAAATGAGTTTCCTTCATAGGGTGGCTGGACTCACCCTAAGAGAACTCGAGAAGCTCGGGTGAGGAGCTCGGGCATCCGGGAGGAGCTCGGAGTAGAGCCGCTGCTCCTTCACCTCAAAAGGAGCCAGTTGAGGTGGCTCGGGCATCTAGTCCAGCTGCCTACCGGTCGCCTCCCTGGTGAGGTGTTCCGGGCATGCCGAGTCGGGAGAAGGCCCCAGGGAAGACCTAAGACACGCTGGAGGGACTATGTCTCACAGCTGGCCTGAGAACGCCTCAGTGTCCTCCTGGAGGAGCTGGAAGAGGTGGCCAGAGACCGGGAAGTCTGGACTTCCCTACTAAAACTGCTGCCCCCGCGACCCGGACCCGGGTAAACGGAAGACAATGGAATGGAATGGAAAGAACAGGAAAACTTGTGCAATATGAATGTAGAGGAGTACTCACATTACAGTTGGCTATACTGCCTGTGCGTGCATGTTGTGTACATGCGCATGCATGCTTATACTGTATGTTGTGTACACATGCATGTGTGCCCATGTTTGTGAACATGTTTCCCCCTACAAGCTGCACGAGAAACTGTAGGGGAGGGAGAGGAAGTGACATGACACTAAATAATTGAATGGAATGGAATACAAAAAAACAGTTTGGAGATTGGAATCAAGTCCATACCAGTAAAATGTCTCAATATTGATGAGATTTTTTGTTGCGGTGAAGAGAGAGCTGAGCCAAAAGGCAAAGCTCTCAGTTTCCCGGTGGATCTACGTTCCTACCCTCACCTATGGTCATGAGCTTTGGGTAGTGACCGAAAGGACAAGATGGCGGGTACAAGCGGCCGAAATGAGTTTTCTCCGCAGGGTGGCTGGGTTCTCCCTTAGAGGTAGGGTGAGAAGCACTGTCATCCGGGAGAGACTTGGAGTAGAATCGCTGCTCATCCACATCAAGAGGAGCCAGATGAGGTGGCTTGGGCATCCGGTTAGGATGCCTCCCTGGGGAGGTGTTCAGGGCACGTCCAACCTGTAGGAGGCCTCGGGGAAGACCCAGGACACGTTGGAGAGACTATTTTTCTCAGCTGGCCTGGGAATGCCTCGGCATCTGCTGGGAAGAGCTAGACGAAGTGGCCGGGGAGAGGGAAGTTTGGGCTGCTCTGCTTGGGTTGCTGCCCCCGCGCGCCGACCTCGGATAAGCGGAGGAAAATGGATGGATGGATGGATTTTTGTTGCGCAATAATAAATAAAAAAGAGTGAGCAGTGAGCTGAAGAGCAGAAAAAGTAAAAGAAGAAAGAAAATAATTCACACAATAAGACAATAACACAATAAGTAGGCTCTAGCAGTACCTGCATTTTTCGTGGTTACATACATCATTTTTTTCTTCCTTTTCACACCGACACCTGTGCACAAATTACCTGCGACAATAAACAAGGGTGAAAAACACACCAGTCAGAAAACAACAGTTCTCTTAATACAACAATACAGTACATACTGTAGAATAGTACACTTAATACAACAATACATGGAAGAGTACAGGTAATACATTGAAGAGTACACTTAATACATTAAAGCATACAGTTAAAAGGTTAAAGAGTACAGTTTATACATGGAAAAGTACGCTAGACATTAATATTCAAGTGACAATGCCAAAGTCATTGACACAACCATCACAATAAAAATAATACCTATTAGGAATGGCTGATACTGGCTTTTTTCCCCCATATTGTCCAACTCTCAATTTCCAATTTTGATATCAAACGATATTGATATGTGTCACATCACATATCTCCTGTGGTGGAATAAACACACACAATATCTGTCGCGAAGCTTCTCAACGTGGCTGTAAACAACATTCTACAACGTGCATAAGCAAACATCTGAGAAATACTTGTGATGGGGCATGGCAGAGCGTCGGTAGAGGAACTCCACAAGTTTGGTGAATCCGTTGTCTTGCACAATAAAAAAAAGCGCTAGTTATCCAGTTTGATGATTTTCTGGTGATCTTCTGATTGACGGCTTTTGCACTGGGAATCGGAAGCATTGAAGGGAGTAGTCTTTGTTTTGCCTTGAACAACCAACGCTTTGCTGTCCTTATCATCATCAAGTTTGATACCCGAGACGCGGATAGATGTGGTCATTATTTATATACGCCGGTAAATACGGGAGCCCATAGGCCAATTTACAGCATTTTTTAAAATAGTTTTTTTATTATAGGGAAAACAGATACCAATATCTAACGATATTACATTTTTATGTCAGTATGAGGCCGGTAAATATTATCGGACTTGTAATGTAATAGAATAGAATTTAACAGAATTCCTTCCCGAGCCACCACATTATCGTGGTGGAGTGTCCCAATAATCCTAAAAAATAAGTTCTCCGAGGCTTAAATACCCTCAGGACCCTAGTGAGGATAAGCGACATAGAAAATGGATGGATGGACAGTATACTTGCCAACATTGTTTGCTAACCTGCAGGAATGAGTTCCACATCTCTCTTGACAAACGCTTTTCTCTTCTCTTCCAACATTTGACTGGGAATCAATCCTGCAGGCCCGCCCTCCACATGACGTGCCTGAATAACACACGCGCATACACGCAGGGGGTGTTGATTTGCCAGAAGGATCACATGACGCATCACATGATGCTGCGCATGTTTGCGTGTTTTACCACATGCAAACATTCAACTTTCATATTCTTTCTTTTTTGATTAAACACACTGAATTAAATCTGTTGATAAAATAAAATCAAAAACATACACATATATACAGTACATACAAAAAGAACAAATATTCCTCCAAAATAAATGGCTTAATAATTGATCACAGTTTCTTGGTTGACTACAACTATTACTAGTCCAATAATATGCTTTTACATATTGTTACCATGTATTGTTGTAGTATTATAGTATTCAACACTATAATAATATATATAAATGTGTAATGTTACATTGATGAAACAATAGCCACCACATGAAGTACACTGTCAAACAAGTAAGAACTCTTCCAAATCTAATGTCCTGTATGAGTCTCTGTTATGTCTTATTTTCTCTTCTTATGTACACTATATTGGGTAATAGGAGTGTAATGGTGACTATAAGGGTGTTATTGCATGTCTAGAGGGCTCTAATAGTGTTAATATTTGTATTTTGAAGGTGGTAAACATGTTTTCTATGTCTTATATATCTTATCTCTTATTATGTATACTATTATTATTAGGTAATGGGTGTGTAAAGTTGACTATAGGGGTGTTATTGCACGTATAGAGTGCTCTAATGCCCCCCCGTGAATCATTACCTTATCGTGGTGGGGGGGTTTGAGTGCCCGAGTGATCTTAGGAGCTATGTTGTCGGGGGCTTTATGCCCCTGGTGGGGTCTGCCAAGGCAAACAGGTTCTAGGTGAGGGGCCAGACTAGGAGTAATTCAGAAGACCCAAATGAAGAAGAACAAGAGGAGTGACCGCACCTCGCCCGGACGTGGGATACCGGGGCATCACCCTGGAGCCAGGCCTGGGGGAGGGGCTCGCAGGTGAGCGCCTGGTGGCCAGGCCTTTACCCGTGGGGCCTGGCCGGGCCTAGCCCGAAGCACAGCCACACGGGAACTCCCCCCCGCAGACCCACCACCTCCAGGGGCAAGCATATCCGATCCGGGTCCGGTGCAATGTGATTTAGGCAGTGGTTGAGCGGCGGTGTCCGGGCGACCTGGTCTTCGGCGGCCAAATCTGGTTCTTGGGACATGGAATGTCCCTTCTCTGGTGGGGAAGGAGCCCGAGCTTGTGGAAGAGGCGGAGACATTCCGACTAGATACAGTCGGACTCACCTCAACCCACAGTTTGGGCTCTGGAACCAAATTCCTTGAGAGGGGCTGGACCTTGTTCTTCTCTGCAGATGCTGCAGGGGAGAGACGGCGAGCTGGTATGGGCTTATTATTAGCCCCCCGGCTTGGTGCCTCTGTGCTGGAGTCATTCCCAGTGAACGAGAGGGTTATTTCCCTAC
>QODF01000140.1:235462-262103 GCA_024372805.1 Oostethus manadensis
GGCATGCCCAGTCGGGAGAAGGCCCCGGGGAAGACCTAGGACACGCTGGAGGGACTATGTCTCACAGCTGGCCTGGGAATGCCTTGGTGTCCTCCCGGTGGAGCTGGAAGAGGTCGCCGGGGACCGGGAAGTCTGGACTTCCCTACTGAAACTGCTGCCCTCACGACCCGGACCCGGATAAGCGGAAGAAAATGGAATGGAATGCTCTAATATTGTTTGTGTTTGTATTTAGAGCGTGATAAACAGGTTTTTTTATGTATAATTCTCTCTTATTATATCTACTATATTGGTTAATGGGAGGGTAAAGTTGCCAATGGGGGTTTTATTGCATGTCAAGATGGCTCTAATAATGTTAATATTTGTATTTAGAAGGTGGTAAACAAGTTTTCTATGTCTTATTATCTCTTATTATGTGTGCTATAGTGGGTAATATGAGTGTAAAGGTGACCATAGGAGTGTTTTTTCATGCATAGAGGGCACTAATAATGTTACAAAGTCAATCTAGAAGGTGGTACACGGGTTTTCAATACTCTACGTATGAAAATATTCCACTTATAAATAAATAACCCCACTTGGTGGAAATTCCCTTGGTCTGGAACCAATAAATCGACATAAACCACTATATACTGTAATGTATATAGTGGTACAGCATGTTGGGAAAAGCATGTGCAAGTACAGCAACACCTGATGTTTGTACATCACCTGCCACCAGTTGACATCGTCCTGATTGACAATGTGTAAAATGTCTCCAGCACTGAAGCTCAATCCAGCCTCCTTGCAGGGAATCAGATTATCCGTGGCTGGATCGTAGTTGTAGTGGCACTTAAAAAACATCTAAAAAACACACATGTTCACCTGCATTATTATTACTATTACTACCTTGCTTAGTACACTCTGGCAAGAAAAAGGTAATTTTGCCAAAAAAAGAGAAAAGAAAGGATATTGCATTATTCATACCTTGACTAGTGGATACTATTATTATTATTATGATGATAATAAAATCACACTGACACGTCTTCCAATGAGGAAGAAGTGCCTGGGGACTCTGTGACAGGTTCTCCTATCGCTGGGGCTGATGTTACCGAAGTGGTCAATAAGCTCCATGGTGGCAAGGCCCAAGAGGGGGATGAGATCTGCCCGGAGTTCCTCAAGGCCCTGGATGCCGTGGGCGTGTCATGGTTGACACAACTGTGCAGCAGCGTGTGGACAATACTGTGGGGAGTGCTCCAAGAATATGGGTTATCTGTATAACTGGTGTCAGTTTAGTTTGCATTGCCGGCAATAAGCCGGACCCGTTTCCAATGAGGGTTGGACTCCACCAGGGCTGCCCTTTGTCACAGATTCTGTTAATTACTTTCATGGACAGAATTTCTAGGCACAGCCAGGGGATCGGGGGGTTCCGGTTTGGTGTCCACCGGATTGTGTCTCTGCTTTTTGCAAATAATGTGGTCCTGTTGGCTTCATTAAGCTGTGACCTTCATCTCTTGCTGGATCGGTTTGCAGCTGAGTGTGAAGCGGTTCGGATGAAAATCAGCACCTCCAAGTCTGAATTCATGATTCCCGCCCGGAAAAGGGTGGCGTGCCATCTCCGGGTTGTGGATGAGATCCTGTCCCAAGTGGAGGAGTTTGAGTACCCTGTTCACAAGTGAGGGAAGGATTGAACGCATGATGGACAGGCAGATTGGCGTGGCATCTGCAGCAATGAGGACTCTGGATCAGTCCGTTGTGGTGAAGAGAGCTGAGCCAAAGACAAAGCTCCCAATCAACGGGTCGATCAACGTTCCACCCTCAGCTATGGTAATGAGCGTTGTGTAGTGACCGAAAGGACAAGATCTTGGGTACAAGCGGCCGAAATGAGTTTTCTCTGCAGGATCCCTTAGAGATAGGGTGAGAAGCACTGTCATTCAGGAGGGACTCAGAGTAGAACCGCTGCTGCTCCACATCGAAAGGAGCCAGATGAGGTGGCTCGGGCATCTGGTTAGGATGCCTCCCGGACACCTCCCTTGGGAGGCGTTCAGGGCATGTCCGACCAGTAGGAGGCCTCGGGGAAGACCCACACGTTGGAGAGACTATGTCTCTCAACTGGCCAGGGAGATCGAAGTCTTGGCTTCCCTGCTCAGGCGGCTGCCCCCATGACCTAAAGTGAATATGGTTATGGTAATAAAATGTATGTATTTTGACTAGTGGCTATTATTGGTCTATTATTGTTCTCCCTGTGCATGCGTGGGTTTTCTCCGAGTACTCCGGTTTTCTCCCACATAACAAACAAGCATGTTAGGTTCATTGGCCGCTCTAAATTGTCCATCGGTATGAATGTGAATGTTTGTTTGCCTATATGTGTCCTGCGATTGACTGGCGACCAGTCCAGGGTGTACCCCGCCTCTCGCCCAAAGTCACTCCAGAATACCCGCGACTCTAATGAGGATAAGCGGTATAGAAAATGAATGAATGAATGATTATGATATTACAATGTACTGTATATATTTTGACTAGTGGATAAGAGTAAAAAAAATAAGTGCTTTTTGAGTGTGTTTTGGATTTTGAGGAAGGGGTTTAGCTTTCTGTCTTTTTTACATGAATGTTTTGCTTTATGAAGAAATTCATATTTTGGTCATTGAAGTGATCCACTAGGCCTGCTGACCGCGACCGAGCATATACATTGTAGGTGGTGGAAGGAATACTTTGAGGCTCTTCTCAATCCCAGTGACATACCTTCCATAGAGGAAGCAGAGTCTGAGGACACGCAGAAAGTTACATGCAGCTTAGTGTGACACTTCTGTGATGAGACTCAGCACCTCCAAATCCGAGACCATGGTTCTCAGTTGGAAAAGGGTGGATTGTACCTTCGAGTTGGGAGCCCGAGGTGGAGGACTTTAAGTATCTCGGGTGTCTTGCTAATGAGTTAGGAAAGGTTGGAGCGTAAGTTCAACAGACGGATCAGCGCAGCGTCTGCAGTAATGCGGTCACGGTACCGGACCGTCGTAGTATTGGGTTGTGGGTTTTGTTCATGAGTGAGGGAAAGGTGGAGCGTAAGATGGACAGGCAAATTGGTGCGGGGTCTGCACTGATGCAGACTCTGCATCGGTCCATTGTGGTGAAGAGAGAGCTGAGCCGGAAGGCAAAGCTCTCAATTTACGGGTCCATCTATGTTCTAACCCTCACCTATGGTCATAAGCTTTGGGTCATGACCAAAAAAACGGCATTGCGAACACAAGCAGCTGAAATGAGTTTCCTTTCTAGTATGGCTGGAGTCATCCTAAGAGAGAGGGTGAGGAGCTCACTCATCCAAGGGGGGCTCAGAGTAGAGCTGCTGCTCCTTCGCATCGAGATGAGCCAGGTGAGGTGGCTTGGGCATTAAATTGGATGCTTCCCAGACGCCCGCCCGGGGAAGTGGTCTGAGCATGCCCAGCTGCAAAAAGGTCCTGGGTCACACCTAGAACATGCTGGAGGGTGTCCCACAACTGGCCTGTGAGTGCCTTGGTGTCCTCTCGGTGGAACTGGAAAAGGTGGCTGTAGACCGGGAAGTCTGGACTTCCTTACTGAGACTTACTGCTTATTGCCTTATTGCCCCGTGACCTGTACCCAGATAAGCGGAAGAAAAGAAATGGATGCATAGAAGTGATTGTGCTATGAATGTCTTCTGTTTTCCTAAGATATCTATCTCTGTATGTGTATATATCAAACCGTGTGTGTATCTATGTGCATCTATCTAGCTACCAGATGTGTATGTAACTATGTATGTGTATCATAGTATCTGCATCTTTGCACACGTATTTATTCCAGGAAGATGTTCCAAGCAGTCTTTTCAAAGAAATTGTTGTTAACTAGTTGTACACCTGAAAAGTAGTTATTTGATGTAAAAAAAAAAGAATAAAAAGTCATGACCACATAAATATGATGCTATATGATTTACTGTATAGGCTTGTATATGTTTCCTAGCTGACCCCTTCTACCAAGAATCAAAATAAAAATGCTAGATATCACGGACTGCAATGACATTTTTTCCAATGATTTAGTAGAAGATGCCATTATTTCTGGTTGGGTCTTTACCTGTCTTGGGGGGTTAGTTTCATGGTAGCTGGGTAGTATCTTCAGAACCACACTACCACTGGCTGCTTGGAGCTCCTCCTGCAGAACCCGTGGGTCCTGTCCCACATCTCGCCCATTCACCTTCCAACAGAACACACACAACACCTCATATCTGTCTCCTTCCTTCCTCTACCAAGCAAAGTGTGGCGTACAGCAATGAGGCGTTCAGGAACATTGCATATTTGTGAGTGTTAAAGGAATGTGTGCTTCTTAAATGAAATATATAACTGAATTGAAGAAAGAAGTGGTAGCAAAGTAAGAATGTAGTGTCCGTTCCAATAGGATTGTAATGTAAGGTTCCTATGACTATTTAAAAAAAATAATAATAAGATTTTGAGATTAAAAGTCGTAATATTAAGAGAAAAAAGTCACGATACTATGAGATTAAAAGTCGTAATTTTCTGGGAAAAAAGTTGTAATATTACAAGATTAAACGTTGTAAACCTTTGACGCAGGCCAGATGTTACACATGTGTTTATAGGTGTCTCAGGCAATGCCTGTTAAGATGGAAAATTAACATCATCAGACTTTGAAAATAAAGTCATAAATTTATAACAATAACATTGTACATTTACAAGAAGAGCTTATAATATTAGGTGAGTAAAATCGAAACTTTACGAGAATAAAAGTCGTACTTTCACTTGGAAAGCATTGCCTGCCGTCCTGAAGAACGACTCTATATTTTCCCTCCGACCGCTATGGAATGGAGAGCCGTATGTGGAGGGGTATTTTACAATAATAATCTTGTAAAATTACGAGTTTTATTGACGTAAAATTGCTATTTTTTTCTCACAATTTAACGAGATCTAAAGTCGTAATATTATGAGATAAAAAATTGCAGTATTGCGAGATTTAAAGTCGTAATTTTACGTGTCATTGTGTCATACATGTCTAAGGGAAATTTTACAAGATTTAAAGTTGTTGTTACGGGATCATCTCACCGAACTCTCTAGTACCACGCCCCCTCCACATACGGCTCTCCGTTCCTTAGTGGTTTAAGGGAATGCTTATTAAGTGAAGTTACGACTCTAGTCTCGTAATACAGTGTAACCCCGGGATACGAAATTAATACGTTCCAAAAGGATTTTTGTAAGCCAAATTTTTTTGTAACCTGAGCAACATTTAACATGTAAACTGGCTAATTCGTTTCACTGACCCGGAAGAGCCCTCATACAATGGGAAAAAAACACTGTTCTGCACGTTTAATACTGTATAAATACCAAGTATTGTAATACAAATGTAATGTAAAATCAAAACCTGAAATAGAATGTACAATGAGTTAAAATTCTAAAAGTTTCTTACCTTTAATATGCAGCGAAGCGCAGTATGGCATTTAAACTGGCAGCGATAAACCAATCAGAGAACATTAAGCCATGCCTCCAGTAGGAATACTACCAGTATGCTGCAAAACAACATTTTTGCAGAGATCCGGGCAAGTAACGCCGCCATATGTGATTGGATTGTGGATGCCTGGGCTAAGGTATCTGCTTTAACTCTTTTCCGAGCTTTCACAAAAGCCGGCATCATTGCAGAACAGCCGACGGACAACGAGACTGACGGCCGACAAGGATGACAGGAAACCCGGCATGATGCCGAAATTTCCCAGCGGTTCAAGTCAGATGGAGAAGATGGATTTGTGGGAGAAGAGGGATTAAAAATACAGTGAGTGTATTGTTAAATAGTAGAATAAAGTTCAACTAAACTCACTCTTTTGCTTCCGTTGCCTATTTTGTTTTAGCATGCATCCTAAATACAGTAAATCCAGAAAATTCCGAAAAAAACATCTTTTGGTAAAATCGACAACTTTTGTAAAGCGAATTAATTTTTGTAAGCCGGAGCAAAAAAAAATCAGAAAGGTATTTTCGTATCCTGGGGCATTGGTATTACGGGGTTCCACTGTGTTATGAACTTTTTTCCGTAAATGTTTTAGTAAATTTATGACTTTATTCTCCAAATCTGATGATGTTAATATGCCATCTTAACAGGCTTTGCCTTAGACAGCCAGAAACACAGGGGTCTTGTGTGACCTTTGGCCTGGGTCAAAGGTAATATTACAACGTTTAATCTTGTAATATTACAAATTTTTCTCATAAAATTACGACTTTTAATCTCAAAATCTTACGTTTTTTTTATGTGGCCCTAATACGCCATCCTAGGTTACTAGCTAACACTGGTTGCAGGAGGATGATTTTAGGGAGACACATAACTGGAAGCATCCTAAATCCTGACTGAAAGACCTCAATTGCTTTGAAAGAAATTGTGTAGTTGATTGACAACTACTTTCTCTAGGATCAATGAAAGATTGGATATTGGTCTGTAAATAGCTAGGACATGTGGATCAGGGTTAGGTTTTTAAGAAGCGGCTTGATTACAGCCACTTTTGATTGATTGTGGTGCGTAGCCTGTCACTAGTGACATATACTGAGAGGAGCTGTGCTGACTAGTGGAGTAGTACCCTCAAACAAATGAGTGGGGATGAAGTGTGAATGAGCTGGAATGCTGCAGAAATGTAAACGTAGAATTCAATGCAATTATATGTTCAGAATGGAGATGTGTGCTTGGAAAGGAAAAGGGAGAGAAAGAGCATTCACCTCCTTGATGATGTCTCCAGTACGCAGCAATCCTTGCTGGTCTATCATCCCTCCGTGCAGGATACGTGCTATCACCAGCTCACCTCCCTCCACCTTGAATGTCACACCCTGAAAACAAGAAAAAACACAAGTGATGGCCCTCGTGACCTCGTGAAATGAAAGCATTCGTGAAAGAATACATTGTTTTTGGTGCCCGCTGTTTCCCAGTGTGTGTGTAAATGTATAAACCTACATTTCCTTGTAGGCACATTTACTTGTATTAGTTTACAGCACAACCTTGCCACATTCAATATGGCAGTGATGTTGCTGTATCGCAGCAGTGGACAAACCCACTGGATGTGGGGTCTATTATATATGTCTATGGATTTATGGCCATAAATAGCATGCACTCTCTCGTGCAGGGGAGGAGGATCGAGGAAAGACTGGGAAGCCGTAATTTGTGTTGACCATTTTCTATATATTCTGGCACACATTTTCCTTCCCACTTTCTAAACATATTCCTAATTCGCTTTGGCACATTTTCCATGTAGTTCACATGCAAGGTATCTGCTGTCCAGGTTTGGTCTCAGTATAATAAACTCACCACACCAAGCTATCCTGTTCAGTGTCTAAATTAAGTGCGTCTGGAGGACTCGTTCGGACGCTCTCAGTGGCAAAAGATACAAGGAGGCTGTAATAAGAGGTTTTGTGTTTGGGTGCTGTTTTGTAATGCTGAGAAATATGTGAGTTGTTTATTTCACTGAGGATTGGTGATTAATTTGTGTGAGTTGATTGGATTACGCTGAGGACCACTGTCATAATGTTAATATTATTTCCCATTCATTTCATTAGAATATGCTGTGTGTTGCTAATCCAACCATAGAAGATAGGAAATCCATATAACAGCATGTATGTTGATAAGAGAGGCAGACATGAAGCATAAAGGTACTAACCAGATGTTCTCCAGCCACTTTGCGGACGCCCACCATGCGCACCGCATCAGGCGGTGGCTGGAATTTGTTTAGGTGTCCATCTTGATCTTGGTGGTCATGAGTCATGAAGTCACATGGGCTGGAAGGAGGGCTTCCATCCCCGTTGGACGCAACTGAATCATGAGTCTCTAGTAAAGACTGACAACATCATATGAATGAGCCATAAGATCATACATTTGCTCATTTTGGGCAAATACGTATTTACATCATATTTAAATACTTGTACAAACTTTATTTCATCTTATCCTTTGCCATTCTCTCTGTTCCAATAAAGCTAGCATAAGATGATGTAGTGTCGATATCTTTTCTATTGACATCCAAGACTTATTCACGTCAGATCCTCGTGTAGAAACTTGATTTCATCTTACTTTTGGACATATTGTGTGTGCATTGTGTGTATCATATGTGTAGAATTAAAAGCTGTGTGGTGCTATATGTAGTAAAGTATGTAGTACAGTAATGCTGTGCGTGACCGTACGTCATCCAGGGTGTACCTCGCCTCTCGCCCAAAGTCAGCTGGGAGAGCTCCAGCAGCCAGTGAGAATAAGCGGCATAAAAAAGGATGTATGTTTTCGGAGGATGATTCCACACCTGAAAATGGGGTTGCGTCAATAGGTGGCAAAGCTCAGCAGCAGCATCAGAGGAGTGCGTGAAAGGGTCAAGATCGCTGAGAATTTCCTGGAGAAGTTCCACATTGTTCTTCCTGACCGGGGACAGATGCACATGCTCCACATTCTGTTCTTCCTCCTAACACACACACACACACACACACACACACACACACAAAGAGACTGATAAAAGAGTGATAGGAGACTGATTAAGAGATCTACATATTTTTGCTAAGTCATGTCATTGACTATAACATCAATCGCAATTCAGCACTTTCATTCATATTATAGAAATTAATAATTGTATACATAATTATATAGATTTTAAATCAAAAACATTTCATTAATCATTATCAATAATAATTACAAAAGTTGTAATATTCATTCATTTTCTATGCCGCTTATCCTCATTAGTGTGGCGGGTATGCTGGAGCCTATCCCAGCTGACTTTGGGCGGGAGGCGGGGTACACCCTGGACTGGTCGCCAGCCAATCGCAGGGCAGACAAACAAACATTCCCACTCTCATTCACTCTAATGGACAATTTAGAGCGGCCAATGAAGCTAACATGCATGTTTTTGGAATGTGGGAGGAAAGCGGAGTACCCGGAGAAAACCCACACACGCACGGGGAGACCATGCAAACTCCACACAGAGATGCCCAACTGAGATTCAAACCCGGTCTTCCAGATCTCCTGATTGTGTGCTAACCACTCGAGCACCGTGCGTCAAGTGGTAATGTTAATAATTATAATATATGTAGTACTAATGATGATGCATATCATTGCTTTATGGATTATATTAGTATAATATTATTCTAAAGATAATTAATAATATGAATTGGATTGATTGATTGACTTCAGCAAGTATTGTCTATTTGGCAGCAGAGTGACTGCAGCTAGTAGTCTCTCTTTGGCAGCACTCAATGGCGGAAGCAATGGTGAGAAGGCTGGAAACATGCAAGGAGGTTTGTCATGTCAGAATCATGCAGAACTAGTGTAGTGTATAGACTAATTTAGAACAGTTTCTTTCCTGCTGCTGTTGGACTCATGAACACTTTGTAACACTTGCACTACGGTCCCCTTCTAATGCCTGCACTAAAAAACACCCTCATGCCTTTACGTATCAGTCATCTGACTCAGGGTTCTAGGTTTAGTTAGTTCTATGTTTATTTAATGCTCTGTTCATTTAGGTTTCCACGTCAAGTTGCTACTTTGTGAATTGTTCACTTACAATGGCAGTAACGTTTTTCTGATATTTGCAAAAAGGAATAAATGGATAGGTGTGTATGTGTGTACCACACCAGAGGACTCTCCATAATGCCCTTCAGATAGATGAGGTCAAGGTCATTGGCGGTGGTTGAGCTGGCGGTATTGTCACTCATCGCTTCCAACAACCAAGGAACTGGAAAGCAATGATTTAGTCAGTGATACAGGAATGTGGTGAAACGCATTGGAGCAAAACAACATAAACATACAGACAGATAGGACTGCACACACACACACACCCAGCAAATGTGTAAGTATGCTAGAAGTACATAGCTATACAGACTCCAAGTACCTGAAGGGGATTTGTGCATGCAAATTCCACTTTTGTATGAAATGAAATGAATTCATTCTGTTTCTATGCCGCTTATCCTCATTGGGGTGGCGGGGATGCTGGAGCCTATCCCAGCTGGCTCATACAGCCAAACAAAGACTCCCATTCACACCTGAGGACAAGTTAGCATGCGTGCTTCCCCCTCCGCCACCATGAAACGAATGGCTTAGAATTTAGGAACATGCGTCGTTCAACGGTAGTAAAGCAAGGAGCAGCGACGTGAACTACGTCGGATACGATCCCAAATCTGCATCTGGTTTATTAGACGTGTTTTCGTCGACACCTCAGCCAAACAAAGAAGCCCAAACACTGCGCTTATGTCGGTATAATACCGTAGAGCGTAACGTAGAGCTAAGCTAACATAAGCTTGTACGGAACTCCTCCGTCCATCCGACAAGCTAGCAAGAAATAACATGTTAGCCGGTACCTGCTATCGATGATATTGTTTTACTGATGTTATCGACGCTGTGATGCTCTGAGACGAGAGCGACGCATTCTGAAATCTCGCGAGATTACCCCACCCCCTCCGCGTCTTCTTCTTCTTCTTCTACGCATTGCTTTTTAGTAGCGTGTTACGTGAATCAGCGCCACCGTGCGAAGTGGAGTTTTATCCAGCGTTTCATGCCGGAACAAGGAAGTTTCACTTTTATCATGACGACGTTTTTAAATGTTTGCAATTGACTCTTTTTGTAACGACGGACTTTATTGTAATATCATTTCAAAAGTAAATTTGGTCTGTGCGAGCAATGGCTGCCAGAAATAGCACATGAAATGGAAAAAAGCTTTTGAGGCAAAAAGCACTTGCTTGTGGACTGGGGCTCCCGCAGAGCCCGCCACCCAAGACGGCCAGGCGGCATAGAAAGAGGATGGCTGGATGAAAGTGGATGCAGTAACCACCCCAGACCACACGTCAGCCCTTGCTCCCTGCCGCGGACGAAGCGGACGAAGAAGAAGAAGAAGCGCGAAGAAGAAGAAGCGCGAAGAAGAAGAAGCGGAAGAAGAAGAAGACAACGGAAGCAGCACACACTGCGTGGGGGAGAACAAAGCCCGAGAACGTAATCTTTGTTTCTTTTTCACATCCTTGTTGGAAGGAAAGTCTTGCATGGAACGGATGTGGGTGCTGTGGTTGGCACGTGGTACATGACGTTTGTAGAGATGACGTGGGTGTTGCGTCTGGGGAAGCAGGCCTCCTCGCGCACACTCCTGCACGCGAGCAGATTGCAATGATCTGGATGTGGTCTTTCTCTGATTGTGTCATTCAGGTTCGCTGGAGAAGGTCGCCGGTGTAGCAAACACGATGTCTAGTAAGTTCGTTCATCACATGGAAGAAAAATTGTGGGTTATTTGCTTGGGAAGTGTTCTTATTTCTAAGCATCCTTTGTTACCAGCCCTTGTTCTATTTGCCGAGGTCGGGCAAAACACTTTGGGTGCAGCTTCATGAAAACCACATGGAAGTTCACCACCACAATGAATGTTTTGCTAAGATGTATTTTCATACTTATATCCCGTGCCAAAGTTCAAAGGAAATATCAATTATACCCAAATGCAAAAGTAGTCACCCTATTGTTGCTTTTTGGCATTATTGGTTATTATTATTATTATTAGAAAAATGTCCCCTCATGGTCACGCCACCATGCACATACTTTGTGGGAACGTCCTCCATGATGGAGCCCATACCGAAGGGGCTAACGGGCTGGATGGTACCCGAAGCCTTCCGGTAAATGCAATTAGAAAAAGAAAATGGAAAAAACGAATGGTGACTTATTTTACCACATGTATTTCCTTTTCATTTTGCGGAGTAAAAATCAAAATAATGATTCCATAACGTGGATGTAAGCAGCCTTTTGTGAAGGAGGGATTCCCCCAAGTGAAAGGGATGATGGTAACGCACGCTGTATTAATATGAACTTAACATTCACAGCAAGACGTACACAGGATCAAATCAAGTCTATGAACAAATACGAAGCTCGCTCAATAACATTCTAGAAGAAGGCACTTTTAGTACATGACGCCTCTTCATCTTACTTTGCAATGATAATCATTTCAGAACGATGTGCAAGCAGTTTTATGAAGGTTGTTTGCACACAAGCTAAGCAGTTTTACATTCAGCATTTTCTATCCTTCCAAAATGAACCCAATCGTTTTATGGTCAGTATGGCGGGGCTAGGGCTGTTCTGTCGGCATTATTTTATGACGGTTTTTGACTAACCAACCAGCACAACGTGAACTGAAAACAACGCAAAACTCTTACTTAATTGTAATGGCAACGTTGCTGAGAGCATGTAGTTCAGTAGTGCTACAGTGTTTATTACTACAACAAAAGCACGTTTCATGTGATGACCGTTTTAGAGTAATGTCAATACACGGGAAATGAATTGTTCACTAATATATTTACCTCAAAATAACACAAGTAACAAAACAATGTAAATATTTTTGGTAAAGAAATGTTGCAACTCTATTAATCCATTTGTCATCTATTTAATCGACTTTGACAAGAAGAAAACGTTTTGTGTTTTATGTGACAATTTGAAGTACTTAGAGTCAACAGTCCAGATGGAGAGTGTGGAAAAGAGGTGAAGAAGCGTGTGCAGGCAGGCTGGAATGGGTGGAGAAAAGTGTGGGGTGTGATAGAAGAGTTTCAGCTAAAACGAAAGGAAAGGTGTACAAAACTGTGGTGAGACCAGCCATGTTGTTTGGTTTAGAGACAGTGCCTCTGAGGAAAAGACAGGAGGCAGAACTGGAGGTAGCAGAGATGAAGATGCTGAGGTTCTCTTTGGGTGTGACCAGGATGGACAGGATCAGGAATGAGCACATCAGAGGTTTTGGAGTTTTTAAAGTCCGAGAGGGCAGACTGAGATGGTATCCAGAGGAGAGATAGTGAATATATTGGTAGAAGGATGCTGAGTCTTGAATTGCCAGGCAGGAGGCCTAGAGGAAGCGCAAAGAGGAGGTTTATGGATGTAGAGAAAGAGGACATGAAGGTAGTTGGCGCAAGAGAAGAGGATACAGAAGACAGAGTTAGATGGAGGCAATTGATTCGCTGTGGCGACCCCTGAAGGGATAAGCCCAAAAGGAAAAGATGTGAGTGTACTTTATTTCCAAAGCACATCCACATTCAGTGTGCTCTTTTGTCATTAAATAGTGTTTGAATGTAACCCTTACCAAAGTACCTGCAGGTGAAAGGAACATTCTTTGAACTGCTTAGGAGTGGTAGCATCACTGTCTAAAGCTGGACATGCAACTTCTTCTCTTGAACACACAAGCAGTGTTTTGAAGACAAGCCCTAAGGATTATCACGATAACAAGAGATGA
Source organism: Oostethus manadensis (assembly GCA_024372805.1). Classification (NCBI taxonomy): domain Eukaryota; kingdom Metazoa; phylum Chordata; class Actinopteri; order Syngnathiformes; family Syngnathidae; genus Oostethus; species Oostethus manadensis. Next base: position 248,631 of record QODF01000140.1, read on the forward strand.
GATTACGTGACACCAACCCTTGGACAAAAAGGAGCTAGCCAGATGCCACCAGGCAACATCATGTGTATAGAAAAAGGCCAGAAAGTGGAATGAGAGTGAAACGTGAGCGATGGCGGCCACAATTTCCAACTGTTTTCGCACTAATTGTGGCCAACATGTGTGTAAATAATTAGCTATATGTGGATGTATATGTAGTTTCATAAATGTTGATGTGTAAAAAAAACAAACCCTTAACACTTTTAAGGCGTGGCAGCTTTTATTTTGTTGTGGCACACCACCATGATCAATTACATGTGGCGGAAAGCCTGTATAGTATTTGTGCAAATGAAATGGTTCTGCTTTTTCTTTCACAGAACGACCATCGTATGCCCCAGCCCCTCCTCCCGTCCCAACTACTGTAAGTGTTTTTTCCACTTCAGTATCAATATCAACAACTGGCATTGCCCATTTGAAAGTGTTTCCCACAGGAATGCATAATTGGGCATGGCGTCTGTGCATATCATTTTATGAAAGATGGGAACAATTTTTGCTTTTAAAGCAAGGAACCGGAGTTTCCCTGGAAGAGTTTCATCCTGATGTGTGAATGATGAGGGCTAACAGAGTTGAGTGTTCAACTCTTATTATCGAAAGGGTGTGTGGAATGATTGAGCACTGTGGGGTTGTGGTCAGAGAAAACCACCCCATCAACTTGAATTGCGGATTTGGGGGTGTATTACTTTCCATTCGATTTGCATGCACCCCCATATTCAGTATGCATGACATTTGAAGCTGTTGCTCATTGTTGAAATGAAATGGAGTTCTCTACGCCGTTGTTGTAGCAATGTAACGACCCAAGTGAGCTCTACGGGAAATCAAGTACACCCAACTCCCAGAGTGGACACACAATCACAACAGTCCTCTAGCCAAAGCAAAAATGGTCGTGCCGTGCGTGTTTGTAATGGGAGCTGTGTGTCCACAGAAAGATTATTATATAAAGGTTAGCATTTAATAAGAGCTTTATTTCTTTTAATTATCCCTTTTGGGCAAATTTTTAATGGTACCTAATTTATCAGTAATAATTCCTCACATCAACTCCTAATTATCGGTCCCATATTTATGGTGCACACCTAATTGAAATGTTGGGTTGAAGCAAATATTGAACATGTATGTTTAATCAACCCGCTGTAGAAAGAAAGGCATGCATGGATCATGAAAGTGATATGACATTCATTCCCATGCTGTGTATGTAAACTTCTGATTTGTCATTTTTACACTATTATTCTTTTTATTTGACACTGTTATTCTTTACTGTATACAGTGTATCTGTGTGTTATTAATTGTATGTAAATGGTCTAAGCTGTTTTTACAAGCTAATACTCACTTTTGATTGAGTAAGGGAACGAGTCGGACCAGTTCTTGTATTTGGTATACTATTAGGGCCTATGTGTGTTTTTTCCTTCAGTTTTTATTGCTTTCTCCTTGTATGTGAGCCATTTTTTCATGTGTTGTGTCTCAATTGTCTTCCATCAGCAAATGCCTTCCACCCCAGGCTTTGTGGGCTACAACCCTTACAGCCATCTGGCCTACAACAACCTCAGACTGGGAGGGAGCTCCGCAGGCTCCAGCAGGGTAAATTAGTTCTGATAAGCTTGCACAATCAATTGGGATTTAGTAGTAGCGTCACCAGATTAAAATATGTTGACTTCCTAAATATCACCGGCACTAGACCTGGGGCAATAATAAAAGAAATTAATCCACAATACATGTAACTCAATTTTGCCGGCCTCAAAATGTCATGTGTGTCTGTTTTCCATGTCTCGCCTCCTCCGAGCAGGCAGGAAGAGACTTCACTTTGTGCATATGTGCCTAAAGATCGACGTCATGAACGGAGCGAGGGCATTGGTCAGTCATGCAGTCACTTGTCTCTAAGGGGAGGCGGGGCTGCTAGCATACACACAGCAAAAGAGTAGCCTCGTGAGGAGCAATGCAAAGTAACAGATATGCAGAGGAAGAAAAGATGCCTGAAAAACCAGATGCCACAGCCCCCATGTGGGACTATTTTAGCTTCAAACTGAATGTGCAAGGTTCAGTCTCAGCTGGGTTTAGACCGCCGTGAGGCAGGTTAGTTTTACCCGACTGATGATGTGTTGTTGCAATAGTAATCCCGCTATTCCTGCCTGAGGTGATCCTGCCTGAGGTCCAAATCCGAGGCCATGGTTCTCAATCGGAAACGGGTGGACTGTACCCTCCGGGTTGGGAGTGAGGTCTTGCCTCAGGTGGAGGAGTTCAAGTATCTCGGGGTCTTGTTCACGAGTGAGGGAAGGTTGGAGCGTGAGAGCGTGAGATCGACAGACGGATCGGTGCAGCGTCTGCAGTAATGCGGTCGCTGTACCGGACCGTCGTGGTGAAGAGAGAGCTGAGCCGGAAGGCAAAGCTCTCTGTTTACCGATCGATCTACGTTCCCACCCTCACCTATGGTCATGAGTTATGGGTCATGACCGAAAGAACGAGATGGCGGATACGAGCGGCGGAAATGAGTTTCCTCCGTAGGGTGGCTGGACTCATCCTAAGAGATAGGGTGAGGAGCTCGGCCATCCGGGAGGAGCTCAGAGTAGACCCGCTGCTCCTTCACATCGAGAGGAGCCAGTTAAGGTGGCTCGGGCATCTAGTTCGGATGCCTCCCTGGTGAGGTGTTTCGGGCACGCCCAGCCGGGAGAAGGCCCCCGGGAAGACCTAGGACACGCTGGAGGGACTATGTCTCACAGCTGGCCTGGGAACGCCTTGGTGTCCTCCCGGTGGAGCTGGAAGAGGTCGCCGGGGACCGGGAAGTCTGCACTTCCCTACTGAAGCTGCTGCCCCCGCGACCTGGACCCGCATAAGGGGAAGAAAATAGAATGGAATGTATGTGTAAGGTGAGGCCGTCAACATGGCCGAGCCACAAAAGTGGTAGCAACACAACAAATTTTCCCACCGAAAACATAACCACCCAACCCAGTTTACCAGCTGGGGAAAAGGCAGAACTTTTGCCCTGACAGTCAACATTTACTAAGGCGTTTGGCTGACCAAGTGAATACGTACAAATACGACTAGAAAATAATAGCATAAAAGTGTGTTTTCGGCTACTTTGCAAAAGAAATGCTGCTCTTTAATAGCCAGCGTTTGGGGAAAAATGCTGCAAATGTTTGACTAAATACCAGTTGCCTATGAGAAAATGGCATAGCAGGGATGTTCTTATAAAGTCACTTCTGTTCAGACACAACCTTTGTCAAAGGTACAAACCTCTTATTTCTACTAACTTTTGTGGTTGGGCGTTATTTGGGCATCACTATGATGGTTAGACATCATTTGAACAAACTGGTTCTGATTCAGGTTCCTTTGTCTGATTCCTCATTTGGATTCAGATTCTTTGAAGTGTCAGCGTCATAAAAGTTTGCATGGTTGAAATGAGAGGGCTAAACAGAGTTCTCTTTGGATTTGTGAATTGGTCTCAAGGCTGTTAAAGGCGGATTCTTTTAAGCAAGGGATTGTTCTTTTGACTAGTCTGTTGGTATTTACATCACATCTCCAAAAATCATAAGTTGGCACTTGCAGTGATGATAAACAAGAACATGCTTTTTGTATGACGTAGACTGCCTGGCCAACAAAAAGATCTTTATTCTAATATTTGGCTGCGTGCACACTGTGTAGTATTCTCCTGCGTGCAGGGGGACATGGCAGGACCTGCACCACATTTTGGTCTCACTTCTTTGACCCTTCCGTGCACAGTGCCAGTCGCCTTCATGCTGACCAGAATCTTCCCCACCATGTCTGCTCAAGGCACGTCCGCTGGCTCCCATGCAGCACCAAACGGCTCAACAATGCTAAACGCAGCGTTGTTGCGCTCGTTATTGTCACCCGCTTTCTGTTCACCATCACCCGCATCCTTCCTGATGGGAACACTCCTTGTAGCAGATCCAGCGCCAGACTAACTCCGTGCAAGCTGTTTTTCATCACTTGATATTAGCATGCCATTTGTGCCTCAACCTACAATTCACCACCCTCCATTTTCCTTGTGTTGGACCATCTGCAGGGGTGGGGGGGAATTGAAGTTGGCCCCCTACTGGATAGAAATATATTGACCACAAGTCTGAAATTTGCACAAATGACGTATGAGGCTTTGATCTGAACCCCACCCCCTGTGAGCAAAAAAACGCAAAAGATGCCTAAAGGATGACCTTCCTGGTAAGGTCTATTCAGGGGTTCTGGGGGATCTGCCGGATAGTTGAATCGCAGATGCTAGAGAAGCAGAATGATTTTTGTCCTGGTCGTGGAACTGTGGACCAGCTCTATACTCTGCAGGGTCCTTGAGTGTGCATGGGAGTTTGCCCAACCAGTTCAACATGTGTTGTATGGACTTGGAGAAGGCATTCAACCGTGTCCCTTGGGGAGTACTGTGGGAAGTGCTCTGGTAATATGGAAGAAATACTGAGCAGAAATGGGCAAAGAATGGGGTTTTTTGAAAAGTGAAAGATTAGCTTCAAAGTCCCGGCAGATGTCTCTCTCCACAAGACCAAAGTTAATTGTGTTGCTGTGACTTGAGTTATCACCAAGAACATCACTTCTGGTGGAAATGAGAAGTTACTGGCGCACTGCAGGTATTGTTTTGCATTTATAAAGTGGCACCTTGGCATATTGTCCCAACTAGCCAGTGGTTTACGTGCGAGCTGTCTCTTGTTTTGCTTTGTGAACTGCTAAATAAAATGTAGCCTAGGAGCTTCTAGCTACCGGCAGAGCCAATAAGAACTGTTTGGGGCGCTAGCTAATGCTATGCCATTGGCACTAGCATTATACAGTAGATACTTCATTCGTGTCACATGGGGGGCGTCACGAAAAAAAAAGATCTACGGGGGGAGGCGCTCGGGGGTGGTCTCACCTGGGGAGTAATCCAATGTAGAGCCGCTACTGCTTGTTAGGATGTTAGTTTTGCACTTGTTTTGATGCCTTCATTACACTTTGACCCCATGTGTAAACCAATAGAAACGGACCCTGACCTTATTTGGGAAACTGCCGCTCCAGGTTGATGACAAGCAGTTGTGCAACGTTTACCCTAAGTGGAGCATCTACAGTGTTCTTTTACTCCGAAGCACCGTGTTTGTGTCACAGCGTAGAATGTTTTTTTATGAATGCATTAATGCTCGCGTTCTTTTTCTCTTCCATTTGCAGAACCTCTCAGGCATCACTGTCCCAAAGCCTCCCAAACCTCCAGACAAACCGCTGATGCCTTACATGCGTTACAGCCGGAAGGTAAGCAGGAAGGTAAGACACCCATTCAAGGTGTCTGCTTTTACTGCTTGTCCTCTCATCACGCCAAAGGTTACAGAGCATGGAACCTGCCAACCAGTGACATCTTCACCACTGCATGGACACCCTGGAGGAGGCCATGCTTATCTTTGTCTTTGACCTGCCTAATTTCTGCACTTTTCTTGGAGTTGCAAGCAGTTATTGTGGTGGTAGTTTGCATTAGTACAGAACTGTACAACAGCTGCTCATGCATTTAGATGGTTACCTCCTTCAGGTAACAACACGATACAGCAAACTACAATCACAATAATACGTGTAAAAATCTCTCAAAATTAAGTTATCTTTGTCAACTCATAATGTTCTATACATGTTAAGATTTTCCAGGTGGTCATTGGTCAGTCAGTGTGCATCCACAATGTGATCCAAGCATGGCATTGGTATTTGGTATTGAAGTCAGCACATAGTTTAGTGCTTAATGATTTTGACATGCAAGCATGCAGTTCAAGTCATGTAGGAGAAAATGTATCGTCATCTTCCCACCGGTAATGTAGTGTAGCGTTTGTTTTGTTGAACAATTTGTTGTGTTTTCAGGGTAGGAATTACTGATAATGTATAAAAAAACTGTTTATTAAAAAGTTTTGTATCTTCAGTGCAGCGAGCAGTGAATGGAAAAACCAGTAATGTAGTGTAGAAAAACAATCTATGACGTTGTATTTTCAGGGCAGTGACTAGTGAATGCAAACACTGGTAATTTAGTGTAAAAAAATAGTTTATAAATCTTCAGGGCAGAGACCGGTGAATGGAACATTGCAATATGAAGTAGAAAAACAGTTTATAATGAAGGTGACTTGTAATGACTTGATGGCGTGCATGTGTGTGCGACCTGACAAGGTCTGGGACCAGGTGAAGGCGTCCAACCCGGACTTGAAGCTGTGGGAGATTGGCAAGATTATTGGCGGGATGTGGAGAGACCTGACTGATGAAGAGAAACAAGATTACCTCAATGAATATGAGGCTGAGAAGGTAAGAAGCCAAAATGGCTTTCTGCATTTTACCTTTTTCCTATCACTTCTTTAAATGTTTAGGAAGTATCTGCACATTCCATTGCAAGTACCGCCATACCATACTCTAATACTCATTGATACTTAATTGATCCTGTTTAGGAAAGTACTAAAATGGACAGTTGGGATTTTTTGGCAAAGTTGTATGACGTCCCCATCTGCATTGTAGTGCATCAACAGTGACTGACCCCTACTCCATCCCATGAGCCGAGTTCGGGTCGGGTTTTGGTGCTGAGGAAAGTAACTTTGGTTAGTTGCAGGCCACTTAAGTAAAGAGTTTGGCTTCTCAAAGTAATAAATTTGCATCACAAAAATGCCTACTCAAAATAGAAGACCTCACAATCGCTGCGGACCAGTGGTGATGGATGCCGTCAAGCTGATGTAGTCCTATCGGCCCCTTTTTGGCCCATGGAACCCCGGAGGCAGCTGACATGTACAGCCAGGCCAAGCGGTCTGCGGCTCTGGCGGTCCCTGTGGTGTGAAGGGAGTTGAGCCGAAAGGCAAAGCTCTCAATTTACCAGTTGATCTACGTTCCTACCCCCACCTTCGGGTACCTTTTGGGTAGTGACTGAAAAACTGGGATTGTGGATACAAGCAACTGGAGTGAGTTTCCTCTCTAGTGTGGCTGGAATCAGGTTGCGGGTACAAGCGGCCGAAATGAGTTTTCTCCGCAGGGTGGCTGGGCTCTCCCTTAGAGATAGGGTGAGAAGCACTGTCATCCGGGAGAGACTCGGAGTAGAACCGCTGCTCCACCGCATTGAGAGGAGCCAGATGAGGTGGCTTGGGCATCTGGTTAGGATATATTCTGGGTGCCTCTGACCGGTAGGTTTTATGGAAGACCCTGGACATGTTGGATAGACTATGTCTCTCAGCTGGATCCGCCGGGGAGAGGGAAGTTTGGGCTCACCTGCTAAGGCTCGACCTCGGATAAGCGGAAAAAAATGTCTGGATGGATTTCTATTTGAAAGCCTGAGGAAAATGGTTTGTCAAGACATTGTTCAGAAAAACAGCGTACTTTGATTAAAAAGTTAAATGGAGAGGGGAAAACATATGAAGAGATGTTAAATATGTTTGGCTGTTCAGCTAAATATGATCTCCAATGCCTTTTAAAATGGAGAGCAAAACCAGAGACACGTGGCAGAAAACGGAAGAAAACTACCAAATCGATTGAAGAATAGCCAGAATGGCAAAGGCTCAGCCAATGATCAGCTCCTGGATGATCAAAGACAGTCTGGAGTTACCTCAAAGTACTGTGACAGATACGTCTGTGTGAAGCTACTCTTATTTGCAAGAATTCCCCGCGAAGACCCTCTGTTGAAAAACAACAGTCAACTGGCCAAACGAGAAATGGAGGAACATTTTGTGGATTGATGAGAGTAAAATTTTTCTTTTTGGGTCCAAGGGCCACAGGCAGTTTGTGAGACAACCCCCAAACTCTGAATTCAAGCCACAGTACACAGTGAAGTCATGATATGGGCGTGTTTCTCCTACTACGGTGTTGGGCCTATTTATCCCATAGCAGGGATCATGGATCAGTTTGCATATGTCAAAATCCTTCGAGGTCATGCTGGAAAGGACATTCCCTTAAAATTGGTTGACCCCCAAATTGACAATGACCCCCAAACACACTAGTAAAGCAGCAAACTCTTGTTATGGAGTTGCTAGCCCGATCCCCAGAGCTTAATCCAATGGAGAACTTGTGGAGTGACATCAAAAATGCCGTTTGTGAACCAAGAAATGTTCTCCTCTGGTTTCAGTGAAGACTTGTGTGTGGCGGAATTGTGGACTAAGTGTAGGGTCTTAAAGATTTTTTAGGGCAGCCTATTAAGCGTTACAATAATCCAACATGAGCAAGTTTTTCTGCATCTGGTTTTCTCATTTTCTTTGTTTAGTAAATGGAGCTCTTGCATAGCTATCACTTTCACTCTCTTGGGTCGCAGCGGTCTTGATCCGCGCATGCAAACACTGTGGAACACATACACAGCAATGGCTAAGCGGTAGTGTTGGCGCTACCATGCTGTAGAGCTATAGAAGCCGGTAGACGGAGGAAAATCGCGAGACACAGCACATGAGTTTGGCCTGCATGCAACACACTTGTAGATGAGCCGCAGCCATTTAATAATCACGCACCGTTATAGCCCCACCCACATCCCCAAAAGTAGGTCATGTTAATTACCAGGTAGTGTCCTTGCGGGATGAAGTGGGGAAAAAGTCTCTGCTGATGCAATACACTGCTGATGGGGATTTCACACAACTTCATGTCAAAAAGTCCGAGCTCTCCCTTTAATGACAGCAGGCTTGCGTCAACCGTCATTTAAGTGTAGCCCAAATCAAGACAATATGAGTATTTGTAGGACACTGTTTAGCTCACATTCATTGCTTTATTTGTAGATCGAGTATAATGACTCCTTGAAGGCGTACCACAACTCTCCAGCCTACCTGGCGTACGTGAACGCCAAGAACCGTGCTGAGGCGGCAATGGAGGAGGAGAGCAGGCAGAGGCAGAGTCGCATTGACAAGGGAGAGCCGTACATGAGCATTCAACCTGCCGAGGACCCTGATGGCAAGTTTTTGAAGAGAAAGGCATTCCTGTGTCACACACACACAAGCTGACACAAATGATGGAAAGTACTTCATTTCTTTGTCCAGACTATGATGATGGCTTTTCAGTGAAACACACTGCTGCCGCTCGTTTCCAGAGGAACCACAGGCTCATCAGTGATATCCTCAGTGAGATCGTGTTGCCTGATGTACGCTCAGTGGTGACCACTGCACGCATGCAAGTCCTGAAGAGGCAGGTTCAGTCTCTGATGGTGCATCAGGTAGGTGGCTGTGTTCATGCTAGCACACCATCAACTACTACTCAACTGTCTCTGGCTGGTAGCTGCTGATGCCTTCTGGCAAGTTGAATAATAAGTGAAAAATGGACAACTTTCAGTGGAACATTTCACGCTTTGGATATGCTTTCTGTACATGAACTGCTCTTAAACTTGTTCTGTCATGCCTTCCATTGAAATAAAAAACCCTTTACACCCCGCTTCATGAGAGCTCTGCACCAACCTCAACTCATGCTTGTCCAAAGCACAAGCAATCTGGTGTTTTACCTCCTACCTTCTGCTCATATGGAATTTTCTTGCCATGCATTGCAGAGAAAACTAGAGGCTGAACTTTTGCAAATCGAGGATCGTCATCAAGACAAGAAAAGACGCTTCTTGGAGACCACGGACTCATTCAACACTGAACTCAAGCGGGTATAACAAGAAACCCTTACCTCATCACTCTGCTGCAATCATACCGTAACGTGTGTGCCTTTTCACTACATACACATAAACTGCTTCCCAAAGTTTTCAAACACTCCAACCTCTCCAGAGGAGAAGTCTACTATTTTAAGCCATAAGATGGTGTCTCTCATTCATTAATTTCCTTTTTTCTTGCCATTTTTGTAGGAACAAATTACTTTGTTGCTCACGAAGTACCACAGTGTGTTGCAAACACTCTTTTATACAGACAGAGGAGATAGCAAGTACTCTAACTTTCAACACCTGTAGGAATTAGTGGCACCGACTGCCAGGGCTTGATCCACCTCCATTTCTGCACAAAATATTGAAACATTTTGGGTAACCTTACCCTTTCTTTTTAACCTCGGGCACGTCACCACTCATCTTTGTACCATGTCAAACTATTCTTAGGACTTAAACCAACTTGAATGTCAATAAATAACTGGAGGAATTTTGACCACTAGTGTATACATACGTACAGTATACTGTATATGCACAAACATATACTTGGACACACATGGAGAGACATACATAGCACAGTAGAGGGTAGTATTAGGAGGACATGATAGCATTTAGCAAGTTTGAATCCATGCTGATACCTCAAGTGTTTTGTACTTGACCTTGACCTCATCAAGTCCTGAAGTGACCTGAAAGTGAAAGGTCTTCCACTTTGTTGGGATGAATTGGCTTCATTGGCACAGAAGTAAAGAATTGTACTGTATGTTGATATGAAGTCATTTTGTAAGCAATAGTCCATTGGATGAATGAAAATGCCCAAAATGCATCCTTTCTTCCTCAGCTGTGCAGTCAAAAGGTTGAGGTGGACATGGACAAGCTGGCAGCTGAGATGGCAGCAGCGGATGAGGCTGCCAGGCGGCGGGTGGAGGAGAAGGAGCGTGAGGAGGCTCAGGAGGCCCAGAAAGCCGTCAAACAAGCTCAACATCCTCAAGAGGCAGCTGCGAACCAAAGCCTTCACAGCAACACTGCTAACCCTGCTTCAGAGGCTCACGACCAAGACAAATTCACACCCATGGAGACAGGTTACTCTTCTACTACACTACTGTTGATACATTTAAACTCCAACCCTGCTAACATACAGTCCTGATCCAAATCTTAAGACCAGTTGAAAAATAGCTACAATTGACCTTGTGCACTTTTGGATCTTAATGAGGGTTTAAGTAGAGCTTTGGAGCTTGTAATAAAAAAAACTAAACAAAATATCACCTGATCCAAAGTTTAAGACCACAGGCTATAAAAGGCAAAATCTGCTCGAAATTCTCATCAGGCATTCACACGGTCATGCTTTCTCTTCCTGAACGTGGTCGGATCGTCGCGCTGCATGAGCAAGGCAGTGTGGCATTGCTGCTGAGCTTGGACGCAGTAAGACAGTCATTCTACATTTTTAAAGATCCTGAGCATTATGGAGCAAAAAAAAGTGGTAGACCCAAAAAAATGACATCTCCGCTGAGCCGAGGATCCGATTGGCTGTCCGTCAAGACACAGTGCAGTCCTCGACCCAAATTAAGTCCCGTTTACACTTTGCCAGGGAGCATCAAACATGAGACATTGAAAGGCGGAAAAATGTTTTATTCTCTGGTGAGCAACAATGTAACCTTGGCGGTCCAGATGGCTTCCAACGTTACAGGAATGACAAGGAGATCCCACCTGAGATGTCTTCTACCCGCCACAGTGAAGGGGGTCCATCATGATCTGGTGTGCTTTTTCATTCAGTGGAACACTGCAGCTTCAGGTGGTGCAGAGTTGTCAGACGGCGGCTGGTTGCGTGCAGATGTTTTTTGTCACACTCCCCCTTGTTGCTTTTTCATATTGTAGCTCGACCTAAACCCCCTTAAAATCCAAATGTGCAAAAGGTCAAATTAGGCCGTTTTTCAACCGGTCTTTTTTTTTGTTGTTCAGGCCTGTACGATACATCCTTCCTGCCAAATGCCTATTGCCAAGATGTTCCTGAAAGTGTCATGTGTTGAATCATCTCTTATCATAAAGATATGCTTGTTCCTCATCTTGTTTCTCAGATGGAGAAGCTTCTTCAGACCCGCACTGTCCTCCAGCTCCAACATCTGAGGCCTCTTTGTCTGCCTCTGTGAAGTCAGCTCCCCTCCTGGAAGCAGCGAGCAATAATAGCCTCAATCCCACCAGCGCCAATAGTATAGAAAACTTCCCAGAGGTTCCAGTGCAAGAGGACAGTGCTTCTAGCACACCTCCACCATCTCTGCAGCTGACTTAACGTCCTCTCTAAAAGCAGCTGGAGTACATTTGGACTTTCTATTGTATTCTACTGCTGACTAAGCAATACTACAGTAGTTTTGAATTGTTTCTGCTAATATGTTCAGTGTCAACCCAAACAGTCATGAACCTCCGTGGCTGAGGAGCTAGCTTTCCATCCACTTCTCTATTTGTATTGATTCCATATGAAATCAGGCCATGAATGATCAAATTAAATCATAAAACAATACTTTCATGGTGTTTTAGTCTTAAAATGGTCCTCATGGTCAGACATGCTTAGTTGAGCTCCTGGACCTTAGTTGTGCATCTGTTTAGGAAGTAATTAGCCTTGCTGCACATTGCCAACTTCTTTTTTCTCCACTTTCAACTTGGAATTAATGCCGTCTCTGTGAAATCTTTTCTTTTCCACGTAGTACTCCAACAAATAAATTGGATTTTATCACAAACCTCGTCCTTCTACATCCAATGGAGGTTGGGTGCTTCCCACAAACACACGTACTCCCCTACATCCAATGGAGGTTGGTTGCTTCCCACAAACACACGTACCCAACGCCAAGAGGTAAAGTTCTATAAGCCGACCAATCACAGCAAAACTAAAAAAAGCAACAAAACATGTACCTGGAAGCAGCCATGCATATTTAATGATTGCATTTGATTTGCATTTGTCAGTGTGAACAGNTGCTTCCCACAAACACACGTACTCCCCTACATCCAATGGAGGTTGGTTGCTTCCCACAAACACACGTACCCAACGCCAAGAGGTAAAGTTCTATAAGCCGACCAATCACAGCAAAACTAAAAAAAGCAACAAAACATGTACCTGGAAGCAGCCATGCATATTTAATGATTGCATTTGATTTGCATTTGTCAGTGTGAACAGATTAGCAGGGGTGTCGGTGCAGAGAGTGGCGTAGTACTCACCTGGCTAAGGCCTGGTGGTCTTCTGTGTGGGCATGGTGGTGGGAAGTTTGGTCACGTGGAGGCTGAGCAGACATTCCTGACGGATGCAGCAAGTCTATCATACATGTTAGCATATTTTCATACAGTATTTTAGTCAAGGGGTGTTTTCTATTTAGTCCTTTGTGTGACTACACACACAACTCTAATGAAAATAAATGTCCTCATAGTTCTCTCTCTTGTCCACTAGATGTCTGTGGAGTGCAACATGGCATTGGTGTGTGCTGTTTGAGAAACTGTACAAACTATAGAAGATGTTGTATTATGGGCCACACGGTGGTCGAGTGGTCAGCATGATGGCCACGCAGTCAGGAAATTTGGAAACCTTTCTAAAATTGTCCGTAGGTATGAATGTGAGTGTGAATGGTTGTCTGTCTGCCGTGTGATTGACTGGCGACCAGTCCAGGGTGTACCTGACATCCCGCCTGAAGTCAGCTGGGATAGGCTCCAGCATACCTGCAACCCTAATGAGGATAAGCGGAAAATGGATGGATGGACCCACACAAAATGGGAATGGATTACAGGAGCATGAAGAAGATTGTAGACCTACGCAAGACTGGAGTGGAATGGACATACTACATAAATACATATAGAGTGAGGGAAAAACTATTTGAACCCCAGCTGATTGTGTAAGTTTGCCACTAACAAAGAAATGATCAGTCTATAATTTCAAT
>QODF01000140.1:276382-336988 GCA_024372805.1 Oostethus manadensis
GAATGATGGCTGAAGTTCTCACATGTTCATTTTACATGAGAATGATGGCTGAAGTTCTCACGTGTTCATTTTGCATGAGAATGATGGCTGAAGTTCTCATGTGTTCATTATACATGAGAATGATGGCTTGTGTGCGTGAGAATGATAGGAGGGAGGAAGTAGAAGATGGTAGAGGTTATATGTTCACAGGGTGTTAGTTGCCAAGTGCTGGATTGCAGATTATTGCTATTCACCCCCCCATTTTCTCTGCAAAGGGCCCCCCCCCACCGGATTGGTGCGTGTGTGATAGCAGAATACTGCAGTGCTTGTAGTAGCTGACTGTGCTGTACTGCGCAGGACGGAGCGACATGCTGAGAGGAGCTTTTTGGAGGATGGAGTAGAAAAAGAGGGAAAGGCTGGGGGGTCATTTTCCACCACCCCCTCAATTCTCTTTTGCTGAGCTCGGCATGTGTGAGGCTCGTACCCTTCTATTGATCTGCTGCATCCTAGACTCTCTTTCGGGCACATGGCAAGCTTTTGTGTGCCAAACCTTCCTACTTTCTTCCTCTCACTCGTCATTCCATTACCGACTAAACCCCAAAGCAGGAAACACAACAACAACAAAAGACACACACACACCCTACAGCCCCCAGTACAGGGGGAAGTGTTCCTGCATTTGTGTTGCTATGTTAACTACTACACTGCGCTTGCACCAACACACACGAAGCTATACATCCATGCAACTGCAACAACCTTCAGCTAAAATCTCAACACAAGCTCTTTTATTAAAACAGAAGACAACTCAAAGCCCAAATATTAGGATATTGAATAAAAGAAAACTTTTCTTGGACAAAAAACAAAACAAAAACATCATCCACTTGCAACCTCCAATCCTTCAGGTAAGGTACATGAAAAATACCTTGCTTTGATTTCAGAGTGGCAGGATCGCGTGTATGCAAAACCTTATGACAAATAATAGATGATATGACTGTGGGAAAAGCAAACACATGTTTCTGTCATATATCTAGGATGTTACCAGTTTGATATCTTGGATGCTACCTGTCTGATGTCTCGGTAGCAATGCCAAGCTATGTATGTGATATCAAACCGGTACCTGTCTGATAGCTTGGACTCTATCTGACCGATGGCCTACCCATCAGACAGGCAGCATCCCAGATATCAGAAAGGTATTGCTACCAAGCTATCAGTCAGATGGCATCCGTGGTTAGCAACACTGTACCTGTCTGATAGCTTGGATGCTGCCTGACTTGATGTCTTAAGTGCTACTCGTGTGCTTTGAAAGCCTTGAAACATTGCCCATGGGATGGGAGCGTACCCCATCAGCGGGCTTCATTCCTACTTGGCTTTCTAGCTTCATTCATTGGACGTACATTCAGGAAACAAAATGCAAACCATGAAAAGTAAACCAGTCAAATTTCAGCTTTTCTCAACACATGACAAACTTCATCTTGTAAAATGGCAATGATTTCTTTGCTTTTGGTCATATTATTTTATCCCGGGGCCCAGACTTTGACCACCTCGGTAACCTCAGCCCCAGCGATAGGAGGATCTGCCACGGGGTGTCCAGGGACTGCTTTCTCGTTGGAAGATGTCAATTGAATTGAGGAGGTCTTCAGTATTGCGTTCATCAGTCCACAACTCGAGTCGATGTCAACAGCACAGTTTCCCTCTCCTGATATGGAAGATGGTGGCCAGAATCTCTTTGAAACTGTCTAGAAGTCATTCTCCAGTTGCCTCTGGAGTCCCATGGGCCAAAAAGGCCCAATAGGACTCTTTCTTCTCAGCTTGACGGCACTTACCACTGGTGTCCACCAACGGATTATGGGACTACCGCCACGACGGGCACCGACAACTGTACGGCCACAGCTCCAATCAGCTGACAACATGGCCCAATCGGACTCAATTTCTTTGTTCCCTCTCCAAGAGGTGGGAGTTGAAACTCCTTACTACTTCTTTACTAACTTCTTACTACTATTTACTACCTTCTTAATAAGCCAGACGTTCCCAGCAGACCCTCACAATGCGTTCGGGTCTGCCTGCTACGATACGTTCTTCCCGGCATGGTGAAACGACCTGAGAGCTGAACGTCTGGCAGGTAAGTAAGAGGAATCTTTAATAAAGGTGCTTCCCAGCAGCGGCAGGTAAAAAAAGCAACAATGAGCCGACAACTAAGGGTGCACACACCTGAACTTAAATAGTGCGGAACTAAACGAGAACCAGGTGCGTGTAATTACAAAAGGTGACAAACAGAGAAGGCAGGGAAAACATATGAAATGAGGAAAATACCAACAACAAAGGCATACAAACTCAAACACCAAACTGTCACGCCTACAAAACACACAGATCGTGAGAGTACCCCCCCCCCCCTTAAGGACGCATTCCAGACGTCCTAAAAAGTCCAAGAGTCATGAGGAAACGGGAAGGGCGGTGGGAGGACTGGTGGTGGGTTGCCGGCCAGGCTTGAGGTGTGCAGTAGGAGCGTGACTAAAAAAGGGAAGGTAGTCCACACAAAGGGGGTCTCACTCCCAGAAAGAACAATAGCAGACATCGAGAACAGTTACAAGTATCTTGGAATCCCACAAGTAAATGGCAACCTCAAAGAGCTAACGAGGAAAGCATTTCCAGCCAAATACCTCCAACGAGTAAAGCAAGTTCTAAGAAGACAGCTAAACGGCAAGAACAAGTCCCAAGCAGTAAAAAGGTTACAACCCGCCAGTGATTAGATACCTGCAGGTAGAATAAAATGACCAAAGGAAGAGATGCAGACCACAGATGTTAAGACTCGAAAGCTCCTAACCATACATGGAGAGTTCCATCCCAAACTCAGTACCCTGAGACTGTAAGCTCTAAGGAAGGAGGCCGAGGACTAGTAACCGTTAGAGCCCCTGTCCAGGATGAAATATACAAGATCCTTACATCAAGGAAAAGGCCCCAACAGACGATGCTCAGTGAATGTCTCAGACAATGGGGAATAGAGGATGAAGTGCGGGAGGGACCATCATGGGAGGACAAGCCCCTACATGGGATGTACCATCGAAACATCACTGAAGTGGCTGATGCCAAAACGACCTACCAGTGGCTTGAAAAAGATGGACTGAAGGACAGCACAGAGGCACTGATCTTAGCAGCACAAGAGCAGGCCTTGAACACCAGAGCAATAGAGGCACAGATATTTCACACCAGACAAGACCCCTGAGACAATCCGGCACATGGGGTACACACAGGGTGTAAGGTGCTGGCAGGGAAAGCATACATGGAACGTCATAACCAAGTAGCTGGCATAGCGTACAGAAACATCTTTGCAGAGTGTGGACTGGAGACCCCAAGGTCAAAGAGGGAAACACCTCCAAAGGTGGTAAAGAATGACCGAGCCAAGATCCTGTGGGACTTCCAGATACAAACTGACAGAGTAGTAATGGAGAACCAGCCGGACATTTTGTTGGTGGACAAACAGCAGCGGAAGGCTGTTGTGGTTGACATAGCAATACCAAGGGATCAACATCAGAAAATAGGAACATGAGAAACGAAATACCAAGGTCTCAGAGAGGAGCTGGAGAAGGCATGGAGGTTGACTGTGGTGCCCGTGGTCATCGGAGCACTATGGGTAGTAACCCCCAAACTGGAAGAGCGGCAACAGCAAATCCCAGGAAAAGCATCAGACATCTCGGTCTGTGACTTGAGTTGTCACAAAGTACGTTGCCTCTGGGATAAGTGAGAAGTTACTGGTACACTACAGGTATTGTTTTGTCATTTAAAGAGTGTCCCAAGCAAGCAGTATTTTAGAAGCCAGCCGTCTCTCGTTCTGCTTTGAACTGCTAGCTGAGCTGTTACTGGCAGAGCCAATGACAGCTAGTTAATGCTACACCATTGACATGAACATGCGTACATCACAGCCATCTAATTGATCTTATTTAGTATGATTGTGCAAAACTATGAGGGGAGCAACATAAAAATTACAAGCAATAAATGAATATTGTTTTGTCTGGAAGATTGTGTAGCACAAACATGCACATTAGCACTCATCAAGGCAATCAGCTCTTACCTTTGTGCAATCCAACATTGTACCAGCCTTTGGGAGCGAATGTGAGGTGAAAGAAAAAATGTAGTAGTCTTATGAGAACGAAGAAGGTGTGTTCAAGAACTGTCAAACCGTGGGACAAATCGCTGCTCGCATTAGGCATGAAAAGTAGCTGTAGTGTAGTTGTAGAAGAAAAAGGCAAAAAAACACAATGAATAAAATAATATGTTTCATTATATTATATTTGATTTGTAGTGTAATATAATAAAATACAAATAATATACGTAATAAAGAGAATATCAGAACCAATATTTGCATATTTACAAGTAAAAATATGGCAAGTAAAGTACCTGTGATTAAATGCAATTAATTATGAGTTAACTATGGAGAAAGTGAACTGAATCACAATCAAATGTTTTCATCCATTTACAGCATTCATACAGTATTATACATAATACGCAGCAACGAAGAAAACACAGTAGTGGCAACACGCATCAGCGTTGTGTTTCCCAGAAATACCATAGAATGTATTTCTCACTAAAACAGCAGAAAAACAAGGTCACATTTACTCCTTCCTAAGCTGCTCCTTTACCACTTTTGCACAGTCTGCTTTTTTCCGCACCCACACACACACACACACACACACACACACTCATGCCATGCTACAGTACACATCCTGCTGTTGGGCTTAACGCTGTCCATGGCTTCTCTGTGCTCTGATCCACAATGGTGTAATATTATAGCTTACGATGATATTACATACATCTTATATCTAG
Organism: Oostethus manadensis; assembly: GCA_024372805.1. Taxonomy (NCBI): domain Eukaryota; kingdom Metazoa; phylum Chordata; class Actinopteri; order Syngnathiformes; family Syngnathidae; genus Oostethus; species Oostethus manadensis. The sequence continues at coordinate 281,177 of QODF01000140.1, forward strand.
AGCTAGAAATGTTATATTTGTGTGTGTATGTGAGCTCAGTGAAGATGCAGGAAAAACAAGTTAATTCCAGCATGAATAGGTGAAAGAAATGGAAAAAAGCCAAACTGTTACCTGCAGATGAAGTAGCAATCAGGACCCAAGTCTCTTATGCCCATTCTGAGATGATAGATGCTGTATTATACAAAGTCATTGTTTAATCTTGACTCATGTCATTCTTTTGTCTCTGTTCCAATCAATGTTCTTTGTAATCTTTGCAAGCAGGTAAACTTAATAAATCCGTGGTACAAGCGTGCCAGTGGAGCCAAATGCCACAGGATGGTAGGGTTGGCACAAGGAAGAAGTGCTGGCCACTTAGCTTGTGTGTGATGCAGCAGGCTAAGGGAAACAGAAAACATGCTTCTTGAGTGCAGTGTTAGCAGAAACGAATTGCCAGCTAAATGTTCCTCCTGGAAAGTTCCTGCAGAGGAAACGTGACTTTTTTGTGTGTGATCTTCATTTCCTGGTACTGGCCACTTCTGGCACAACTTTCATGGGCCATTTGGCAAAGCTCTGCCTACTTGGTAGTCCTGCATTACTCCACGACTGCCTGGCTGCATTACTGCATTACTGCTACATCTGCGCTGCCAGCAATGCAGCAATTCCATGCCTGCAGTGCTGCAGCGCAGGAAGGCGAACAACAATTTCCTTTGCTCCTCTTTTACTTCCTTTGCATTCTTCATTCACAGTCCTTCTCATTCATCTTTTCTTCACACTCACTTACGTATGATTCATCTTTTGCTCATATCATACCCACATACATATGATGCATATTTTGTTCATGCTCGCATACTGTATGTAACGCACTCACATATGTATGATTCATGTTTTGCTCATACAGTATGATACGCACATATGGTTCAAATCACACCCATATACAGTAGATATGACTTTTGTTCATATGGTCCTCATACATGTTCATACTCACGTGCATATCATTCATGTTTGGTTCATAGTTGCATATAGTTCACGGAGTGTTACATGTACATGTGCGCATGGATAGGAATGTAGTGTGTGTGGGTACGGGAGGATGTGGCGTTTCCAACTGCAGTCTTTGCTTGTCTTCTAGACGTGTATTGAGGGCTCGCTCGTGCACGACCTTGTCTTTCCAAGCTTCAAGGTCTTTTAGCACAATCATCAAGGAAATTTATCATCTGCATCATTTTATGTTCTTTCAGCAGCTCCGTATAGCTCTGTACAAGTGTGTGTGTGCGTGCTGCAGTGTAAGAAAGGACATTCCCGGCTGCTGCGTCACTGCTGCAAAAGGGAAAGTGATGTCCTAAGGAAAAGAAAGGACTATTTTCATCTGCTGTCAGATTTGGAGAAGGAATGGGGGCTGATATTTTCCTTTTCGAAGCTTCCAAGATATTCTATTTTACGATACTACTTGATAGTCATGTCTCAAGGTCAGCTTGTACCCGTCATTGTTCATTGAAGATATATACTGTATTTTCCACTCCACTGTACTGTACTTTTGACTAGGGAGTATGCTTGAAAACAAATGAGCTTTCAGTGCCTTATTTGACTGCTAAATGAATGCAGGCTCAGCTACCGGCAACAAGCACTAGACGGTGATATTGAACCAGTTTATTGATTGATTAATTGATCGTTTATCTCGATCCACACAAAATACACAGAACAGAACACAATGAAAATACACATACAGACAGAAAACAATTTGGCTGGAAAAGGAGTGGGAAGAAGACCAGCTTATTTACACCCACCCCTCATTCGCAACACTAAAGCAATATATCAACACAATATGCAGCATGTTATACATTATAATACTGTACATAAACAAGATATTACACCTACACACACGTACAATATGCATTATTATTAATCCGCTGTACCCTGTGCAGCTTACCAATCCTAATGTAATATTACTCATTATTGTACCATTGTCATATATCAACATTACAATCATGTGTTATAACCAATTCTGGTATTTACTGTACTGTATCATTTTTTTGCATACAAGAGAATTTTGATAAATAAATATAATGGTTATTAGTGTGGATGCACGTGTCGTGCATTAAAAAAGGCCATGAGCTTTGCGGACCTGTTGCCAGAGAGGGGCTGCGCTCTAGCAAACACAGTCACTCTTGGCCAAGCGTCTATGCTGTGCGTGAAAAGAGACAAGATTTTGGAGGCCTGCTGCAAGAATGTTGCCTGCTGTGTATGTGGTGTGTATGTGGTGTATGTGGTGTGTATGTGGTGTATGTGTGGTGTATGTGGTGTGTATGTGGTGTATGTGGTGTGTATGTGGTGTATGTGTGGTGTATGTGGTGTGTATGTGGTGTGTATGTGTGGTGTATGTGTGGTGTATGTGGTGTATGTGTGGTGTATGTGGTGTGTATGTGGTGTGTATGTGGTGTGTATGTGTGGTGTATGTGGTGTGTATGTGTGGTGTGTATGTGGTGTGTATGTGGTGTGTATGTGTGGTGTATGTGTGGTGTATGTAAGGGGCATAGGATACCCCCTCCTGATGTGAGGGCATCAGGATACCATGTGAGGGGTATCCTGAGGGGCAATGCCCAAACACCCAGATTTGTAGTTGCCCAACTTCACGTACTGTTGTCTCCCTAATAAGTAGCTACGCATCCACTTCAAAACCACTCCCGTAATACCGCTATGTTCACACTGCCGGTCAATTATGATTTTTTTGCTCATATGCGACCTGTACCGGATTTTTTTCATGTCAGTGTGAACAGCACAATTTCAATGTTTTCAAATGCGACTCAGGTCTCATTCTTGTGTGCATAGAAATGGGGTATGCATGCGATGCGCCTGCATATCAGGCGGCATTTTTCCAACATATACGTCATGGAAAGGTGTGCTAACAGAGTAGGCAATCATGGAAAGACGTAGTCTATCACGCAAAGCTTGGATAAATGTTCTCACCCACGTAGGCAAAAGTTCTACCAAAAAGGATTTTTACGAGCTGTTAGAGAAGCAGCTCTCGCAATGTCTCACAACTCCACACACCTTGGAACAGACAAGGTTGTCTACAAACTTCCATACCAAAATCCTTGCCACCTTTCTTCTTCATCTTCTACACGCAATCATTTGGTTGGGAAAATATTGACTCCTGTTGCATAAAATCCTTGAAATTCTCACAAACGTGTTAAGGAGAGCGTGCTAGTAATGCGCAGACCGATATTGAAATGTCAATATCGCCGATACCAGCTGATCTAAAGTCACTTCAGAAATCAAAATAGCGATACTTTTGATACTTGAGGTATATGATTTTGTCCTTTGTTTTTCTGATGTTGTACGTTAGCTTGTCTATATTGTAAGTCACCCGCTACCTCAGAATACTTGACAGTTTAAAATAAATCAATAAATGACTATGATGTCTCTCATTCTTTTTACTCATTCATTCATCCATTTTCTATGCCGCTTATCCTCTTTAGGGTGGCGGGGATGCTGGAGCCTATCCCAGCAGACTTTGGGCGGGAGGCGGGGTACACCCTGGACTGGTCGCCAGCCAATCGCAGGGCACATATAGACAAACAAACACTCACATTCATACCTATGGTTTGAAATAGGTATGCTTTGTGTGTCTTCAATGGGTGTGATTGCCATCCTTCATTCCAGGGATTCTGCTTCCCCAGAAGCTCCATTGTTTGATGTTCTTCCATTCTTATCTTGGTCTTGCTTTCTTGTCTCGCACTCATCCCTTTAATGATATGTCTCTTGCTGATGCGCACATTCTGTCTCACCTGCGCTTAGGTCATTAGTATTTTCTGGCTAGAGGATGTTCTAGGGTTTATACATACAAGCACACACGTATGTTCAGCACATTTAAATGCCTTTAACAAGCTGCTCTCTTGTGCCTTTGTGTGCTAAGAGCTCCAAACCTTCACATTTGGCCACCAGAGGGGTGATTGCTTTGAGAAATCTTTCCAAGCCTATCGTCTTTACAGTATGTGGAATCAGAACCATCAGAATCAGTTTAATTCACCATATGTGTTGCCACACTAGGAATTTGACTCCGGTCAATATAGACCGAGGCGCGCCGCCATGGATGTGGCGGTGCAGCAAAGGCAGGTGGCGACTGATTTGGCCTGGCGTAGTGACAGTTTCGTGCCGGAGGTGCGCCGAAATCTTGCCAGCTCCAAACTGGTCTACTGTCGTGCCAATGGCGAATCACAGCTGGTCTAGTGGTAATTTGGCTGACTGGCGCACACGTCACCAAAACCCCACAGGCCAGTTTACATAATGTCAGGCACGTCTGAATGCATTTAATAATCACAACAACCCCTGTTTGAAGTACCAGTCTGAATCAGCACATACATTTTCATCTATATCGACTGTCCCGTCTGCCCGTCTCCACCTCATCTGTCCCCGAATCACCGCCCCATCCTCCTCCTCATCGGTGGCGAGTGGCTCCGATATGGAAGTGGTTAATTGTAAATACATGGTCAATCAAACGTATTGACATGTTTGACTGTGTAAGGTAGAATTGTAAAAATGATGATAATGAATCGGGTGATACAAGTTGATCTCACATGCAAACACAAGCGACAAGGACCAGACCACCAGCTTGGCAATGCGTCTTTTACGTACACTTGCTTCCCATTTCTTGCCCGTTATGCATAGTTTTTGTTGTTTCATATTACATGTACATATTCATATTACAAATATAGGTTACTTGCTCTGATTTTTGTTTTTGTTTTGCCTTCTTCTGACATCATTGAACCCTTTTTTCACTGGGCAAACCTGATTTATGATCCTTGTAATCTTCTCCCAGGGCACTTTTGCATCATCAGCCCGTGGAGGTCTGATCGCGTGACCATATATTCGGCCACTGCGAGCTCGGACCTCCCGGACCAAAACATCACTTTCCGTGTGAGAGACGTTTGGCCGTCTTCTGCCGTCTTCATCCATATTCGACCAAACTTGCAATGCGCTTCGCCTGCAGCACATTTAAAGGTGAGGAGAGGAGCTCATTTGATTGGTGAAGATTTGACCCGGCTGTGTTAAACCCAGTCCCACCTTCTCTCCTCCCTCTTTGCCTCTTGCGCCCGTAGGAGGGACGGAGGCATACTTACGCCAAGCTGCACCTTGCATGAAATTGCGAAACGTGCCTAAAACACGCCCATTGGCGAGGCGCAAGCAAAGGTGCACCTCACCCGCGCCCGGTCTACAAAATTGGAGCCCAGTGTGTACAAATTGTGCTCTACAAATAAACTTGCCTTGCCTTGCCATCGTATTTATTTACCATAATGAGGACAAGCGCTATAGAAGATGGATGGATGTTCTCTGAAAGCAAGATTGCTATCATGTTAGCTGCTGGAGGTCTGCTGGGTCAAAAAGAATGGCACCTGTAACCATACACCCATAAAAGTTACTAGTTTACAAGTCTGCTTTAGCAGTTACCATAGCAACAGAAATGCAAACATGTTTACTGGGGGCTGTAGGGTTTAACAGTTTGACATGGTTTGTATTGTGCATAGAAGAGCTGCAAGGCAAATGTTGATTGGGTGGATTTACACGACCCAATTTAGATTCCATGCATCCCTCTCTAGATGCCTTTTCTTCAGCCCTACTGATGTGTGTGTGTGTGTGTGTGTGTGTGTGTGAGAGAGATATAGTTTGTGTAACCAGGACAGCTCTAGATAGCAGTGTTAAATTAGCGCATGGTTAATAAGATGTGGGATTTCATGCAATCTCTTTGGATTAGAGGACGACTTCATCTGACCTGACACACACACACACACACACACACACGCACACACACATGCATATCTACTGTATATCATCATGTATGCATGCCTTAAAGGCCATGAAAAAAATGCTTCATGAACCAGAACATAAGAAATCCTTTCCTTGCAAATTGTTTAAATACGTTTTCTCAGCCCCCCGGCTGGTATTTCCTTCTAGCTTGGGCCTACCGGTACTGCATGAAAAGGCGCGTATGCTGCAAGCGCATACAGCGGGCAAATCTGCCCTACGGGGAAAAACTGCATACAAGCGTTTTGTGGAGGCAGCCTTGGTGTGTCTTTTGTATGCTAATCATTGTTAGTCCCACCCCTCTTGTATCAATCACACCAAACTGCACAGATAAAGTAGTTTCATATTTCTTTATGTAGTGTAAGGTAACAAGAATGACATGTTTTTATATCCTAAAATGTATTTACAAGTTTGTCTTCCGTATTAATGTTGTCATTGGACCCAATTCAGAAGTCTCATATGTGTAAAAAGTAAGGCTTGAATTTATGTTTAAATACTTGGCCGGCATTGGGGTTGAACAATTTAAACACTTCATCACTTGATTTTATTGGATTGGATTTATGACATGAAAGTAAGTAAAATATCTTAAATGTTGGCATCATTACCGTTTGTACAAGCTACATATATAATAATAATAATAATCAATGACACTTGTTACACTGGGGAGGTCATCAGCGTTCATTCCCACCACACTTGGTGATGGTAGGCCACTATAGAGCCACAGCTGCCCTGGGGCAGACCGACGGAAAGCGAGGCTCCCAGTGTGCGCCCACCACACACACCACTTTCATACTAGGCAATGTGGGTGAAGTGCCTTGCCTAAGGGCACAAGGAAAGCTTATTTCCTCCCACTGTGGCGACTGGTGTTCCTCTGAGGTCTCCCATCCAAGTACTGAGCAGGCCCTGGCCTGCGTAGCTTCTGAGATCTGACGGGATGGAGCTTTGACAGGCAGGTTTGGCCATATAGTTTTTGGAAGGTATTTCTTCCAAGATGACATATTTCAGTTGGGGTGGGTTGGTTAAAGCTCGTTCCAGCCATGCTGTAGACATGTTCCAGAGGAGTGTTTGACCCACATTTACCTTGTAAAATGTGTTCCCTTCTACATTTACTAGCCCTCATCCTTATCACAGATACAAATATTGTTGTATTACAAACTCAAGTAAATATTTCTTGCCATATATGATCACATTGATGGACAGAAAATCATTTCTGACTGTCATCTCGTGACTGGGTGTGGTACTGCCTAATCACAGACTTCCTTTGTTCTCCAGTGTAGCTTTGTTTTTTAAACTTTGAACAATGGACGGGAACTTTTCAGTACACTGAGCAAAGCGACGCTGTGGCGTAGCACCATTCATGGTGGTTGGCATCCATTACTCTGGAACATTACCTCCCCACGGGAGAGCAGCTTGTATGGCACATTCAAAATTCTGGCATTTTCATTTTCATATTTTAAACACTTTTTGTTAAATGGGACAGAAATGCCTTCGAAGCCCAATTTTTTTGTATAGTAAGGTTTTTGTAAGTAGAGGTTCCAGGTTCCATAGCAGTGGGGCCAGTGCGGCCAAAACTCCCAATCCAAAGTGTGCAGGGCTTACGCTCCCTTAAGCCTGTTTTATACTTGCCGCGTCCGCGAGGCTCCGTGCGGACAAATGACTTCATTTTTGCACCCACGCATGTAGAACCGGGGTAGACCTCTGCGTTGGGTATACTGCCCCCTGCAGTTTGGGAGCAGACAGTGAACACTAAGTGAATTGATCAGGCATGATGATACAGTATACTGTACATACGTGTCTCTCTCTAGATGATATCATACAAATAATCCCCAGTGCCTAAGTTGGGTTAACGTTGTTTTAAAATGCAATGTATACGCATGCTTTTACTCCTGGAATGCACTCGCACACGCAGCCACACACTCCCACACGCACACTTGCACATACACACCAGGAAGTCAGCATCTCGACTGCAGTGTCTAAAAGGGGGCTTTACAGAAGGAAGGATGGGGGAGTAAATAGTAGAGGAAGGCTGCAGCAAAAAGGTGATGTATCTACACACACACACACACACACGCACACACACACACACACACACAAGTGAGACCCATGTGTTGAATAATAGAATATGTCTGAATAGATTGCATGGGTGATATTAAATTATCCATCCATCCAATTTCTATGCCACTTATCCTCATTAGGGTCACGTGGGTATGCTGGAGCCTATCCCAGCTGACTTTGTTCGAGAGCTGGGATACACCCTGGACTGGTCCACCAGTCAATGGCAGGGCAGACAATCAACCATTCACACCTTTGGACAATTTCTTAAAAGAATAAAAAGACATGAACAGTATATACGTGTATGTATATTATGTACTGTATAGTGTATGATGTATTTGTGGGCTGCTTGATACATAATACTGTATATATACAGTACCTCTGTATAGTGTATTTGATATATAGTGTCTGTGATTGACTGGCAACCTGTCCAGGGTGTACCCCGCCTCCCGTCCAAAGTCAGCTGGGATAGGCTCCAGCATCCTGCGACCCTAATGAGGATAAGCCGCATAGAAAATGGATGGATGGATGAATAGTGCATGATAATGCATCATACTGTACATGTGTTGAATGAGTGTATACAGTGTATGTATAGTGTGTATATATTATATGCGCAGTATATGTTGAAGGAGTGTATCTAGGGTGAATGCAGTATTCAGGCTGCAATAAGAAACAAAGTACACAAATGGAGTGCAGTCATGTACTCAGACTAAGACTATGAATATTTCTCTTCTCCGAAGTACGTGGCATTTGCCTCGCTATTCTTCATCCTCCTCTCCATCTCCACCTTTTGCCTGGAAACCCACGAAGTCTTCAACACCATCAACAACAAGACCGAGAACATCACTGTTGGCAACGTGACACACGAGGAGGTACTGCTTCCCTTCTATACTTGTTTACTTCCTCGCCTCCTAGTCTGCTGTAAATCCTGGCATTGCTTTACAACAATAAAATGAATGGAAGTGAGGTCATGACTGGGACGTTTGAAGAAAGATTTGAAAGAGTTTTTAAATCCTAACAATAATAATAATAATAATAATATTGCGTAATGTCGGCTGTCACCGGAAACCTTCTTTTCAGCGGTCAGTGTAAATGTTCGGGGTACGTACTTTTCATAGGGCCCTCTGATTTCCGCATTCACGGAATCACGGAAAAGGACGATAAAAAGAGAATTTACTGTCGAAGGCAGAAAGTGACGCCATGTGAATGAAGTGCTGTCATCGTGAGGAGAAGTTTGCGTGTGGAATTATACACCCGGCGGGCGGCTCAGTTGTGGTGGAATCTCAGTCACCAAAGTTGAAATGAGGATCAAGTTGGCGGAACGTCCTCTTAGCGCCGCCGCTGCTAGCCTGAAAGCTTGCATGCCGGCGCGTTGCGTGAGTGCGACTCCACATCTTCCTCGATCCCGAGCAATGCGTGCTTCCCATTAGAATCCCATTTCTCAATTACTGGCCGGAATTGTCCATTGATGGATCGCATTAGCAAATGTAGGTTTTTGTGCACTTACCTAACTGACCTTTAACAAACTGAATTCTAAAAAATGTAAATGAAAAAAATATATTTAATGGAGCCCTATGTTTACAACACACATTTATTGGATCAATTTAACACTTTCTTTGTTTCATTCCATTTTCCTCCGCTTATCCGGGTCCGGGGGCAGCAGTTTCAGTAGGGAAGTCCAGACTTCCCGGTCTCCGGTGACCTCCTCCAGCTCCACCAGGAGAACACCAAAGTGTTTCCAGGCCAGCTGTGAGACATAGTCCCTCCAGCGTCTTCCCCCGGCTGGGCATGCCCGAAACACCTCACCGGGGAGACGCACGGGGGGCATCCGGGTTTCTCTTGGAGATCCTAAATTTCTCTTGGAGGTCCTAAATTTCTCTTGGAGATTAATAAAGTATTTATCTATCTAACTGGCTCCTCTCGATGTGAAGGAGCGGCGGCTCTACTCTGAGCTCCTCCCGGATGGCCGAGCTCCTCACCCTATCTCTTAGGGTGAGTCCAGCCACCCTACGGAGGAAACTCATTTCCGCCGCTTGTATCCGCGATCTCGTTCTTTCAGTCATGACCCATAACTCATGACCATAGGTGAGGGTGGGAACGTAGATCCATCGGTAAACAGAGAGCTTTGCCTTCCGGCTCAGCTCTCTCTTCACCACGACGCCAGATACCTCAGCCACGGTGATAGAACTGTGTATGTGTCCTCTGACTCTGCTTCCTCTACAGAAGCTATGTCAGTGGGATTGAGAAGGGCCTCAAAGTATTCCTTTCTTGATTCCCCTTTCTGAGGTGTTGGACGGTTTGCTAGAACCTCTTCGAGGCTAATCAAAAGTCGTGCTCCATAGCTTCACCGAACTCCTCCCACACCCGAGGTTTTGCCTCGACAACCACCGAAGCTGCGTGCCGCCTGGCCTGCCGGTACCTGTCAGCTGCTTCAGGAGTCCTGCAAGCCATCCATGCTTGATAGGACTCATTCTTCAGCTTGACGGAAGTCCTAACTTCTGGTATCCACCATCGGGTCGGGTCTTGCCACCACGACTGGCACCGACCACCTTGCGGCCGCCACTCTGACTGGCGGCCTCAGGAATGGAGGCCCAGCATACGGCCCATTTGGACTCAATATCCCAGTCCTCCCGCCGGGATGCAGGCTAAGCTCATCCGGAGGTGAGAGTAGATGACTCAAGGAATGGGAGACTCTGCCAGACGTTCCCAGCACACCCTCACTACATATTAGGGTCTACCAGGTCTATTCGGCATCCTCCCCCGTCAGCCAATCCAACTCATCACCAGGTGGTGGTCAGTTGACAGCTCAGCCCCTCTCTTCACCCGCGTGTCCAGAACATGCGGACGCAGGTCTGATGATATGACCACAAAGTCGAACATAAACCTGCGACCTAGGGTGTCCCGGTGCCAAGTGCACTTATGGACATCCTTATGTTGGAACATGGTGTTTGTTATGGACAAACTGTGATTCGCACAGAAGTCCAGCAACAACACACCGCACGGGTTCAGGTCAGGGAGGCCGTTGCTCCCAACCACGCCCCTCCAAGTCACACTGTCATTGCCCACATGGGCTTTGAAGTCCCCCAGTAGAACTATAGAGTCACCAGCTGGGGTGCTCTCCAGCACCCGTCTTATAGACTCCAAGAAGGCTGGGTACTCTGAACTGCCGTTTCGGTGCGTACGCACAAACCAGAGTCAGGACCCTTTCCCCAACCCGAAGGCGTAGGGAAATAACCCTCTCGTTTACTGGGAATGAATCCAGCACAGAGGCACCAAGCCGGGGGGATATTAATACGCCCACACCAGCTCGCCGTCTCTCCCCTGCGGCAACTTCAGAGAAGAACAAGGTCCAGCCCATCTCAATACACTAATAAGGAAACAAATCAGCAAATATGATTTTTCCTTGTTCTATGTAAAATCTTTTGCCTTTCACATCATCAGATGAAAGTTTCATGCATGTCGGAACTTTAGGTCTTCATCTCATCCAGACAATGTACAGTTTTTTTCCATGTATAGTCTTTTCCCAGGGAACTTTTATTTGAAGGCGTGCTTGCATCTTTATATCGCTATATGACTTATAAAAATGTTTTTCCTTGTGCTGCAAATTGCATAAGAAGTATTTCCAAGCATGCTTGCAAGTTTATGTTGGTATATGACATAATAATTAGGGCTGTCAAAGTTAACACGCTAACAGAAGGGTCCTTTAACGGCACAAATTGATTTGACGCGCCATTAACATGTGCATGCCCTGTTTGACGCTCGGCTCTGATCATAGTTTGAGCAGAAATGGGCCAAGAATGGGGTTTTGAATTGTAAGAGATTAGCTTCAAAGTCCTGGGAGGGGGCTCTCTCAACAAGACCAAAGGTATTTGTGTTGCTTCTGGGAGTAGTGAGGAGTTCCTGGCACACTGCAGGTATGGTTTTGTCATTTATACAGAGGTACCATAGCGATCGTACGTACGTCGGAGCCATCCGATTGATCTTATTTAGTATGGATTGTGCAAAACAACAAGATCCAATTAAAAACTCTAAATGAATATAAACCACCATCCCCGCGGAGTTCCTTTTCCAGGGAGGTTGTGTACCACAAATATGCGCATTAACTCGATTCGATTAAAATGTATTTGTATGGCGCCAAATCACAACAGCAGTCATCTCATGGCACGTTACACATAAAGGTCACAGAGAGCCAACTGAAACCCCACCTGAGCAAGGATTTAGCGACGGAGGCAAGGAAAAACTCCCTCTGGGGAAAAACCCTTGCACAGAAACAAGGCTCTGTGTGGCGGCCGTCTGTCTCGACCGGTTGGGCTGAGATATAAAAGAATAGAGGCCTACATGGTAGATCAAGCCAGAAGTCCTAGTCTTAGACCAAGGAACAAAGAGACAAACAAGAGAACTGTCTCTGACTTTTAAATATAGAGAGGGTGTCTGCCCCCCGGATTGAGTCGGGCAGATGGTTCCATAACAGAAGAACCTGGTAACAAAAGGATCTACCGCCCGTTCAACTTCTAAAAATTCTAGGAGTGACACGTAATTGTCAATTCTGTGAGTGCAGTGTTCTACTGGGCTGGTAGGAGAATGTTACATTCAATTCTAAATTGTACTGGTAACCAGTGCAGTGAGCCTTATACGAGTAGATATGATCTCTACTTTTGGTTCCAGTTAAGACTCGTGCGGCCGGAATTTAGATGACCTGAAAGGGTCTTTATAGATTTATTAGGGCAGCATATTAACAAAGTGTTATAATAATCCAACCTGCAGGCCACCAAGGCATGAACAAGTTTTTCTGCATCTGGTGGTGGCAGGAATTTTACACTCGATAAGGTCATTAGCGCTTAGCTTTTGCGTTCCCACGTAGCATCAGCATTTGGGAGCAACTGTGAGGTGAAAGAAAAAGGGTACAAATACAGTACGGTAGGCGTGCAGGGTGTGAGAATGAAGACGGTGCGGTCAAGGACAGTCAAACGGTGGGACAAACCGCTGCTCGCATCAAACATGAAACAACTGGGAGATTTCTAACTGTATATTATTTCTGAATAAAAGAATAGCCCATATTTACAATAGAAATAACCCTTTAAATAAAAGTAGATGTTGTTATCCCTAAACTTGTTTTGTTTAGTTGAAATTTTTGACTTTGACAGACTTTATTGAACCACGTGGGAATATGCTTGGTTACCGTAGCTCAATTGTAGAAGAAAAAGACAAAACACTCTTAATGCAATATAAATACACTTATAAATAATATTAACTTTTATAAGTATAATATAAAAAGATACAGGGTGGGTTACATTTAACACATGTGTTAGACATTTATTTGAGAGATTAAATAGTCAATGTAAAATGTCTAACTTGTAAATTTAAGGTATGTAAATAAATGTCTGTAAACTGTTACCCTACTTTTCTAAGTTTCTCAGTAGTAAAGAGAATATGAGATCAACAACATATGCATATTTACCAATAGTGTGCAATAATATGGCAACTGCAAGTAATACCTGTGATAAAAATGATCAAAATTCATTTGGAGTTAACTACGCGATGAAATATTTCAATTGACAGCCCTAATAATAATGTGCTGCATTGCAGATTGTGTCTGACGTATTTGAAGGCGTGCTTGCGTGTTTTCTTGGTGTATGACATATAATAATGTCTTTCTCGTGCTGCACTGCAGATTGTGTATGAAGTAGTGACAGATGGCTGGCTGACATACGTGGAGGGCGTGTGCGTCATCTGGTTCACCATCGAGGTTCTGCTGCGCGTCATCTTCTGCCCTGACAAAGCCGAGTTCTTCCGCAGCGCCCTGAACATCATCGACTTTGTGGCCATCGTGCCCTTCTACCTGGAGGTGGCGCTGAGTGGACTGTCGTCCAAAACGGCCAAAGATGTGCTGAGCTTCCTGCGTGTGGTGCGCTTTGTTCGAATCCTGCGTATCTTCAAGCTCACCCGCCACTTTGTGGGTTTGCGCGTGCTGGGCCACACCCTGAGAGCCAGCACCAATGAGTTCCTGCTGCTCATCATCTTCCTGGCACTGGGTGTCCTCATCTTCGCAACCATGATTTACTATGCCGAACGCATCGGTGCTGACCCGGATGACCCAACTGCTGCTGCCCATACAAACTTCAAGAACATCCCCATTGGGTTCTGGTGGGCCGTGGTGACTATGACCACGCTGGGCTACGGGGACATGTACCCAGTGACATGGTCGGGAATGTTGGTGGGCGCCCTATGTGCCTTGGCCGGCGTATTGACCATCGCCATGCCCGTTCCCGTCATCGTCAACAACTTTGGCATGTACTACTCGCTGGCCATGGCCAAGCAAAAGCTTCCCAAGAAAAGGAACAAGCATATACCTCGAGCACCACAGCCAGGAAGTCCCAACTACTGCAAACCAGACGCTCTCGCCATGGCCACTGCCTCACCGCACAGGCTCATGGGAAATGTGCTCGGACCTGGCACGGTAGCATCCGGCAGCTTGATCGCTGCTGGAGATTGTCCACTGGCACAGGAGGAGATCATTGACATCAATAGAGCAGGTGTGTCATCCATCAATAGAAGCACAGCACATCAACACTTCCATGCCACCCAATCTGTTTGCTGGAGCTTGGACCTGATAGATGCTGTAGCTAGATACTGTGGATAGATCGGTAAATAGATGGATGGACAGATAGGTGGACAGATCTACTAAAAATGTCACAAAAATCACAAAACAAAACAACCATGGAAAGACAGGAGAAATAAGATTAGAAAAATAGACTAGCAACAAGTCATTTGTTGTGCAATCATGCATCAAAAATAGTAATAGATAAAAAAGCCCAGTCCTGTGTGCTTATATCGCTCCCTCTCTGTTGTGTTGCAAAGCAGCATGGCGTGGGGGAAGCACGATCAGCTCAGTCTTTCAGCACGACAGTGATAGTAATCTGCCACTGAAAGTGCTCTTCTGTTGGGAGGTGATGCTGTGCATTGGATGACGCTGGATGTCCGTGATGGAAAGGAGCCTCCTCAATGTCATTTGCTCTGCCACAGATGTCAGGCTGTCCACCCCGCTGCCAATGGCAGCCTGCCTGCCTCACCAGTTTGTCCAGGCCTGTGGCATCCTTCTTGAGGCTGCTCCCCCAGCACACTACTGCATACAGGAGGTCACTAGCTACCACAGTCTGGTAGCTGCTTCTTGTATACTTTGAAGGACGCCAGCCTTCTGAGGAAGGACAGATGGCTCTGTCCTTTTCTAGTCCAGTTTGGCGTTTTTGTGTGACCAAGGTTATGTTTGATGAAGTGGAGAATTACTCCAGCTTCTGCTTAGACTGCTGGGACCGGAGCAGCGTCCAAAAAAACGCCTCACCATCTGATCTAACGATTGACGCTGGGAATACCAAGTGTAGGACTGCAAAGTTTATGTCTTATGGTTCTTATAAGTTCTACTTATCTATTTTCCACAATCCAGAAATGTCTTTTCTTGGAATTCCACACTTAACAGCCCAAATGTTCTCTTCG
This sequence comes from Oostethus manadensis, assembly GCA_024372805.1. Lineage (NCBI taxonomy): Eukaryota > Metazoa > Chordata > Actinopteri > Syngnathiformes > Syngnathidae > Oostethus > Oostethus manadensis. The sequence goes on from QODF01000140.1 coordinate 296,495, forward strand.
TACTTTCATTTTCCCACATTTCTCAGCCTTCAACCATTTGTTCAGCATTACCACCATTTCTACACCAAGTGTCTTCTCCAGTTGTGTTCATCTTCAACCATGTGGCCATCTCTGCTCTTATCCTGTTTTCATTTTTACTTTCTTTTCTTGTGTCAATGAGCACCCTTTTTGCTTCTTGTCCTTAGACTCCAAGCAAAATGGTGATGCTGCCAATGCGGCGGCATTGGCCAATGAGGACTGTCCCACCATCGACCAGGTACTGGGCGATGAGCGCAGTCCAGCCACCGGTGGTCTTGGCTCGACCACCAGCCGTGAGCGCTACCCTCACGACCGGGCCTGCTTCCTTCTGCACGCTGGGGAATTCCAACGCACAACAGATGGCAATGTTCGAAAAGGTAGGAGATCAGATATGGGATTTAGGAAGCGGTTGGTAGCAGCAGTGCAGCGTCTTCATTGGTAGACTGACAATATGCCTTATTATTATTAATAACAGGCACAACAAACACATGAACACATACAGGATATGATCAATAAACAGTCAACATTCTTGTTTGTAGTACATTCCAAGAATTCTGATGATAACCAAAACATACAAAAACCAAAGCAGTTTTTCCAGTTAGAAATAATGTCAATCCAATGACTTTCTTCTAGAGATGCAAAGATATTAACAAAAATGCATTTTTTAAACAGAATAATTATAGATTTACATCCAGAAAGCAATGTAAAGGACATGGAAATTAAGAACGAAAAGGATAAGGGTTAAACGCCAGGGTTAAGGCCAGGGTTCTGGCCTTAACCAGAACTGTGATTGTGGTGGTTTTTCATTACCTCACTATGTTCCTCACAGTGGAAAGTGACAGCTACAATTTCTGAGCTAGCTTTTTGTACCCTTCCCCTAAACCATGATGTTGAACAATCTTTGTTTTCAGGTCGTTTGACAATTGTTTTGAGGCTCCCACGTTGCCACACTTTGGAGACGATGTAAAGAGAAGAACAACTAGCAATTGGCCACCTGAAGTACCCTACCAAACAAATTTTGTGTTCCAATAATTAGTGCTAAAAGTATTCAAAGCAATAAAACAACAGGCAGGTGCCTGAGATTAGGCCGTTGTTTAAATAATTATTTCCCACATTCTGTAAATCCTAAAAACTTCATTTCATATCACTGTGTTTGTCTGTATGATATATTTAACTCAAATTGCTGATCCAAACAACTAATGATTTATAAAGCAAAATCTTGAAAATGATCAGGGTGTCCAAACTTTTGCGTACCCCTGTACAGTATATGTATATAGTGTGTATGTGTATATCTATATATACTGTATATAGCATGTACATTATATTTATGTATATGTATGCTACACAGACAACTGCTTTTGTCTGATTACTAATAACTAAAATGTACTTACCCAGTTAAGATCTTGAAATTGTTACGTACACCTTGCTCTTCTGACTCTTCAACACGACCGAGCGAAGTTGGAAAGGGGTCGGACTCTAAGTAAATGTTTGGCTAATAGTCCAGCTTCGTTTTGGCCCACAAAAAAGTCCTGTATGAAGTGCCGTTCACAGATGTACCATATGTTTCTCTTGCTGGCCTGGAATCAGCAACTCCAACCACTTCTGCCTGATGCTTGCCTCTTTAGGAAAGCTGAACTAAAATAGCTTTCCTTCACACCTGAACTAACATTACCTGGAAGTCATTGCTCAATGTGTTAACACGGTTAAATTCTCGAGGACAGAGCAAAGCACAGCGGGGGAGGCCAGGCCTACAGCTTGTACCGCTTCATGCCCAGATAACGTCCGAGTTTTGCGACATCAGCGGAACTCGGTGTTGAAGAAAACTAAAACACAGCGTGCAGACCCATTCAAAACTGTTTTCAGGGCTCACTTCCAGACGCACAAAGCTCATTATCTGACGCATTGGCATCGTGTAACACGGGAATACGACATCGCAACGTTTTTAGGTGAGAAAAGAGGAAAAAGAAATGCCTTGTAAAGGTCTGACATTGATCTTTAAGATTAGCTGGAGTTGAACTTGTTAGGTTCTGTGTTCTTGCAAGGGATGTGGATTCGATTGCTTTGAACTGTCTCCTAACTAATTGATGTGGATTGACAGTAGTTATTGTTTTAGGCAACAACACCCTCCCTGGGCCTCGGGTTGATGCCAGGTTTAGCAAGGCAGAGGCCCTTGGGGTCCTGGACAACACCATTGGTGCCCATTGACTATGGGCACCAATGGTGGGGCCCGAGAAGGGGGAGCTTTGGTTGGTGGAGTGGGCCCGTTTCTTTTTTGAGGGTAGAACACGTGATGGAGTGGTGGAGTAAGAGGAACCATTTTTATCCCTGCTTTCACGAAGCTCTCAAGACGGTCAGGAAATGTCACGGGTGATGGTGGAAACAGGAACAGTAGTGGAGCATCGCTGGAGAGTGTAGATGCAGCAGGGGGGTCCCAGGCCTGTGGTGAGGCGTTTGGTGAAAGTGAGAGAGGAACTGTTGCATCTAAAAGCTGAGGTCTGGATTCCGAATCCTTTGCTGCGTCCTTGGGTGGCGAGGGAGGAGTTCTCCTCTCACTCTTCTTCTCGTATCTCGATGGCGGCACAGGATCTGTTCCAGGCCCGCTGTAATGCCTCAAAGCTTGGCGGAGGTTATCTGCCAGCCGTCTCACTCCACCTCTGTTCACGTGTGGGCCTTTTCCGTGAAACAGATCCTCTCTTTGCCAGAAGAGATTGAAGTTCCCAGTGAAGCGCAGCCCTTTGGACAGCCACGTATTCAACTGAAGCAGCCGAATACGTGAAGAATACGTGTAGCACAAGAACACTTGTGGGCCTCCTGACGTGCAGAAGGCTGTGTCTGCACATCCACGACTAGGCAGGATAGCGTGGCTTATTAGTTCTCTTATTAGTTACCATTATTGTTAGTTCACTTCATGATGCCTCCCAAAGAAAAGACAATTCATCAAGTATTGTGTTCATCCGTCATGACTTCATTGCTCGCGCTTCACGCCTAACGTACACTTACTGTACATCAGTTGTTTGTAACCACGACCACCACAAAGACATGCAACTACTTCACTTACTGCAGTAGCGTTTGGCTTTTAGTGCCAGAAAAGAATCATAAATATCCAGTCATAAATAGCGCTTGGCTTGGTGTGATAAATATAATAGCGATCCAAGAGAACCAGCGTCTTGTTGTACACTGTAAAGTACGAATTGGATTCCCTGCTTCTGTGTAGCACAAAAAGAAAAGGTGGTTTAGTAGTTGGTGGTGTTGGCAAGCATGGACGTCTTTAGGATGTTCCTTGAGGTTGCTCACATCTCATGTTGCGGTCATGTGACCACATCAAGCCTTGTGTGAGCCACTCAGCTGGTTTCATGACAAAGGTTCACACGGGTGTGTACATTTGTCTTCTGGACCTCGCCGACCCTGCAGAATCTCAATCCATGTCAACAAAGTGTCCTACTGATGCTTTTTGTTGCTCCCAAATCCCTTGACATCATCAAGCAGCTCCTCCCTTGCCACCTTTCTCCCAAGCATCTTTACCCGCCAGCTGAAATCTTGGGCGAGTGACCGTTGTCTTCTTCCCTTGATCAATGATCGCAGCTCTTCCTCACCGAGTTTCTTCTTCTTGCTCCTCTAGTCCATTCCAGTCTGGAGCAGGTCTACAGCTTTTTGGTCTTTCTTCTTCTTGCTCCTCTAGTCCATTCCAGTCTGGAGCAGGTTTACAGTTCTTCAGTCATTGTCACCAATACCCTTCTTTATGATCTTCCAGTCCATTACAGTCTTGTTCATATGTACAGCTCTTTGTTTTTTCTCACCAAGCTTCTTCATGCTTTTCTAGTCCATTCCAGTCTTCAGCAGGTTTACAGCTTTTTGGTCTTCTACCCCAAGCATTTTCTTCATGCTCTTCTAGTCCATTACAGTCCTGTGCTGGGCTACAGCTCTTTGGTCTTTCTCACCAAGCATCATCTTCATGCTCTTCTAGTCCATTCCAGTCTTGTGAATGTTTACAGCTTTTTAGTCTATATCACCAACATTTTTTTTCTCCTTGATTTTCTAGTCCATTACAGTCTTGTGCTGGTCTACAGCTCTTTCTTAATGCTCTTCTGGTCAATTCCAGTCTTGTGCAGGTCTCCAGCTTTTTGGTCTTTTACCCCAAGCATTTTCTTCATGCTCTTCTAGTCCATTCCAGTCTTGTGTAGATCCACAGCTCTTTGGTCTTTCTCACCAAGCTTCTTTTTCATGCTCTTCTAGTCCATTCCAGTCTTGTGCATGTTTACAGCCTTTTAGTCTTTCTCGCCAATATTTTTCTCCTTGATTTTCTAGTCCATTACAGTCCTGTGCTGGGCTACAGCTCTTTGGTCTTTCTCACCAAGCATCATCTTTATGGTCTTTTAGTCCATTACAGTCTTGGGCTGCTCTGCAACTTATTAGTCTTTCTCACCTTTCTACTTCTTTGTGATCTTCGGGTCAGGACTCATTTTTGTGTGTTATGGACACATAACCTCTCTGGGGAGGGGTGCAGTCCCAACACTTGCCAGTTGGTACTGGGAGAAGCACTTGTTTTGCCCGCTGTATGTGTTATTCGTATTACAGGAAAAGAGTAGGAAATCATGGCAGCTGTGCCAGATTGAAAGTGGCCAATTTGCAGTGGTTGGCACATTGTTGTGCCAGGCCAGAGAGAGCTGGCAGTTGATTGGTTGGCCTTTTTTTCTCCTCTGGAGGTGAGCCCAGAACAGGTTTTACATCACAGTCCTCTGAGAGCACTGCTTATTTTACAGAAGAGTTTGCTCCCAAAACTGCATTACAGGCTCTGACTGAACCCCACTGGGAACCATTTTGATTTATAGCAAAGATAAATAACATTATATTTACTGCTGATTGATGTCAGATTGGCTTTTGCTGCCCTCAAACACTGATTTCTAATTGCGTGGGTGATTCACCGATCTATAGTTGGCATGTGAAGTAGAAGGCATATTTCAAGAGCAACATGAATGAAGATTTAGTAGTCCAGCAAGCAGCAGAGAGAAGAAACAAACATTTAGGAAGTAGTCGTCAGTAATTAGAGCAGACTGTAGTGGCAAGCGCAGCAGTGTTGGTGCATTGATGCAGCAGCACTGCAGCTTCCTGATCAATTGAAAAGTCCAGTCAGAACGACTAAGAACCATGTGCTGGAAATCACAAGACTTTTCTCTCAACAAAGTCAGAAATACACAAGAATAACACGGCAATGTTCTCTACATCTACAAAACCTTCATCACACTCTATTCAGCTCTACCTGTATAACTAGAGTATATACTTAGATACATACACAAAAATAAATAATACGTACAGTACGCATACATAAAGAGCATATACATTCATATCACGGGCATATACGAATATAAAAAAATAGTCGTCCCTTGCTACACCGTGGTTTGAAAATGGCTTGGCCTTGTTTTGCCCAAAATAATGAATGAATAAATGAGGTTTGGCTGTTTTGTGGTTGAATGCTGCCTATAATTAGCAGAAAAATATGCATATTTCAGCAAATTGCACTTATTTTTGGCCTAAAGGATTTAGATGGCATGGCTAGAGGTGATGACTGTTTTATCTGCCCAGAGACGGGTGCTTAGGATGGTGGTGTACACACGTGTATATATACGTTTGTGCAATATGTCAAAGGGCTCACCGGGGCGAGAAACACACAGAAGCAGACCCATTCCAACCAGAAAGAGGCATAACAATACGTCTTCCCCGCCCGGGCATGTCTGATCACATATTACTGTGTGCCAGCATACAAAGCCACCAGCAGAAGGATAAAACCAGCAAGAAAATTGCCAGAATATGAGCTGCACCCCCCCAGTTTTGGATATACAGATTGGAGTGTATATCACCGAGACCTAAATGAACACACCGAAGCTGTTTTATTTTGTAGTAAGACCTGCAATGACAATGTCACAGTGAATGAACAGGTGACGGGGGAGGTGCGCTCACGAAAGACGGTCCGAGATTCCGCCTTCGAAGCTGGAAAGCCACACATGTATGCTGTGGCCAGCGCTAACTTGAGGATGGGGATCAAAAATGCAGAAAGGGACTACATAAGGAAAGTGGAGAAACAACTGGCCGGCAGCAAGAGGGCAGGGTCTACTGAACTACAATCACTACAGACAAGGGCAATCCGTGTGAGGACACCTCGGCTCTGTAGGAATTACCCATCTTTTTTCCCCGCTCCAAGGTCCTCCGAACATACGGCCCCCCATACTCACGGGGGAAGGGTCCTGCCAGCTGTAAACCACACTGAGCCACAGGACCGGACCACCGCACTACCGGGGAAAGGGCCGAAGGCCCGTGCAGACCAGCTGTCGGGGGTCCTAACACAAATCTTTAACACCTCCCTGACACAGGCCACCTCCCATTCGGCCGGAAAGCAGCCACCATCATACCTGTCCCCCAGAAAACCACCATAAGCAACCTGGATGACTACAGACCAGTAGCACTGCCAACAGCAGTCATGGAGAGTTTTGAGAGGGTAGTCCTGCACCATCCTAAGTCCTGCCCCCCTCAGAACTCAGTTTGCTTGGGCTACATTGTCACAGCCGGTGAGGATTCCCAATTTGGATTTTTTCCTAAAATCCGACTTTTATGTGGTGGTTCACATTGCCAAACAAACGTGCATGTAATGTGACGTGCATGCATTGGGATTCGATACTGGGTAAAGTTCAGGCTGGTATCAGCAATACCCATGCGCAAGTTAACCTAATGTGTCTAATTTGAAGACATAGTGTACAGTATTTCCAATTGTAGTATAAAGAATGCAAGACATCATAGTCATTTACTGTTGTGTTTTAAACTGTCAAGTATGTTGAGGTAGCGGGTGACAAGCTAACGTGCAACATCGGAAAAAACAAAGGACCTGAAGTATCAAAAGTAGCGCTATTTTGATTTCAGAAGAGCTGGTATCGGAGATATTGACATTTCAGTATTGGTCCGCACAATACTAGCATGCTCGTGCTACGGGAGTCGATATCTTCTCACCCAGATGCCATGAAAAATCCGATACAGGTTGCATATGAGCAAAAACCTTGGACCTGCAGACCTGATGCTATGAACACACTGATGGCCTTTTTGCTACCGTCCCAGCCAGGATATTGTTACACGATTGTTACATTGGGACACCGCAGGCTGACTGTGTGTGTTGCTTGGGTCATATAAGACACAGAAAACGATGAAGACGTAATAACAGTAACTGTCTTTGCCTTTACTCCGTTCTCACGTCACTCACACTTTGCTTACAGAATGGTGCCTTCACGTGCGCGGCGTAATGCTCTAGTGCTCAGAAACAACGCATCATGACTGTGTTTAAAGTGTCCCAAAGCCAAGACTGGAAGTAGAGATTCCAAAGAGACAGACGTGTGAAAGCAGCCAGGAAGTGGGAGTTGGAATATTCCTTGGAACATCGCCACGTGTGTGAATCTTGTACATTCTGTCACTCCCCAAAAAGCCTTCATATGAGAGAGTGTCAATCGTGGGATGTACGGTATGCAAACATACCGTACATCCTGTATACGTATGTAGGTGCCCTGTGATTGGCTGTCGACCCCACCCCTCCAGATCGCCGTAGAAAATGAACGGATGGACGTGATTGTGTTGGTGTGTTTGTTTTGTGTATATTGTGGCTGTTGATTTTTGTAACCATGTTCCTGTTTTGTCCTGTGTCTGTCTGTGTTTGTCCCTCTACCTTGTCTACCTGTCCGTCTTTTCCAACTTCCTCCTTTTCGTTGTGGCTGGTTTTGTTTGGAACGGACAAATGCTGGATGGTGTTCTGTGATCCAATGTGTGCTGCTGTCATAACATACACTCTATGAACGGCCATTGCAATGCCATGACATCGCATATTGTCATGAAAACATGATGTCTTTACCACGCTACACACTCATGTTTGCCCTTTGACCTGTGCACGTCGTGTGATGTAGCCACAGGTTATGAGAAATCCCGCAGCCTAAATAACATCTCTGGCATGACGGGCGCCCCGCTGCGCCTCACCCCAATCACCCACGCCACCTTTGAGCCCTTCCAGCCCCCTGGCCTCAGGCGATGCCACTCCCCCATCCCATCCATCTTGTAGCCGCGCTCCAGGAAATAATCATACCCAGTCATTGAACAAAGAATCATCACGTCTAAGATAGATGGGGTATCCACGATGGATAGACAGGATGAATGACATCATCTGCAGACATTAGACGTAATAAGAATTCTAATCATAAGCTAAGACGGCTCCGACTTACTGACTCCAAGTCTCTCCAACACGCCTGGCTTGATTTAGATGTAGTTTCTTTGCAGGGGGGCAACGTACCGCATCATCACGCTGCATTAGGCTTCCTTTTGGGGACAGGAAGGAAACACTTCTAATCACACAGCTTTAGTGATATCTTTAAAGTAAGGATGAAAAACACCTCCATACGTACAATAATTCTGCAATTTTCATTTTCTACACCTTTTTCTGATATTCTGACTTTTTGCTACATTTTCCCATCCAATACAACTTTTTCTCATAATATTTTAATGTTCATCTGGTAGAATTCTATCATAAACAAGACGCATGACGTCATAAACACTTCCTGTCCTATTCTTCAGTACCATACTGGCAATTATCAGTGAGCGGTTATAGAGGTTGAGGAGGGTAGAGCAATTAAGGAGGGTAGACCAATTGAGGAGGGTAGAGCAGTTGAGAAAGGCAGAGCAATTGAGGAGGGTAGAGCGGGTGAGGAGGGTAGAGCGGTTGAGGAGGATAAAGCAATTAAGGAAGGTAGAGCAATTGAGGAGGGTAGAGCAGTTGAGAAGGGCAGTGCAGGTGAGGACAGAAAAGCAGTTATAAAGGTTGATGAGGTTTGAGTGGTTGAGGAAGGTAGAGCGGTTATAGAGGTTGAGGAGGGTAGAGCAATTAAGGAGGGTAGAGCAATTAAGGAGGGTAGAGCAGGTGAGGACAGTAGAGCGGTTATAGAGGTTGAGGAGGTTAAAGGGGTTATAGAGGTTAAGGAGGGTAGGGCGGTTGAGGAGGGTAGAACGGTTAAGGAGGGTAGAGCAGTTGAGAAGGGAAGAGCAATTGAGGAGGGTAGAGCGGGTGAGGACAGTAGAGCGGTTATAGAGGTTGAGGAGGGTAGAGCGGTTGAGGAGGATAGAGCAATTAAGGAGGGTAGAGCAATTGAGGAGGGTAGAGCAGGTGAGGACAGTAGAGCGGTTATAGAGGTTGAGGAGGGTAGGGCGGTTGAGGAGGATAGAGCGGTTGTAGAGGTTGAGGAGGGAAGAGCGGTTGAGAAGGGCAAAGCAAGTGAGGAGGGTAGAGCGGGTGAGGACAGTAGAGCAGTTGAGAAGGGCAGAGCAATTGAGGAGGGTAGAGCGGGTGATGACAGTAGAGCAGTTATAGAGGTTGAGGAGGGTAGAGCGGTTGAGGAAGATAGAGCGGTTGTAGAGGTTGAGTAGGGTAGAGTGGTTATAGAGGTTGAGGAGGGTAGAGCGGTTGAGGAGGGTAGAGCAGTTAAGAAGGGCAGAGCAATTGAGGAGGGTAGAGCGGGTGATGACAGTAGAGCAGTTATAGAGGTTGAGGAGGGTAGAGCAATTGAGGAAATTAGAGCAGTTATAGAGGTTGAGGAGGGTAGAGTGGTTGAGCAGGGTAAAGCGTTTAAGGAGGGTAGAGCAATTGAGGAGGGTAGAGCGGGTGAGAACAGTAGAGCGGTTATAGAGGTTGAGGAGGGTAGAGCGGTTGAGGAGGGTAGGGCGGTTGAGGTGGGTAGAGCGGTTAAGGAGGGTAGAGCAGTTGAGAAGGGAAGAGCAATGGAGGAGGGTAGAGCGGGTAGGGACAGTAGAGCGGTTATAGAGGTTGAAGAGGGTAGAGCGGTTGAGGAGAATAGAGCAGTTGAGAAGGGAGGAGCAATGGAGGAGGGTAGAGCGGTTGAGGAGAATAGAGCAGTTGAGAAGGGAGGAGCAATGGAAGAGGGTAGAGCGGTTGAGGAGGAAGGGTTGAGTGGTTAGAGAGGTTGAGGAGGGTAGAGCAGTTGAGAAGGGAAGAGCAATGGAGGCGGGTAGAGCGGGTGGGGAGGGTAGAGCGGTTGAGGAGGAAGGGTAGAGCGGTTATAGAGATTGAGGAGGGTAGAGCGGTTGAGAAGGGCAGAGCGGTTGAGAACAGTAGAGCGGTTATAGAGGTTGAAGAGGGTAGAGCGGTTGAGGAGAATAGAGCAGTTGAGAAGGGAGGAGCAATGGAGGAGGGTAGAGCGGTTGAGGAGAATAGAGCAGTTGAGAAGGGAGGAGCAATGGAAGAGGGTAGAGCGGTTGAGGAGGAAGGGTTGAGTGGTTATAGAGGTTGAGGAGGGTAGAGCAGTTGAGAAGGGAAGAGCAATGGAGGCGGGTAGAGCGGGTGGGGAGGGTAGAGCGGTTGAGGAGGAAGGGTAGAGCGGTTATAGAGATTGAGGAGGGTAGAGCGGTTGAGAAGGGCAGAGCGGTTGAGAACAGTAGAGCGGTTATAGAGGTTGAAGAGGGTAGAGCGGTTGAGGAGAATAGAGCAGTTGAGAAGGGAGGAGCAATGGAGGAGGGTAGAGCGGTTGAGGAGAATAGAGCAGTTGAGAAGGGAGGAGCAATGGAAGAGGGTAGAGCGGCTGAGGAGGAAGGGTAGAGCGGTTATAGAGATTGAGGAGGGTAGAGCGGTTGAGAACAGTAGAGCGGTTATAGAGGTTGAAGAGGGTAGAGCGGTTGAGGAGAATAGAGCAGTTGAGAAGGGAGGAGCAATGGAGGAGGGTAGAGCGGGTGGGGAGGAAGGGTAGAGCGGCTGAGGAGAGTAGAGTGGTTGAGGAGGAAGGGTAGAGCGGCTGAGGAGAGTAGAGCGGTTGAGGAGGAAGGGTAGAGCGGTTGAGGAGGAAGGGTAGAGCGGCTGAGGAGGGTAGAGCGGTTGAGGAGGAAGGGTAGAGCGGCTGAGGAGAGTAGAGCGGTTGAGGAGAGTAGAGCGGTTGAGGAGGGTAGAGCGGTTGAGGAGGAAGGGTAGAGCGGCTGAGGAGGGTAGAGCGGTTGAGGAGGAGGGTAGAGCGGTTGAGGAGGGTAGAGCGGTTGAGGAGGAAGGGTAGAGCGGCTGAGGAGGAAGGGTAGAGCGGCTGAGGAGGGCAGAACGGTTGGAGAGAGTAGAGCGTTTGTTTCATTGTTGTTGTTGTTTAATCGCATTTGGAGGCACACTTAGGACACCCCACCCAGCCCTGCCTAGTTTAGCCTCGCCTAGCGTAAGGCATTTGCAGTAAACACACAGAAAAAACACACACTGGCAAGTGTAGCATGTGTTTCTACTCCAGAAGTCAGAAATCAAAGTCTGGATGTCAAAACAACCTTCTTGTGGTTAAAAAGAAGAAACTCGCCAGCCAAGTGAAATGAAAGCATGTCTTTAGGAGAAGTGCAAAGAATTGTATGTGGTGCAGCACAGCATGCAAAACACAATAAAAGATGTTAGCTCTTCCTGTCTGGTCTAAAGCGCAAATCTACATTTATCGATCGCATTGTTCCTAGTCCTTCAGCCCTGTGGACGGACGTCACATCACGGGTGGGTAAAGGACGGCCTGTGGGCCACACGCGGTCCGTCTGGCATCGAGGTTTGCCTCTGCTGAAGATGCAACTTTGTGCTTTCGATCTCCTGCTTGCTTACTTGATACTTGCAGTTCTTTCAACTGGTCAGTTGTTGAGATCCTAGACCTGTACGCTAATCCTATGACCAGACGTCAACACACCGGTGACCTAGCAGCAAAATTGTAATCAATGGAATATGGAAATGGATGTTATGCCAAGTCAAATTTCAACAGTGGCTTTTCAAAGTAAAATAGCCCAAATGTTCGACTTTGCACTTATCCAAAATCGTTTATTCATCTCCAAGAGAACAAGTATCTTTATTTGTCCACCAAATGTCACTATCCACATACATTTCTAGTATGAAGATATGATATGCAGTATCAGTGTGATGAGAGGATGCTGTTCATGCCAGGCTTTTGTCATCAATACAGAATTGTATTATAATATTGTATAATAATGTGTCATTATTTGGTCATAATCGTTGACAAAAATGAGATGCTGCATCGCTCCCACCTGAGAGACGCAGGTGCAAAATTCCCTGGAAATCTTCACAAATCATTCCAGAAATTCAACTTTCTACGTGGTGTCCCTAAAATGTGAACACGTGCAGGATAAAATGCGCATATTATCCATAAAATGTAAATAAATAATATCCATCCATCCATCCACTTTCCAGCCTGTGGGAAGCTGACCCGGTAGACTTTGGGTGAGAGGCAGGGTAGAGCCTGGACTGATCACCAGCCAATCACTGGACACATATTTACATGCCATAATTCATATCATAATATCATATCAATATTTTCTTCTTGTCAATTATGATTTATTCGTGTTACTATATTTGAATTCCCTGGTGGTGTCATGACATCTTGGACTTAGTTGGATTAGAAAGAGCATCCGGTGTAAAAATTGTCAGGGAAAACATTTTGTGTGTATTTATATACAGTATATATATATGTGTATTTTTTATTTATATTTCTATTTTTTAATATATAAATATACATTATACAAAAATAAGTTGCATTGAATTAATACTTGAAAAATGAATACAATACAATGAATTGAAATGAAACAATACATGAAATCCTTATGTATCGAAATAAAATACAAAATACAAAACTATATATATATATACTATGTGTATATATATATATACACAGTAAATGAACTATTGTCATTACAAATAATCCAACATGTATTTATATATTCCTATAAATACGTATGCACTTCTATATTAATGTTATAATTCGTGTATTAAAGTCAACATTTCAACTATGCAGTATATACTCTACATGGGGTAGTAGTATAATACAGTATATGCACTGTTGTGTCCAGATGTGTACAGTACATTGTGTATTGTTTACTTGTACGTTCCCTTGAAAACACAGACGAGGTAATACTTTGCAGTGTCCTATAGCAGTAAGTACTTGTGTAGTGTAGTACTTGTGCAGCTCTTCCCAAATGGGAGAAGTTCATGTCATCATCATCACAAGCACCAGCGTTACAACTTTGCTCTGAGTCCAGTGGCAGGATTTTGAGTTTACGCCCTTTTTGGCTTCTCTTTCTTTCCCTGTTGTAACCCTCATCAACCCCCCTTCCCCACCTCCACCCCAAACCCTCATGTCTTCTCCCCGGCCGTCCAGTAGGAGGCACCGTCAACGGCTACTGGAGCGACAGCCCATGGTAGAGCGTACATCCGTGGACTCGTGGAGCAGAACTTGACAAAGACCATTTCCAACATCCAAATATGCAACACAAACAAGACGGCGGCGCTGTTGGACCCATAAAGACCAAGTCTCGTGTGCGTGTGTGTGTGTGTGTGTGTGTGCACATGCATCTACCTCTGTAGTGTAATGAGATGCGCAAAAGATCTTTAGGATGAAAGGAAAAAATGGTTCTGTTCACATCATCAATGCAAGACAAATATTTCATTGATCATGGATTTATGAATATTAGGCTCTCGCAGTCAGTCAGGGGTGTCCAATTTATTTTCCAGCCAGAGCCACATAAAGAAAACTATTTGATTATTGTTATTGTAAGTCATATCTTGTTCAAAAATGGACCCAATCTGCTTTCATAATTTATTTCATCTCTGGAATATTCCCTAGGGGCCAATAAAAATCCACCTGCTGGCGGGAAATGGCCCCCGGTCCCCACTTTGGACACCCCTGGACCAAACTCTCCAGATGTTGCTCCCTGGTGGACCATTTCCTGAGCTGAAAGGAAATGAGCACAGTCTGACATCCATGATGATTCCGACTCACTGGCAATATAAAAGATTCTCCGGGGCGACATAACGTTTTCTATTTCCGCTGTTTGTTCCGAGCAGCAAACAGGGAAGAGGGGATTTCACAACAATCACAAGACGGACTCATAATCATCTGCATAACTCGGACACGTTTTCCTTTGGCACCCGTGAGAAAAAAGTCCAACATATTTGGTTTCCTTGGTTTTGTTGCACACAAGTTGAGAGGGATTTGTCTTCACGCAGGAAAACTAGAGAGCTTCTACCATGTCCACACCAACACTCGTATGTTCAAAAACGGCAGCCCTCGGTACCTTCTATCATCTTGGGAATTCTTTTTAGGTGTCACGCGGTGTTGGGCCCAATTTCAATGTGTTCTTCTGACTGTTCTCCAGCCGTGGCATCCAGATGCTCTTAAATGCGTCGGATCAGCGGGAACTTTCTCTTGACCTTTTGTGCAGTTTGGAGCTGCACAATAAAGCACGTGAAAGTCCAGAAAGGTCCAAGCACAATGATGGGCCCTGCACGGTACGCAATCGTCTGCGGCGGAAATTGTCAAGCGATTGCGATCGTTCCGAGTGCGTCGGACAATACAAGTTTGTCTGGTAGGGTTTCTTTTCATCAACATCGCTTAGTAAAGACACGGCAACGCCCGTAAAACCGGTTTCTAATTGATGACTTCCTTGAAACGTTCCTAAAACCTGCTTTAGATGCATTTGGGAATTCTCTCTTTCTCTGCCCTTTAACAGTTTACGTTTATTAGGACATTTTTGCACAGCTGCTGGAAACATGGATTTCTCTTGGAGATGAATGACATATCCATCTCCGTGTATCTCCATCCATGGAATCTACATATGCATGTACTTCCTGTACGCGGTACAAGGCAGCATTCTTCTGCCAGTATACCGATCTATTACCAGTACAACGAGGTGTATATGATGATGTTTCCGCAGAGCCCAGAAAACAACATGAATGCTTTCTGTGTTAATGCAGTAGCAGTGTTGGGAGTAACCACAGGGAAAACACCACCGCTCTACTGTTTCCCAGTAGCAGGCAATCTGATCAGTTCCTTTCCAACATCACAAGGGTGTTCTTGTCAATGTGTTGCGCTTCATATCAAGCATCTGCATGAGCTTCCTTGTTCTCTACCGCACAGGAAGCCAAATACTGTGGCCAGTCAGCAAGCCTTGTGCTCGCTCTCTCTCTCAGGAAAACACTGCCCCCTAGCCTTTTGGTGGAGAACTGCAAGTCACCAGCTCAGTCCTCAGCCTTCTTCTCGTCAAACATCAACGCCATAACCAACACTTTATAGCCCAATTCAAGGAGTAATTCCATGACTCATCCTCTGACCTTTTGGCAAAGTACCTATACAGTAACTATAACCGCTGGCGACCAGTCCAGGGTGTAAGTCAGCTGGGATAGGCTCCAGCATACCCGCCACCCTGATGAGGATAAGCAGCATAGAAAGTGGATGGATGGGTTTGTCCAACAAGCACTTCATGACTGGTGTGCTGTTATATGAGTATACAGTATATGTCATTATAGTTGTTGAGAAATACATAATAATAATAATATTGAATTAATAATAAGTAAATAATGTCACACTCTTCTTATGACACGCGATTGAAACACTGAAGCCTGCTAGAAATGCTTGCTTTTAACAGAAGAAGCTACATTTGCGTGTGGACAAAAGCGAACAGGAAATGAGCCTTTTTTAAACGTGTGTGTTGGTGTGGACAGAAGCCAAGTGGGACCGGAACCGAGTCCAGTTCCAGCTTTGAACATACACGGAGTGATCCTAATTGGGTTCATTTCATTTCCTGTGAAATCAACCTGGCAGCACTGGTTTTAGCTTTTTTTTTTTTACATCTTTTTTGCCGCCGGGGTACTGATGGATCATTTCAAATACGTCCGTTATGCAACATGACACTGTGCGCGCACACACACACACACACGTCTACCTACGTCCCCTTGTCCTCGGTGTGCGCCCCCGCCCAGGTGATATTTGTGATGTATATAATATGTCCGACGTGCATCCTAATGAATGTGCATGGGTTTCCATTGCAAGCAATAAGGAATGTGGTATGAAAGCTTGAGTAGCAGTAGAGCAGGTGTGAAGGTGTGACTGTGCACATGCATCTGCACTAACTCCGCATGCACCACATCAAATATGAATGTAAAACGTGGACAATGACTTTATGCATGCAAAATGCTGTGACGCTACTGGTCACAAGAGACCACCTTAGGTACTGTAAGGGCCGGGCCGGGGAGGGAAAGTTTATTTTTACAGGATGGGGAGGGGTTCTACTTGCTATTTCTTATAAGTCTTGTATAGCTGCTTTCTTATCGATCTGGAGAGACTTGATAGATAACATGGCTAGTGTATTCTTGTTTTCTTTTCTAAAAAAGAAAGCCACATGTGCTTATCAGATGTATGCAAAAAACATGCAGTAAATACGTATGAATGCTAAGATGTGAAAAAAACAATCCAGCTTCTTCCATGAATGTTTCTGCCGTTCTGCAGCAAAACAGGAGACATCCGTCATTCAAGAGACCGAACCACCAAAGCTTCCTTCTTCTCCATTTGCTGTTTGCCAGCATGTAAGCTTTCTTTCTGCCATCTGAGACATCTGTGACCTGGTGGCAGATCTTGGAGCCCAAATGGAGAATGTCTTCCATTAACACCCACTTGGAGAACAACAAAGTCCAAGTAAACAAGACAGAGGACAACAAAAAACACAAAAAGAAAAACTGGGCCAACTGGTAGAAGCCGGGACGGAGCAACAAGGCACTCAGGAGGACAAGGCAAGCGCCCGCAAACATTAGGGCCCAACATAGAAGGCGGAAGAAATGGACTGCTGGGAACATCGGGAATAGTACACAATCCACATCCTGTGTGTCCTCCAGGAGCATCTTGTTGCTTCGTCCCACGTCCGACGTCAGGTGATCTGGGGAGCAAACGTAGAACAGCAAGTGGAAGGAATGGATGCAAAATAAAAGACAGGCACAGAAAGAAATGTTGTCACTTTGTTTATTCCTGAACAAACCATCGGAATGATTAACATGAATTATACATCCAGTACCACGTATGACCGAGCAACAGCGAGTCTTACCAGGTGACACGAAAAAGCAATGAGTTTTATTCATTCGTCTAAGTGTCCTTCAAGTTGCACTTTGTAAAAAGTCTTCAAAGTCATTGAAAGGATTAGAGGTTACATTCGTCATCTACGCATCCCGTCCCACTTGAGTACATCTCACTAGACTTTCATTTAGCGTATTGAGTACTTTTACTCCACCGATGTGTTTTGGTGATGGCCGGATCTCGCAGGTCTGCATCCCTTCATCCCTGAGCTACCTTGGTTGGGGAGGGTTCCGCAGCTGTGGAGGATGTCCTGCACCGTTCCAGTCCCAAAGAGACCACATCCCGGTGAGCTGAGTGACTTCAGGCCGGTAGCTCTAACGTCGCATGTGATGAAGACCATGGAACGGCTGCTGCCTTATCACCTGAGGCCACAGACCCACCCTGCACTCGATCCCTTGCAGTTTGCATACCGGGAGAAAGTGAGAGTTGAGGAAGCCATCATCTTTTTGCTCCACCGATCTCTCACTCACCTAGACAGTGTCAGTGGTGCTGTGAGGATTATGTTTTTGGACTTCTCAAGCACCTTTAACACCATCCAGCCTCAGCTCCTGAGGAACAAACTGACACGAATGGGAGTAAGATCACACCTGGTGGCATGGATCACACACTACCTGACCCGTAGACCTCATATGTGCGACTGGGGAACTGCAGGTCCGACAGGAGCACAGCAGGGAACTGTGCTCTCTCATGTTCTGCTTACCCTGTACACACCCGACTTTCTAGACATGGCTGAGCTCTATCATGTACAGAAGTATGCGGACAACACGCCGTTGTGGGAAGTATCAGGAATAGACAGGAGGAGGAGAACAGAAAACTGATCCAGGACTTTGTGAGCTGGGGCTATGCAAACCACCTGCACCTTAACACCACCAAGCCCAGGGAAGCGGTGGTGGACTTTAGGAGGAGGAGGACACACCCAGAACCTCTTCTCGTTAAAGGTGACCGTGTGGATGTGGTTCACACCTACAAATACCTGGGAGTGCATCTGGATGACAAACTGGACTGGACTGCCAACACGGATGCCAACTAGGACAGAGTCGCCTGTACTTCCTCATAAGGCTGGCATCCTTCAATGTATGCAAGAAGCTGCCACAGATCTTCTACCAGACTGTGGTAGCTTGTGCCCTCTTGTATGCAGTAGTTTGCTGGGGGAGCATCCTCAACAACAAGGATGCCACACGCCGGGACAAACGGGCGAAGAGGGCAGGCTCTGTCATTGGCACCCGGCTGGGCAGCGAGGCATCTGTGGCAGAGCAAAAGACACCGAGGAGGATCCTTTCCATCATGGACCACCAGCATCATCTCCCAGCAGAAGAGCAGGTTCTGTGGCAGATTACTATCACTGTTCTGCTCCACTTAAAGATCATTCCTCCCCCACACCATGCGGCTTTTCAACACACCAGAGGGGGAGCAATAAAAACACACACAGGACTGGACCTTTTTTTNGGTCGCTGTACCGGACCGTCGTGGTGAAGAGAGAGCTGAGCCGGAAGGCAAAGCTCTCTGTTTACCGATCGATCTACGTTCCCACCCTCACCTATGGTCATGAGTTATGGGTCATGACCGAAAGAATGAGATCGCGGATACAAGCGGCGGAAATGAGTTTCCTCCGTAGGGTGGCTGGACTCACCCTAAGAGATAGGGTGAGGAGCTCGGCCATCCGGGAGGAGCTCAGAGTAGAGCCGCTGCTCCTTCACATCGAGAGGAGCCAGTTGAGGTGGCTCGGGCATCTAGTCCGGATGCCTCCCGGGCGCCTCCCTGGTGAGGTGTGTCGGGCATGCCCGGTCGGGAGAAGGCCCCGGGGAAGACCTAGGACACGCTGGAGGGACTATGTCTCACAGCTGGCCTGGGAACGCCTTGGTGTCCTCCCGGTGGAGCTGGACTTCCCTACTGAGACCGCGACCCGGATAAGTGGAGGAAAATGGAATGGAATGTTGTATATTTTATTCTTTTGGAATGTTTTAGTCTTATCTCCTGCCTTGCCTTGGTTGTGTTATGTTGTTATAAGTGTTATGTTTATTATGACATTCCTGCAGCGCTGCTGGAAACATGAATTTCTCTTGGAGATGAATAAAGTCTGTCCGTCCCAAAGAGTGACTTTGTTGGGCTTACTAAGACTTCCTAAGCGGAGGCACATGGCCGCCCCTGAGGAACAGTACATGCACACTACACACACTGCATCAGTACACAACAAGTACAAGCAAAGCCAGTACAAGTACGGCATGCGAGTTTGTCACATATGAATACATATGAAATGATTTTTTTCATCTTTGTGTCAAAAAGTAGGTTGTCTGAATTGTTACACAACAAAAGCATATTATATTAGTAGATTTGATCCTGCTGATTTAATATGAATTATTTACATACTGTATTACTGTATTCTATCGAGCTTGCAATAAATAACCTTGCCCATATCTGTCAGGGTGAAACTTACTAAATCCGCAGGAGATCAAATACTTTTCGTATTTGCAATCTATTGAACTTTTTGTCAGCAAATCCAGGTTGGACTTTCTAAAAAAACTGAAATGTTGTGATGAAGTAACACACGAGTAGCTGAAAGTCAAGTTCATACACTCCTCATCTCCCCCCAATCATACAATCCAAAATACTGCAGAAAAAGAATGCACATGGCAGAAGAATCCATAGATGCTAAACTTGCTCTTTTTAACTTCCTTTTCACCTCCTCTGTTTGTTGGGGGCACGGTAATTATTAGAGCAATAAAAGGGAATTATGACATCATAACAATTGAAAAAACCGCTGCAGTGATGAGATTGCAAAACAAGCGCTCCTTTTTTCTCCTACCTGTGATGTGAACAACCTGTCATAGCTTCCCCCGAGCTCATTCGGAAACCAACATTCCCTCTCCGAGGAAGAAGTCTGGGGAAACCCCACTGAGCGCGTAGGAAACCTCCTCAGCCATCTGAAACGCTGCAGCTTTTGAAAAGTGCAAAAGGTTTGCCGGAGACCTTTGTGGTGGCACAGCAGCTGCTCGGAGCATGAGCCCGAAACGAGTGCACCTCGCTGGGCCACAGCAGACGGTTCTCCGGTGGTAGTAGGAATTGGTATCATATCGGTCTTGAGAAGCAGAAAGTTATACTAGTTATATACTAAATATATATATCCCTCTTAGACCCAAAGGTAGTTGTGACGTTCTAGCATCATTTCCTGCAGCACAGCTTATTTGGACACAGATGAACACATTTCTGGCATCAGATTTTGGGGGGGTTTGGGACAATGTAGCATGTCTTTTTTGATGTAACCTTACGTAGAAACCGAAGCCGAGTGTCCTTTTTCAAGCTTTTCCTCCCACATCATGTTACGCAGATGGAACGCCGGGCCTAAATGCAATGCTGCATTTCGGACAACGGAAGTTGTCTTTTGATCTCCATGGACAAGCTACAAGTTGATGGAGGGGTGTTGCGTCAAGTCTTCTCTTGGCCATATGATGGCTAGTGAGATCCAGGGGTTCTTGGAGGGAACGCACCAATCATCAGCTTGTAGTGACGCAATGCGGTTTTGTTGAAGACGGGCAGCCTCTCCACTGAGTCTGTCGACAACGCCTGCAAGGACACAAACCCGTTTCGTTGCTCCTCCTCACGTGCTTGGTGTATTTGTACATACAGTGCCTACTTTCAGGTGTGTGACGGCATCAGTGCCAAAACCCTCCATGGAATAAAGATGCAAGTCTCCCTGGAAGTAGCGAGCGTACAGCCGGGAAACGGGCTGAGCGTAACCAAAACCAGCCTGCAAACACACATCGACATCTTCTCTTCCACCTCTACACATACAAACTGCAAGGCAAACACGTCTTCAGTATGCACAGCGTACAATACAGTCTTTGTGTACAATAGCGAATGGTGTACACCCACCAACAGACGCTCAGTCTTCCTGAAGGGAACTCCGCCCCCTCTGTTGGAAGACATTGTTGGGACATGAATTGGATTTACAGGAAAGCTTCTTTATTTATATTATTATGTATTAACATGATTTATCCTTCCATCCATTTTCCATGCCGCTTATCCTCATTAGGCTCGCAGAAATATGATTTCTTTTTTTGTATTATTGCCCTACAAATTGGAAGTGAACAGTTATTTTTTATTTATTTATTCTTATTCCATTTTCAAATTTTTCTCTTCTTATCCATCCACCCGTCCATCCTTCTATCTATCCATCCATCCATCCACCCACCCATCTATCCACCCACCAACCCATCCATCCATCCATCTATCCATCCACCCATCCATCCACCCACCCATCTATCCACCCACCAACCCACCCATCCATCCATCCATCCATCCATCCATTTATCTATCCATCCACCCACCCATCCACCCATCTATCCACCCACCAACCCACCCATCCATCCATCCATCCTTCTATCTATCCATCCATCCATCCATTTATCTATCCATCCACCCACCCATCCACCCATCTATCCACCCACCAACCCACCCATCCATCCATCCATCCTTCTATCTATCCATCCATCCATCCATTTATCTATCCATCCACCCACCCATCTACCCACCCACCAACCCACCCATCCATCAATCCATCTATTTATCTATCTCCCACTGTCTTCAGTTTGTAGGATCCTTCTTTGCAAAGTGTGTTTTTCTAGGTATTTTGGGGTGTTTAGAGCAGACAGCTCCCGCTACTTTTGTAAATATCGGGGAGGGTAGGGGTCTACGGTGTTTCGTTAGTTAGTGACATCAGACGGGTTTTGCTGCTGAAGTTATATTTCAACCTTCCCTTCCCTCCATGAGGGAAAACAAGACCAAGAAATGCGTAAAGTAGGACAAAGTTCATCCAAACCCCCCCACTACTACGCTCTCCAGGAAAACACCGGCCCGCTACACTCAACACAACTTCACCACTACTTCTGAACTAACTACTACTACTGGTACCACTAGCACTAGTAGTACTACTCCTGCAAGATTGTCTTGTAACATTGTCAGCAGAAGTATTTGTGGAGATGTTAAAGATATAGATTTTCATGCATTCATATTTACTGTAAAAGTCATGTCATGATCATTTTTTGTTTGTTTTTGTTTATCCAAACTTTGCATACACTTATTCATATATTCACAAAATACTGTGAAAACTTTTCAGACATGTAAACATTACCAATTCTCAATCAAAAGATTGGGAACATGACCATACGTGTGTATGAATATGATCTAATATAAAGATAAATGATGCAATATGTGTTTATGAATATGATCTGATATAAAGATAAATGATGCAATATGTGTTTATGAATATGATCTGATATAAAGAAAAATGATGCAATATGTGTGTATGAATATGATCTGATATAAAAGATAAATGATGCAATATAATAAATGACAAAATATGTGTTTATGAATATGATCTGATATAAAAGATAAATGATATAATATGTGTTTATGAATATGATCTAATATAAAAGATAATATGAAGTGGTTATTGAGGAAAGAATTGACACGTTGTTTGTGGACGCAAACAAAAGAACAACATCAACATGAATATTGTAATATCAATATTGTAATATTGTGTGCGTGGAAAGAGTACTGGTCCCAGTTGGAGTTGTCACTCACCAGCTCTGGACCAGTTGCACGGAGGGTGTGGCCACCAGCCGGTCCAGGTTGAGCAGGTTGATTTCCTTCATGATGTTGGACCAACGCACAGGAAGTTCTTGGCGAAGGAAGACAAACGACGTGCGCTCGCATGCGTTGGCGGAGCCTCAAAGCAAAAACAGCCAAATCAATTGCGTACTGTACATACTGTATAATATACACATAGAGTACACTGTATAATATACACATAGAGTATACTGTATAATATACACATAGAGTATACTGTATAATATACACATACAGTATACTGTATAATATACACATACAGTATACTGTATAATATACACATAGAGTATACTGTATAATATACACATAGAGTATACTGTATAATATACACATACAGTATACTGTATAATATACACATAGAGTATACT
The DNA here is from genome assembly GCA_024372805.1 of Oostethus manadensis. Taxonomy (NCBI): domain Eukaryota; kingdom Metazoa; phylum Chordata; class Actinopteri; order Syngnathiformes; family Syngnathidae; genus Oostethus; species Oostethus manadensis. The sequence continues at coordinate 319,449 of QODF01000140.1, forward strand.
GTATAATATACACATAGAGTATACTGTATAATATACACATACAGTATACTGTATAATATACACATAGAGTATACTGTATAATATACACATAGAGTATACTGTATAATATACACATACAGTATACTGTATAATATACACATAGAGTATACTGTATAATATACACATAGAGTATACTGTATAATATACACATACAGTATACTGTATAATATACACATAGAGTATACTGTATAATATACACATAGAGTATACTGTATAATATACACATACAGTATACTGTATAATATACACATAGAGTATACTGTATAATATACACATAGAGTATACTGTATAATATACACATACAGTATACTGTATAATATACACATAGAGTATACTGTATAATATACACATAGAGTATACTGTATAATATACACATACAGTATACTGTATAATATACACATAGAGTATACTGTATAATATACACATAGAGTATACTGTATAATATACACATACAGTATACTGTATAATATACACATAGAGTATACTGTATAATATACACATAGAGTATACTGTATAATATACACATACAGTATACTGTATAATATACACATAGAGTATACTGTATAATATACACATAGAGTATACTGTATAATATACACATAGAGTATACTGTATAATATACACATAGAGTATACTGTATAATATACACATAGAGTATACTGTATCTACACGCGTACACAAGTTTCATTCCCTGGCAAGTCCCAAAAATCCTCCTCCAATCCTTCCTCAAATTCAAATGACTTCCAGTTTGACCCTAAATATGTAACCCTATATACTGTACATACATAATAGTATCCAACCTACATGCTGGGATGGAGCACAACCGTCACTCCTTTTCGCCAGTAGAGGAACGCGCACACACACACGCACACACGCACACACACGCACACACACGCGACCACTCACTTTCCCGCGTGTCGCTAGTAATTCTCCACAAACACAAACAACGTCTTTCCCTCCCTCATCCCGCGGATGGGATACCCCAAGGCTGCACACTTGGGAGTATTTTATCTGCCATTAACTATATCTCATACACACGCACACGCACACGCACACTTACCTCTGTCCTTTCCCGGGCCAAACTCGATCAGGACTTCCGGGTTGGTTAACATTTAGCGCGCCATGTTGGTCACATGACATGACGGATTTCCTAGGTTTCCAGATGCCTCAAAATACAATTATCAGTGTTTGCTTTGATTTGTTTTTTATATTAGGAATATATGTGGCACATTATGCCAGTTGTTTTGTTAAATAAATGACTTTTTATTTTCTAATAAACAAGTGACTGATGACAGCCAATAGGAAGGGCCTTTTCAGGTGTGTAGCTGGAGTTACATTGCAGGTAACGTGACAGACTCAGTGTTAGTTTTGTAGTTGGTGTTACGCCATCCTTTTCCGAGCTCATTTGTAAATACCTACAGCCTTGTAAACGTTTTTGTTTTTTCTTTGTGAATAGTTTGCACTGGTTTGCTGTGATGTACTTTTTGGGTAGTGGCAATAAAGACCACTTGAGCACTTACCTTTACCTTGGCCTGAGTTCTGGAGGGAACCCACCACAGTTGATGGGATGGCAAGTCAGAAACAAAGTACTCGTCCAAAGCGCACAGGATTGCGGTCGCAGCGACTGGCGGAAAGCGCAAAGGCAGCAGTTCCAGAAGCAGCATGGGAGACAACCTCTGAGGAGGAAAGTGAGACGCCTTTGCCGCCTTCAAGGCCTGGGGGAGAAATGCTAGCCCTGATGAGGGAGTTTTTGGCAGGCCAACAAAGACGGGAAGAAGGTTTGTTGGTGGAACTCAGAGGGCTAAGAGCCTCTCTCCTAACAAGAGAAAGTGTGTCCCAACCAGCACCACTTCTGCATCCAGCTACACCGCAGACACCACCGGCAGCCCCATTGCCTGCTCCACCAGACACGCCAGCTACATGGACGGCCAGTAGCCCCAGGATGGGACTGCCAACACCAGGCCCAAGGTCTGTGGTCCGTGGGAGTCACATGGAAGGTGACACAGCAGAGAGGCCGTGAACACAGGACCCGACCTGGCTGGTAGACAAACTGACTGGAGGCTGACTGGGCTTGTCGACTGGTTCCTTTGTTGACTGGCAAGGCATTGGAGGCCTACACTGCCATGGACGAAGAGAGAGCCCACTGTTATGCAGACTTGAAGTCGGCTCTGCTGGCTAAGTTTGACATTTCACCAGAGACCTACCGCCAGCAGTTCCGCTCTACCACAGTACAACCTGGTGAGAACCCCACTGAAACCTATCATCGCCTTCGAGGTCTTTATCGTCGCCGGATCAGACCAGACGTACATACCAAGGAGGAGATTGCTGAAGCCATCATTCTGGAGCAGCTCCTGAGGATGTTTCCGTCGGAAGTCAGGACCTGGGTGAAGGAACATGAGCCAGCTGATGGAGTCACCGCTGCCAAGTTGGCCCTGCAGTATCTCAACGCTCGAACAGGAGGACCAACACTCACGCTCCTCACTCACTTTCCCACCGTGTCGCTAGTATTTCTCCCCCAGGCCTTGAAGGCGGCAAAGGCGTCTCACTTTCCTCCTCAGAGGTTGTCTCCCATGCTGCTTCTGGAACTGCTGCCTTTGTGGTTTGCGCCAGTCGCTGCGACCGCAATCCTGTGCGCTTTGGACAAGTACTTTGTTTCTGACTTGCCATCCCACCACTGCCACCAACTGTCGTGGTGACCCGGACCTGGATAAGCGGAGCAAAATGGATGGGTGAGAAATAATCATATATTCATGTATAAATAGGGAAGACCGGAATGATAATACCACTTTTAGTTTGCAAGTGTAACTCAGTGGTTGCTGTGCTGGATATCTGGAATGTTGACATGGGGTACCCATATTTGTCTGCTGTTATTGGCGTACAGATGGACCTCTACTACACCATCAAAGACGATGTTAATTCGTCCCTCTACTACTTTTTCATGATTGATTTGTTGATATCCAAAATAATCATAATAAATAGTGTGCTGGAGGGATGTCCAAATTCAATCCCCAGGATCGGAATCGGCGGCCCATCCTCTGTATTTTGAGGATTGGAAAAGATCAGCTTCCGCCATGAGATCGGGCCGATCCCGTTGTTGTAAATCTGGGCCACAGTCCAACATGGTAGGCGCTGTAAATGTGCCTCAAAGCTGGTTGCCACTCGACTCCTGCCACCCGGACAAAGAACACGCAACACCACCGTGCAGACATGTCTGCGAGGTACCGGGGTGAAGTTAGTTTCATGTTGGACACAAGATATTCGTAGCTAGAGGGGTTGATTCCCCTGGCTCTGCCCGGACTCCTCTGTCATGGTGCCGGGACCTCGCCCGGGAATTGCCGCTTTAACTGCTGGTTATGTTCTAAATCACATCACAAATGGATGTACAAACATGTCACATGATTAGTCCTACCCCAAAAGTATGGTAATGGCAGCTGAACAATTCCACATCAGGATGGCTGTAATTCAGTTGGCCATTTTTTTAATGTTCTTTTCTTATTCTACGCACTAAACGCCAAACGCTTGCTCTGACCAGCATGCTGAACACCACGCCCTCTACAGCCCACGCACTAAACAGCAGCCCGGATCAACACGATATACAGTACCAGTTTTATCTCTTATTGGATGGACTTTGGTTTTCATTAGGGGCCTGACTCACAGTGGTTGCTTACAAAAGCCAAACCATATTGTGGCATATGCAATAAAAAAAAGTAAATTCAGCAATACTTCAGCTAGGTTATTTTCAATGCTTTGACGATACATTTGAATAAACTAACTAACTAAACAAATTCATGTTTGTAACAAAGGTTTTTTATTTTAAGACATATATATATATATCAGTACCGGATCGGGACGGCAAGACTATTAAAATAATCAAGTCGGATCGGACGCTGTAAAACATGCTGATGGCCAAAATACACTCACATGTAAAATCATAAACAATAAGAATCATCTTTTTTTTCATTGAATATATATCATATAAATCAAGGTTTATTTCATCTGAAAGGCAATGTATTCCTTGCAATATTTATGACAAGTTGGATGTTTTATAACTGTATAACTGACTGTGTACTCCTGACTAAAGTAGACAATGTGTTGTTACTGTAAAGATTGTACTGTACATGTTGGATGTATATGTTGGATGTACATGTTGGATGTTTTATAACTGTATAACTGATTGTGTACTCCTGACTAAAGTACACAATGTGTTGTTACTGTAAAGATTGTACTGTACATTTTAGGAGGTGGTGCAAAACGTGCTGTGTCAGCAATGATGAGTGCCACTGACCCCTCCCCATCTCGATGAGGGGGAGTGGGAGGTCCATCCTCCTCGGCATCCAGTCGACGTTCCTGTCATGTCGACTCTCCTCAGCACCATCGGCGCCTTCAGCATCGGCATCATCTTCATCAATCGTAAGTGAGACGCTTAACTAGGGCGTGGAACTTTACTCCACGTTGTGTTCTTCTTTCGCCACGACGATCTTTGGGAATGGTGAGCATGGTACTTGCTAGCCAAGTCTAACGAAACCTTCATGCTAGCTGGACGGGCGGAGGATTAGCTTCACAGCTAACGTGTGTCTTTTTTCATGGTTGGTTGCAGTGTAGTGTTGCGTTCAGGTGTCGTCGGTGGACATTGCGGGACAACGTGGCGATGGTGGCTTCTTGGCAGCACAAACTTTTTCATGCACAGTTAAGCCTTCTATGCTCCACATCATCACATTCACGGGCTGATAGTCGAAAAAACAACAATAATCGTGACGAATTGCTATGAAAAGCTGAACGTGGCTTGGCTGAACATTCTCCATTGTCCACGCTGTCCCTAAAGTCTCCAAATATAATGGTCAAATCCCCCAAAGCTTGATTGTAATTATAAATAATTACACTTATTAATAACAAATGCATGCTAAAATGAGGATATAGTTTTACATTCTAGTAAATACAAATATTATTTGTACAATTATACAGTAAATGAAATGTGACTCTACTGTAAATGTATTAGTTGTATCATACAAATGTGTTTTTGTGTCAGCGGATTGTAGGGACACCAGATGATGTGTGTGTTGTGTTAAAGTTGGTGTGTCCCTTCATCTCCAAGAGGAACATAAATAGACAAACAACCTTTCTCGGATCTTCCAGTCCAATGTTGTGCCCAGAATTTTCCTCATGTTTATTCATTCATTCATTCTGTCAGTCATGTTCTGTTCCGCTTGTCCCCGTTAGCGACACAGGGATATGCTAGAGCCTATCCCAGCTAACTTGGGGTAGAGGCGGGGAACATCCTGGACTGGTTGGGTTCATGCATTTCTTCAGGCCTTTTATGGGTAATGTACGTGTCACCTACTTTGGCCTCCACTACTAATAAAATGCACATTTCATGTCATGTTATGAAAAATAATTGCCAGAGAAGTATGAACACATGACTTTTGACTTGTTGTAAAATGTAAATGTGGACTGCAGGGGCTTCTTATGTTTGATGAATAAATTAAAATGATGATGAGGACATATGCTGTGCCCTTGGCTTGCACTGAATGTGTGCAGTGCATGGAAATGGATCTGGGCTTGATGGGAAGGACGGAAGACAATACTGCCTTGCAGCGTGTGGGCTGAAAGTGGATGTGAGAGAAAGACAGCGTGGGTTGTGGGGGTGGGAGTTACTGTATTGCTACATGCAAGGAAAAAACTTTAAATTCATGGAAAAACTGAAATTCACTCCAAATACTGAAGGTGTGAAGGTGAGTCTGAATGGTTGCCTCTCACTACGTTTACATACAGTAATTTAAAAAAATTGGGGGGGTTGTCGGAGACACATTACCTTTTCAGGCTGAGCCCGACCGGGCCCCATGGGTGTGCAGGTCTGGCCACCAGACGCTCGCCATCGTACCCCTCCTCCAGGCCTGTCTCCAGAGGGGGCCCGGTGACCCACGTCAAGGTCCATTGTTGTTTATCATCGTTGGGATCTATTGAGACACTCTTGGTCTGGTCCCTCCCCTATGACCTGTTTGTCATGGGTGAGCCTACCAGCTAACTTACAGTAGCTCCTAGTATCATCGGGACATGCAAACTCCTCCGCCATGATAAGGTGGTGGCTCAGGGAGCAGCCTCAGGGATTTAGTTTTTGGGATGACGCAGCTTATGTGTGACGGTGTTGGTGGCTGTGAAATACATCCATCTGTTATGTTTGGGCAAAATCATGAATTCAATTCAAACCACATGTTAAAAAGGCATTCATTAGGTGGTGTTAGACTATTTGAAGGTAGGATTAACACAGGAAAACAATGTGATTGTAAATCTCCATGCAGGACTGATGGTGTGTTACCATTACCGGAAAAGTGCACTTTTTGTTGAATTTTGTTCATCATCCACAATCTTTATGTGAGGCATGACACGGGTCTTTGTCTTTTTAATGCCTTCCAAAGAATGCACATAATGGGACGCACTTACAAAGTTGATACAAAGTTTAGTTTTCTTACGTAACTGAGTCCATTACTCTGCATGCCCTTAGTTTTATTACATTTTGTACTCATTTCTTTTCTTTTCATTCTTATTACTAGCCTGTTTTATGTTGCAGCACCTCACTGAAACAAGTTCCTCTTTGGGCAACGGCAATAAAACGATTCTGACTCTGATTCTGATTAGAAAGGCTTGTGAAAAAACCTCCAAACAGCGCCAGTAAACCTCCATTTACATCATATGCCTGCATATTTACCAAGCAACAGCAATATTCTTATTATTATCTTTTAATGAAATATCTCTTGTATGCAAAAAAATTGTATGTGTGTGTGTATATATGTATGCATAGGGTATGTGTATATATACTGTATATTTACTGTATAGTAAACCCAGGAATTATCTTTAATACATGTTATGTTGATATGTGATGATGGTATAATAATGTCACAAGCTGTACAAGGTATAACACATTAATAATAGTGTATATTGTACATGTGTGTTTGTAGGTGTGATATCTTGTTCATGTATTACTGCGTATTGCATTAACATAACAGCCTTTAGTATTACGAATAAGGGGGTGGGAGTAAATAAGCTTGTCTTCTTCCCACTCCTTTTCCTGTTTATAGGTGTATGTTCATTATGTTCTGTCCGGTGTATTTTGTGTGGCTCGAAATAAAATACAAATAAAAATTAAAAAAATAAATAAGATAAAATAAAATACAAATAAAATTATTCTTATTAGCATTGTTACGCCCTAGAACTACGTAATTGGCGTAGTGACACCTTGCCACACCACACTGGCTAGCTACTAGCCGGCTAGTGACTAGCTTCAGCACACGCTCGCTCACAATGCCTCAGGCCGCCAGCCAGAGGTAATGCTACACATTGGAGCTGCTATGTTTTTTGTGGTTTTGTTTTTAGGTGTAGCGTTCTTTTCTATGTTGCTATGTGAAATAATTGCACCCAGGAAGGAAGAAATGAGCAAATAGTGTAAATATTCCAAGTTATCATGAATGTGCCCGTTATTACATGCTCACAGCATGGATAGAAAACCGGAAAACCTTGGAGTTTGTAATAGCCACCTTTCTTAGCGGAATAGGTGTGTCCCATTACGTGCATTCATTACCTGCCTCCTTTTACCTGTTTTTATATATCTTTAGAACAAAAGACACGTTTCACATACAGATTGTGGATGATGAGACAAATTCCCCAAAAGTGCTCTTTTTCTTTCACATTACATTTCCAAAAGAAGAACAATGATATTTACACCAACAAGGAGACAAATTAAAGCTAGAGAAGATGAAATAAGGCAACATTTGAAAACATATCTGCAGTTTTTTCAACACCAAAAGATACATTTATAGTCCAGTGCAATGAAGATAGATAGATAGATAGATAGATAGATAGATAGATAGATAGGTAGGTAGATAGGTAGGTAGGTAGGTAGGTAGGTAGGTAGGTAGGTAGGTAGGTAGGTAGGTAGGTAGGTAGGTAGGTAGGTAGGTAGGTAGGTAGGTAGGTAGGTAGGTAGGTGGGTGGGTGGGTGGGTGGATGGACGGATAGGTAGGTAGGTAGATAGGTAGGTAGGTAGATGGATGGCTGGTTTGATGGATGGATGGATGGATGGATGGATAGATGGATAGATAGATGGATGGATAGATGGATGGATGGATGGGTTGTATGGATGGATGGATGGGTAGGTAGGTGGATGGATGGATGGGTTGTATGGATGGATGGGTTGTATGGATGGATGGGTAGGTAGGTGGATGAATGGATGGATGGGTAGGTAGGTAGGTGGATGGATGGATGGATGGATGGATGGATGGACGGATAGGTAGGTAGGTAGGTAGGTGGATGGATGGCTGGTTTGATGGATACGTGGGTGGATGGATGGATGGATGGACGGATGGATGGATGGATAGGTAGGTAGGTAGATGGAAAGATAGATCCAGCTCTAGATCTAGCTCGTTCACCACAAGGATACATTTTTCAGTACACACTCACCCTGAATGAGCCCCTTCCTCAGAACTTATCCTTGTTCCCCAATAGATACCTGCTGATGGATGTATTTGGCACAGCAGAACTGGGGCTGCTGGGAGATGGGGAGGGGCTACGAGATGATGTAGGCTGGCCAGCAGATCATCTTCCAGGTGACATGTACCCAGCATCAGGATTGGCTCTGGCTGCCGCTTATCACGACATCAAGACCCGCCTTGCCAGTCTAGAGAAGGAGAACAGCAGCATCAAAAGAAAACTGAAACATTACGAGGTCAAGATGCACATTCATACGTTCATACACCATTAGACTTTCTGCTTATGCTAACTATTTTCTGTCTTCTTCTTCATTGGGATGAAGTTTCCTGTGATCAGTGCATTTGGAGAGGAGAGGTTGGCCTTTCCCTGTGAGTCCACGATGAAAGACAATAACATCATCCATCATCCTGAGACCACCAGGCTACAACACAGGATCAACTCTCTCACCCAGGAGGTACAGTCTCCTCGTAAATCCAGTATCACCAGCAACATAAGCACAATATCATTGATGACATTGTACAGTAGCATATGAGCACCACATCATTTATGACTGTTATTCTAGCTTTATTGTAACAGAGAGAGACAGGATGCAAAAGGATGAATGAGATTGGTGGTTTAGTAGTTGGTGGTGTTGCCAAGCATGGAAGTCTTTAGGATGTTTCTGTAGATTGCTCAAATCTCAGGAGAGAAAGATCCCCAAGCACCTCCACGTGTGACACCAGGGATGCTGCTGTTGGACTCATACTCACCATTTCTCTGCTCATGCATGCAAACACCTCCATTTTGCTGTCATGTGACCACATCAAACCTTGTGTGAGCCATTCGGGTGTTTTCATGGCCAAAGTTCACCTGAGTGTGTACATTTGTCTTCTTGATCTCAATCCATGACAGCGAAGTGTCTTACTAATGCTTTTCTTCTTGACTCTGCCCCCAACTCCCTTGGCATCATCAAGCATCTCCCGCCTTGTCATTGTGGTTCGTTACTATCATCCTAATCTTAGTAGGAGGTGCACTTGAGGCACCCTGATGCTTGGAGATGGTGTTGGTTATGATGTCCAGTAACAAAGCACCGCTCTGGTTCTGCTGAGGAAGGCCATTCCTCCCAGTCATGCCTCTTCAGGCCCCTGCATCACTGCCAACCTGAGGGTTGAAGTCCACCAGCAAAACAAGGGAGTCCCTGCGGGAGTAGTGTCTTTCAAGAAGAAGGAGAGTGGACCCGCCTTGCCTGTTTGGGCTGTGCCAGGCCAGGCCCCATTAGTGTAGGCCAGGCACTCCACATGGCACCCCAGCCCCACTTCTGGCCCCAGAGGGAGGCCCTGGTGACTCATGTTTGGATGAACAATTTTGTTTTTGACTTGATTGACAGTTTTTCCCATTTTCTCTCAGTTTAGTCATAGAAGTGTGTGGTAGTCTTTTCAAGAATGCTAAGAAAGCTCGTCTCTCTTGGTGTGTCTCAGCTCCAGAAGAGTAAGGAGAGAGAGGAGCAACTGGAGGATGTCATCCAGGCCTATGAGAAGATTCACTTAGAGAAAAGCAACGTCCAGAGAGATCTTGACAAGATGGTCGGATGATATGTTTGTTCCTCGGTTTGGGCACCACGTCAACATTCTTTTGTATCTTTTAGACCTCGCTAGCAGAGCAGCACATGCAGCAAATCTGCAGTTTGGAGTCAGCTCTCAGGCAGAGAGAAATTTCCCTGCAAAAACTCAACTCTCAACTTCGTAACAAAGACGCTCATCGGGGTCTTCTCCACGCCAGCCTGTTTGTCCCTCGAGGTGAGTCAGATATTTATGTTATTATTGATTTTTCTTTGTATTTAGCGATTCAAATGCAGACGTAGAACAGAATAGAATCAAATAGACAAGAATCAAAGTCAAAGGAAGTTAGTGAAGATTGCAGAAGTAGAATTGTAGATTTATACAAGTTGGGAAAGTGTGTACAACAAGTGTACATGCTGTAAGGAGTACTGTCAGCCTCAGATGATAGAGGACCATTGTCACTTTCCACAGTGAAGACATCACCATGGATTGAGATGATGCCCAACCAAGGAGCTCCCAAACTAAGCAATCATTGGTGATGAGGAGTTGTATATAAAATGGATGAGCAAACAGGTTTAAAAAATAACATAATCATAAAAAATAATAAAAATAATAATAAAAAGCCCTGCTGTCGACATGTGTGCTGGATAAGATGTTAAATACTACAGTGTGCCCGTCTACGTTGCACCACCTACCTGCTCCGTGTATCGTTGAAAGAGGGCCGAGGATCCACACTGCAGAGCTCCTGCAGTCTGGATGCTTTGTCAGACGTGAAGCTGCAGCGTCTGGAAGCTGAGCTGGAAGGAGCTTTGCACCAGGCTGAGGGAGCATCTCAGAGAGAGAAGGAGCTGAAGGCTGAGCTGCAGAGACTGCAGGAGGAAGTCACTCAGCTACAGGAGATACGCACAACCAGACAGGTAGGCATGACCACGACATCCGTCTTATTTGCTATTTTGCTTGATTTTTGGAAAGACTTTTTCCGGAAAAAACCTTTGAATTGGTTGGGTGTTTTTCCAAAACATAAAAAACGTAATGTTATTTTATAATGTGATGGTTCGTTAAACCTACAAAAACACCAAAGAGCCAAAAAATATTCTATTTTGAATTCTGGACAATCTTGTCATCACTGTGTCTGCCTGAATGATAATGTGTCTACCTGGATGATCTTGTTATCAGTGTGTATGCCTGGATGATCTTGTTATCAGTGTGTATGCCTGGATGATCTTATCTGTGTGTCTACCTGAATGGTAACATGTCTACCTGGGTGATCTTGTTATCAGTGTGTATGCCTGGTTGATAATGTGTCTACCTGGATGATCTTGTTATCAGTGTGTATGCCTGAATGATCTTGTTATCAGTGTGTATGCCTGGATGATAATGTGTCTACCTGGATGATCTTGTTATCAGTAAGTATACCTGAATGATAATGTGTCTACCTGGGTGATCTTGTTATCAGTGTGTATGCCTGGATGATAATGTGTCTACCTGGATGATCGTGTTATTAGTGTGTATGCTTGAATGATAACGTGTCTACCTGGATGATCTTGTTATCAGTGTGTATGCCTGGTTGATAATGTGTCTACCTGGATGATCTTGTTATCAGTGTGTATGCCTGGATGATAATGTGTCTACCTGGATGATCATGTTATCATTGTGTATGCTTGAATGATAACGTGTCTACCTGGATGATCTTGTTATTAGTGTGTATGCCTGTAAGATCTTGTGATCATTGGGTATGCCTGGTTGATAATGTGTCTACCTGGATGATCTTGTTATTAGTGTGTATGCCTGTAAGATCTTGTTATCATTGTGTATGCCTGGTTGATAATGTGTCTACCTAGATGATCATATTTTCATTGTGTATGCCTGGATTAAGTTGGTACCAGTATGTCTGCTTGAATGATTATGTGTCTGCCTAGATGAAGTTGGTATCAATGCGTCTGCCGGGTTGATGTTGGTATCAATGTGTCTACCTGTCTGATCTTGTTATCAATGCATCTGTTACTGTAGGTGTGAAAATGTACATACTGCTGGATAGGAAGTAATGCAAAATGTTTTTGAGTTCACATGTAGTTATGATAACAATGATTAGATTCATCCCCAGAATCCTCCCTTTTTCTCTTTAATTGCCATTGTTCACTACAACCGTTGTAGGGCAGCCGCCAGTTCACTGGAAAGCAGGAATTCATCATACCCATGAAAAGTGATGAAGGACTATACTGTCATTTGCAAATAAGTGCTAATGATGTCTCTGTGGAACAGGAGTTGGGTCCACACTGTGAGCACTGTGATGTTGAATGGATCAAGAAAGCTGGGGATGAACAGTAAGTTGCAATACAAAACGATGTTACAATACTGTCTTTATGACCTTGTTATGGGAATGAATGTACATTACAATGTACAGTAGGTACAGTAAAATAATGTACAGAAGGGAAAAGAAGTATTTCTTCCTGTGCTGGTTTGACCTCCTTACAAAGAGATATACTTTTTTAATTAGAACAGAGAAAAACATCAAATTAAGGGTAGAAATTAATTGTGTAAAATAAATATTTCATCATGTGATTATGATCCAAGCATCTTATTAGTGGTCTTATACTCCATTCCAGTCTTGTGCAGGTCTTCAACGAAAGGACAGGTCTAAAAACGATAATAAATAAAGAATGGTTGGTTAGTTGGCTAGTTAGTATTTTTTCTTACGTATGTTTTTTACATTTTGTTTCCGTTAGGATAAAAATACAAATGATATATATATTAATACGGGGTTATCAGCTGGGGATCAAATACTTCTTTTCCTATGGAGTATGTTGCTCAGCATCTAAGTATATTACAGGGTGAATCTGGCGTTGGCCTACACCGAACTCACAGAGGAGTTGGGTCGTGTCCAGATATTGACTGCAAAACAGAGCAAGCTTCTGCTGCAGACCCCACAGGAACCTGGTAGGTGTCCTACCTAAACCTACTCCTCAGAAGACCAGACTATTGATGACCTTCCTGTCGCTACTATATAAGTACCTCAAAATGTGTGCTTGTACAATACCAACCTTATCGGTGTGTAATCATACCTACCATCTTCATCATCATATTTGCAATATTGTTCATAATAATCAAGAGGCCAAAACAAACGGCATACTGCGGGTGCACAATAGGCCGATGTGAGGGAATCATGACACCATTAAAAATTGCTCAGATAATTTGAAAAGTTCTCCAATGATGTGAGGTGAGCAGTCATAACTTCTCTGAGCTCACTTGTAAACAAACATTCACTTACCCAAATACAGTCCACCTTGCTGGACCACACCAGGTGGCTCCTCCCGCTTTATGCTCTGGTTCTCCTCACCTCTGTAGCGCCAGACCAACTTCTTGGAGCATGTGCCCGAATACAGTGCACCTTGCTGGGCCTCACCAAGTGGCTCCTCCCCCTCTATACTCTGGTTCTCCTGACCTTTGTCACGGAACCCCGGCTGCTCGGAGCATGTGCCCGAATACAGTGCACCTTGCTGGGCCTCAACAGATGGCAGATGGCTCCCACCGCTCTATACTCTGGTTCTCTTTATGGAAGTGAAGTGGTAGCAGTAATGTCAACAGGTACACCTGGTCAAAGGTGTTCCAAATAATAACAGTGCAATGCGACAGAGTAGGTGAATTTTTATTGCAAACAAGTTACCAGTAGATGAAGTCTTTATGTTTTTTGCCCGTGAATTTTCTCATTCATTCCATTGTGTTGCGTCACATGCTGACAAAAAGATCAATTATATTGAAACACGGAATAAATAAAGTGTGTTATTATTTGTGTCCTTAATGAAAACCCACTTTGGTTTTAGGAGGAAACGTGACAATAAATCCTTTGGTTCTGACCTGCTTTTGTATCTGTCCACTGTCCAGTCTCACGTCCTCCTTCAGCTCCTCAGCGTCTCTCTACCGCCTCCCCCAAGTCTCCTTCCCTCAGCGCTGATAGGCTGATCCTCTCTCCTCCCATGCACAATGGCCCCGCCTCCTGCTCTCATCAACCAACCAGCAGCCATCTTCGAGAAAAGTTCCAGAGTCGCCGCAGTTACTCGGAGGTAAATTTGGAACTTTATATTTTTTTGCTAGTGTTGCTTTGACTTTTTCAGTGCGGAAAAAATGATGAAACATATCATTTTTCTGCTACATTCATTGTGACAGAATGTACAAGAAATTAAGCAAATTAGCTAAATAAGTATGTGATGTGAATAGAAAAGGTGCTTTGGTAGTTGGTCTTGTTGGCAGGCACAGCGGGCAGAGGTCTCACGTTTCTTTAGCTTTCCTTTGGACATCCCCAAAGCAGAATGTTTCAAGGACTGTAAATGGATCGGACTGTCAGCTTGGCATCCACTTCCTTAACACGCCCTGTCCAGGTTTGGCCGCCATGATGGTGAACATTGCATTGTGATCATCATGTGCAGCCATGAATTCGTCAATAGACAGTCTAATGTAGTATGTGTATGTACTGCATGTGAATGCTGTGAACTTTTATCATTATTGCCGCAAACTTCTATACAGTAAGTCAAATATGGAAAAACTAATGAGAGGTACATTAAATACAGTGCATTATATTTTAGCAAATATTTCGCTTTATTGATGATTGACACACATTTGGAAAATTGACCTTATTTATGTTTTTGATGTGCGGTTTCCAGCTTAGTTTACATAAATAGTTACTTCTAAATGTATTTTCAGTCACATTATCTATTATGACCCCATCTAATTTTATTACTAAGTCAAAATTTTCTTTAATTCCCAAACATCATAACTTTGGTTTAATTGAAATTTAGGGCTAATTTATTGATATCCATTCATTCTTTTAATTTGATTAGCCCATTGCTTACATTAACTACTTTACTATAATTAATGCTAAAGTAGAAAATATTTGTATCATCTGCAAATAATAATAATTTGAATAAGTGGTTAGCATGTTGGCAACACAGTCAGCAGATCTAGAAGACGGGTTCGAATCTTTGTTGGCTATAATTGTTGGCATTTGTTGTGCTATAATTATTTTACCAAAAATGAGGCAGGTGCATAAATTTGGGCACCCTTGTTGTTTTATTGATTTGAATACCTTTAGCACTAATTATTGGAACTCAAAAGTTGTTTGTAAGCTCATTGACCCTTGACCTACATACACAGGTCATGCCAGTCATGAGAAAGGGTATTTAAGGTGTCCAATTGCGAGTTGTTCTCTTTGCATCTTTGCCATGCAGTGTGGCAACATGAGAGCCTCAAAAAAATTGTCAAATGACCTGAAAACAGAGATTGTGCAACATCATGGTTTGGGGGAAGGATACAAAAAGCTAGCTCAGAATTCCAGCTGTCACTTTCCACTGTGAGGAACACCATCACAGTTCTGGTTAAGACCCGGAGTGGCAGCCCTAGAAAAATCTCAGACAAGCAGAGGAGAAAGATGGTGAAAACAGTCAAACTCGAGCCACAGACCATCTCCAAAGACCTACAACATGATGTTGCTGCCGATGGTGTCACTGTGTATCGGTAAACTATTCAGCACACTTTGCACAAGGGGAAGCTGTATGAGGAAGAAGCCGTTTCTGCTCACATTGGACAAACCAGGTGGTTTGGGGTACGCTAAAGCACATTTGGACAAGCCAGCTTCATTTTGGAACAAGGTGCTGTGGACTGATGAAAGTAAAACAGAGTTATTTGGCCACAACCACCTCTCTTGCTCACCACTTCCTTCTCCATGGTGTACTACACTCTGGGCCATTCATTTGCAAACATCCTGTTTGTTTAGAGTCCTAGTTTCCATCTCCATGTTTGATGGTAGGAATGCTGTTATTGGACTCACATTCATCATTTCCTTGCTGAGTCCACTTCATGCATTCTCCCAACTGTGAAGGATGCCTGTGCTCTCAACTCCCTTGGATTTCTCCAGTTATCAATGATCTCTCTCGGTACTCTCTCTCACCAAGCTTCTTTTTCATGCTCTCCTAGTTCATTCCAGTCTTGTGCAGGTCTACAGCTCTTTGGTTCTTCTGAATCCTTCTTCATGGAAGGTGTGAATGGAAGAGTGTCTGACTGATGGGTGTCTTTTATCCACATCATGAGATGAGATTAGGTGCATTTTCAGGACTCATTTGTGATTTCGTGGACACATAACCCCTTTTGGAGGGTTCCTGCTTGGTCATATAAGACTTTGTGTGTTTCTGTTACATTAAATCCGAAAGATGATGTAGTGCTCATATCTTCGTGGGGTTGGGGAGTGTATAAAACCATTAAAGAATGAAATACTTGTTTTTCCTGGTCCAAGGTTTGTGACCCATCATCTATCCAGAGATTCCCATCTTGCCTGATGAGAGACCTGGTATCCACCTTACCCAAGCCCGGGTCCTTCTTTGGGGAGACTAATGGACAGTCCAAATCCCAACGGCGAGGGACATTAGCGAGTCTTGTCAGACCAGCATCGGCTCATGGAGGTGAGAGAAGAGATGGATCAGAAGGACCTGGGGAGGTCAGCAGTACTCTCCACCATGTGCTGGACTTGGGTTTCCCTTTGACAGCTGAGGAGGTAGTGAAGGTTATGTGTTATACCTGCTGAAATCTTTTAGTGTGGTGCTGATGCTTCTCTCCTGCCCGTGTCTGCAGGTGCATCACTTCCGTCAACTGGATCGGCCCACCATGCTGGTGACCCCCCCACAGTCATCAGATGACGAGGAGGTGTTGCATGTGAAGATGAGCTTAGCAATGGTTACAAAGCATTTTAATGAGTGTTGTTGTCGTTGCAGGATGTGAGTGTGTATCTCTCGGTGGCCTCCAATCCTCCTCCATCGCTTAGGGAACAATCCCTCCTCCCCTCCTTCTCGTCACCCAGGAAACAGGCCCACAATCCCTCTTTTTCAGCTCCTGAGGGCCCGACCAAACTCTCCTACCATCTGCCTACCGACATGAACACTGAGCATGCTCAGTCGTGGCCCTCCATTAACGTGAGTGCACGGCTAATGTTGCATCTTCAGTCCACAGCATTTCCAAATCTTCTGGAGATTAGTGACATCATACACAACATTAACATTCATAGACACACACTTTATTCATCTCAAAAGAAAGTCATTTATTTGTGAGGATGAGAGAAGAAAGTTCCTTTGTGACGACTGGGTCATCAAGTGGGTGTGAGGTGGTTCAGAAGCAGTTATGATTCCATCTACTGTACGGTATTGGAATGACAAGCTAGATAGACTAGTCCAGGGGTCAGGAACCTTTTTGGCTAAGAGAGCCATGAGAGCCACATACTTTAAAATGTACTTCTTAGAGCCATATCATACTTTTAACACTGAATACATGTGTGCATTTTGACGCAAGAACAACAATTTTTGGATATAATATGTCTCTGAATTTATCCATCCATCCATTCATTTTCTAGTGCAAGTCGATATTCATACCCAGCTATACACATGCAAGTGGATATCCATACCCATCTATACACATGCAAGTCGATATCCATACCCATCTATA
>QODF01000140.1:338324-350451 GCA_024372805.1 Oostethus manadensis
ATGCAAGTGGATATCCATACCCATCTATACACATGCAAGTGGATATCCATACCCATCTATACACATGCAAGTGGATATCCATACCCATCTATACACATGCAAGTGGATATCCATACCCATCCATACACATGCAAGTCGATTTCCATACCCACTGCATTTAAGTTGCTATCTATACATATGTAAATCTATATATGCAAGTTGATATCCATACATGTGAGTTGATATCCATACATGTGTATGTTGATATCCATACATGAGTTGATATCCATAAGTATTAACATCACGTTTACCTTTTTAAGGTTTTCTAGCGGTAAATTTAAAGTAAATTTAATCGTAAGATTTCAACTCCTTAATTTGGGAATAAATGGTGAAGTCCTAGAAAAGGAAAGGAGTGATGGAATAAGTCCTGGTAAACAACCAACTCATTGATGGCATCATGATACATTTCCAGCCTGCATTTCTCCATCACCTTCTTACCCAGGACTCAGCCCCCCATCCTTCCATCCCAGTGAAGTGGGTGTCTTCCTTTGCCTGCAGTTATGGATGGAGTCTGAAGAGAGCGCCGTACGAAGCTGTCCGCTGTGTCAGCTGACATTCCCAATGGGGTACCCCGATGATGCCCTCATAAAACACATCGACTCGCATTTGGAGAACAGCAAGATCTGAGCCCAAATCAACGCCATTTCTGTTTCTTTTGATAGAACGAAGGACTGTTAGGGCATAACTGTAAAGAAAATTGTTCTGCAAGGTGTCACAAAAGTTCCAGGACTGGTTGTCCACTCATCGCTCTTTCCCAAGCTCAAGGGGACGTTCAAGGGCAGCCATCATGAAGACACGGACCACATCAGGATGGCCGTGAAGAATCCTTTGTTTTATCGCTCCTTTGATCCGACATCATAACTCGTCGCACGGGCCAAAAAGCCAGATGAGAGGTCATGTCGTCACAAAGTGCGGCTTGCAAGACAAGTGTCCGCACTGTCAGGGATGCATGTCTTTCCTGCGCTTTGCTGGGCAAAATGGCAATTCTCTCCTAGGTTGCACTCCCATGTGGGTGTTGTGCAACACACACACGCAATTAGGGCAGCCGACGCACGTTCGGATATTTTGTACGTCCTCCATGCGTGTCCAGATCTTACTCCTTCATGATTACCACAACTACCTTCTCCACTAGCAAAAGAAGAAAAAGGCAGGGATTTGGGGAAGGTCCGTTTGTGACCCGGGCTTTATCCAGGCATGACTGTACATTGGGTTACAGTATATTTGAATGACACCGGTCCTGGAACCATTCTGACACATGCTGCATTCTTCATATGCTCCTCTGATATACAACATGCTTATGACCACTTTTCTTCCCATATTACAAATTATTTCTTAGCAAAAAAACAGATTCATCCTTTGACTTGGGAAAATGTCTCTTTATGGTGGTACATGTATGATGGTTTTCTAACAGCCTTTGGTAGTTTGCAGCAATACAACATTTCTTAGTGAGTTTGCATCATCTTTTCATCAACGATCTCCGATCAAACCAGCAAAGTTTTCTACTTGTTTTGTCTTCATTCCAGCATTTCCTCTCCATGAATCTGAGAGTGGTGTTGAGAAAGGCCCTGCGTATGACTTTACATCCCTGCATGCATCGAAACGCGGCCTGTTGGGGAAACATTTACTTAAATGACGGATGAAGCGCCGCTAGGGACGTCGTGGGGATGGATGGGTTTGTGCTCACTAACAAATTTAGACCATTTTTTCAACAATACTGGACATATACTGTGGATTGATGAAAGATGGGAGCAAACACCAAAGTGTCGAGTTTCTATTTGTCTTCATCAATACTACACATTTGGTTACATGACCTGAAAGACTTGCGCACGTCATTTAGCCTACAAGCAGGACAGGCGAGTTTGTTTGCTTCCTTTCTAGTCGTTAGAGTTATCTTGCGATTCCCCGGTCATGTGCACGGAGGCCGGACCTGCTAGGCAAGTTTAACTTATCCCGGATTCATTTATCCAAGATCTCTCCTTTGTTATCCCACTTAACCAAAGGATGAGCGGTACTACCTTGCCAGGTAACTTGATTGGTTGGGTCAGTAACTTTTTATCTCGATTCTTACGTTATACCAACACACACACAGTAGTGTTGAAAGTAACAGCAGTGCAATGTGACTAACCAGATGAATCACTCTTATTAGTAAATTGTTTTGCTGCATGGCAAACAAGTTACCAGTAGGCGCAGTAGATTCTCCTAAAACAAACAAGACCCAGCATTCATGATATGCACGCTCTTAAGACTATGCAATTGGCCATTAAGTTGAAAGGGCTGTGTTTAAAATAGCAGTGTCTGCCGGTGACTTTACAAACTCAAACTATTTTGTTTCTATGATTTGGTAATCCTAGGAATGACTAAACTAGTGGTTTTCAAACTGGGGGGGGGCACCCCCTAGGGGGAGCCCGACAAAGGGGGGCGCTGCAGAAAAAGTTTGGGAGCCACTGCTAATAAACTAAACTAATATTTAGTTTTCTGTAAGGGCTTCACATCTGGGTGGCATGGACTCTACCAACTTGTGGCACCTTTCAGCTGGTATTCCACTTCAAGATTCTTTAACAACATTCCACAATTCATGAACATTTCTTGGTTTTGATTCACCAACAGCATTTTTGATGTCACCCCACAAGTTCTCCATTGGATTAAGGTCTGGGGATTGGGCTGGCCCCTCCATAACAAGACTGTGCTGGTTTACTAGTGTGTTCGGGGTGATGGTCTTGTTGAAACACCAATTTCAAGTACATGTCCTCTTCAGCATAAGGGGACATGACCCCTTCAAGTATTTTGGCATATGCAAACTGATACACGATCCCTGCTATGGGATAAATAGGCCAACACCACAGTAGGAGAAACATGCCCATATCAGGATGCTTCACTGTCTTCACTGTGTACTGTGGCTTCAATTCAGAGTTTGGTGGTTGTCCACAATCTGTCTGCAGTCTTTGGACCCAAACAACAATTTCACTCTCATCTGTCCACAAAATGTTCTTCCATTTCTCTTTAGGCCAGATGATGTGTTCTTTGGCAAATTGGAACCTCTTCTGCACATGCCTTTTTTTAACAAACGGACTTTGCGGGGGATTCTTGCAAATAGATTAGCTTCACACAGACGTGTTCTGTCACACTACTTACAGGTAACTCCAAAATGTCTTTGATCATTCTAGTTATTTTTCGATCAATTTTCTGCCACGTGTCTCTGGTTTTGCTCTCATTTTAAAGCACAGGAGATCATTTTAGCTGAACAGCCAAAACCTTTTTGCACCTCTTCATAAGTTTTCCCCTCTCTAATCAACCTTTTGATCAAAGTCCGCTGTTCTTCTGAACAATGTCTTTTCCTCAAGCTTTCAAAGAGAAAGGATTTTCAACAAGAGCTGTTTCATCCTTAAATAGGGGCCACCAAACCTTTTTCAATAAATTGATCATTGATTGAAAGCCCCCTTTCAACTTATTGCCCAATAGCACAGCCTTAAGAGCGTGCGTATCATGAACGCTGGCGCATTTGTTTTCCGAGAATCTACTGCACCTACTGGTAACTGGTTTGCCATGTAGCAAAAAAATACTCGACATTGATTGATCTGATTAGTCACATTCCACTGCTATTATTTTGAAAACGACTGTATGTATATCATTTCATTTGAGCAGGTTTATATTGTTTAGATTTGTATGCAGATATTATTCTAGTTACTTGGATTTAATACAAATGAATAAATAGATTTTTTTCTCTACAGTAATTTGATGAGATGGAGTGGCCCATTCCAAAAAGACTTAATAAAAGTAAAACAAAAAGCCAAAGCGTTATCAAACCTTTTATTTAAAGCTACACAGAATTATTTCCCTGACAAGTGACTTTAAAATACTGCCTAATATGTTGTTGATCAAGTACAGCAAGTTTACATGTTCCAACATAAGCGCAATAAAAGATGAAACAATCTCGATGGAAAATACTCTGCAGTATTTACTCTTCGCTGGTTAGACGGCCTTCTGAACCTGGATCAACAAAAGGTGCGTGAAATGAAATAAATATATTTGGTGAAAGAAAGATTTATCCCACAAATATAAGCTGCTGTGCAGGAAGAATGCTTACAAAAGCCCACCACTTTTGTAATGCATAGGAAAGGCAAGTGAGGGATTGCTTGTCATCATCTACAGAGGTAGGCAGCAAGGTGGGAGGACATTGGACTTTCTAAAAGTGTCGTCATCTGTTCCATGGTGGCACCTCACCTCAGGTGGTCCAAAAAAAACCCAAGAAGACCACAGAGGCTCATGCATGCTAACAAATTCCCCCAGCCTCTCCACCCTGGCAGTAGCAGCATTGTAGACCACACTCATTCATCATCTTCAACACACACTTCCTATTTAGCTCCATCCTGACATGCCAGCTGACTGCCGTGTTTTACCACAGATCCAGGTTCTCAGTATTGGAGAACCCTGGATCTTCACGGAGCTTCCAGTAGGTTCCGTTGTGCAGCCATACCTCCTGGCCAGTGTCATCTACACGTTTTCTGGAAATACAAACAAAAGTGCTGCTTGTTAGTAATGCTACCTTTCACAATGTAGGACTTCTCAAAGACCATGACTAAAGACTGACTGCAGACCTACAAACTTTCCTGAGCATTTTCATTTCCACTGTTGATTTTTTGAGGAGTAGAAGTGAGAAGATGAAAATGTGGTGAGTTTTCTTTTAATTCGTTGCTTTGTAGAAGAAAAAAAAGATCTTCAATGACAGGAATGAATGAAAGATTGTCTTTGGTTTTATTTGTCAAGAATTAAAAGGTGGATTTTAGGATGTAAGTTTTAAGGGGGGGAGGTTTTTTAAAGCAGAAGTTTGACAATTGAAGAACCTGAAGGTACCTGAAGAACCTCGGGATGTGCTCCCGCCCTTGCTTGGCCATCTCCTTCCTCCTCTCCCTCTGCTTCTCCTCCACCTCATCCTTCTTTTTGTCCGCCTCGTCTACCTTTCCCGCCTCCAAGAGCCTGAAGGAAAGATTGAGGGGTACACGGATGTTACGGCTGAACCTTTTAGGAGTTTGATGAGTACCAGCACTTATCCACTGATCGAGTTGCCGGTGACCCTTCACTCGTCCCGTCGCTCATTTTCGGCTGCTTACCTGACATTTCTGACTTTGTGAGTAGTGATCACGTTCTGTGAACTAACTACGTTGCGGGCGTGCACGTTCACATGCGTGGAATGGAGTTAACCACTTTCAAGCAGCTGAGAAGACATATTTGAAGAAAAAACCCAAAATGCCAAGAAGTTATATTTATTTGAAGAAATTATGTGCTTTCTTGACTACACTACAGGAACACAAGATCAGATCTGCTTGCTGCCTCACTCAAGTTCAGCTTCTAGAGGTGAGCGGTACAGACTCCCTAAAATAAACTGGTTACAGAGTTGATAGCTGCAAGACAGGCTAACTGCTCAAAGTTCTAAGTGGTTGCCAACGCCGAACAGAGCTAGAGATACTGGCCCTGGAACGAGCAATGTCAAATCAGAAATAGGGTCAGACGGATGTCGGATGGGGAGGAAGACGACGCCTCGACTGATTACAAAGATATTCTCGAGAGCCAAAATCTGAATTATTACAAGCCTTGAAGAAGGAGATGAAGGACACAACAAGCAATAGAAGATTTTGTGCATCTGCAATCACTAATAATGCAAACGTTTTTGGATAAAAGAATGAAAATTGGCCTCTAGAATGACAATCAGTGCAGGATTCTATTAAAATAGGTAAGAGTTAGAAGTCAGTTAGTAAGTAGCTGGAATCGCAGAACAGAAGCCTCACTTAGAGGAAAGTAGAGCACTGAGCAAGGATACCAAAGCACTAAGAAGAGAAATCAAAGAGTTGCAAGATGAAAACGCTGCTTATGTGCTGCTTTGAAGAGCTCATAAACCCTATGCGAAACAACAGAGCATTATGCAACATCAGGGTCCTGCAGGACAATATAAGGCGCTATTGGAGGATAATGCAGCTCTTAAGGAAGCAGAAAGCCCTATGGAAGAAAATAAAGCATTATGCAATGATGTGAGGAATCTGCAGGATGATAATGCATTATTGCAAGATAACGCTGTCATGTGCGCTGCTCTTATGGAGGCAATAAACCCTATGAAAGAAAAGACAACATTATGCAATCCTACCAACGTTCTACAGGATGATATCAAGGCCC
Source organism: Oostethus manadensis (assembly GCA_024372805.1). Taxonomy (NCBI): domain Eukaryota; kingdom Metazoa; phylum Chordata; class Actinopteri; order Syngnathiformes; family Syngnathidae; genus Oostethus; species Oostethus manadensis. The sequence continues at coordinate 344,529 of QODF01000140.1, forward strand.
TATTGGAGGATAATGCTGCTTGGTGCACCACTTGCGGAAGCAAAAAAGGCAAAGGAAAATAAATCCCTGAGCACAGGAAAAATATAAATTGATGAGATAGATCAGAATGCACGAATGAACAAAGTGATCTTCACAGGGCTGTGAATTACACCTCGGTCAAAAGATAGGGCAGTCCGAAACAGAGGAGAAGCAGATGGAATGGATGGTCCTTCAACAAAGCAATAGCTTCAGTCAGCTTCCTACAATCAAAGGAGGTGGATGTAGATATCAACACCATTGACACTTGCATCCCACTGTATGGCAGAAGCAACACCACGCCCGTCATCATTAAGGTCACCAACAGGGAATTCAAAACTGCACTGCTGGATCAGGGAAACAAATCGAGTAAAACAAAAGACATACAATAAAACGAGACGAGGTTAAAGTCATGTGGAAGTATGGATGGCCGTTGGTTTCTATTGGTTCTCGGCACAATTTCAATTCTAACAGTAGGACTGTTAGAATCGACCTGACTTTTGAAGAATAGAAGCGATATTTAAAGTTATTTCACATTTTTTGTTCCTAATTCCAAATGTGTTCATTCATAGTTTGGATGCTTTCAGTGAGAATTTACGATGCAAATAGTCAAGAAAATGCAAAACACACCTTGACTGAGAAGGTGAATGTTCGGCCTGTACTCTGTACACGGTTTCTGTAATAATCCTACTAAAAATAAGCCTTGCTTGAGGTGTGCGCTCTAGTGAGTGCGACGGTCGTTTACCTCTGATCGGGTCTGAATCGCGTGTCTGTAGGCGGAAGAACGGCTTTCAGTTCAGGCGTGAGTTCATTGAGCTCCCTGGCGTAGCGTGAGAAGCCGTAGTACTGGAAGTGATCATCAGGTTGCACATCTGCACGAGGAAACGAGACGTCAGAGCAAAGGAACTTGCACGAGGAACTCTTGAGGAGCACCAGGAGGTATGAAGCTGGTACGTACTGGGCTTCCAGATACACTTTGAGGTTGGCAGCGTGTCACACACGATGCCCTCATGCCAGAGCCCTCCAAAACGATGGACAACCTCTCCAGCCCTGTCCAGAACCACACCCTGGACCTCGTTTTTATTGCTGTCAGAGCTCCAGTATCTGGACTGTACGGACAAATAAATCATTCCAAAGCAAACTGAAAATGACAAATTATTTGTGCAAATGGTTCCTCACCTTGACGAATGTTATCTTGCAGGTGCAGACATCACTCTTTTTGTTTCTAATGACCACCTCCCCATAGTGCTCCAACCAGCGCTGCTGACTCAGGACATTGTGAATGCAAGTAACGGCTTTGTTCCACTGGTAGTGATCACCGTACCTACAAAAGCCATTGGTTGGGGCATGAAACACGCTAATGGGAGCATTGGGAATGATGGCGGGAAGAAGCATCGTCTCACTTGGGTAAAGTAACATTGACAGGTCCGCTAGACATGATCTCTACTGACTTGCCCCAAAACTTGTTCTTCCATCTTTGATCTGGACAAAACACACAACTTGTATACTTCCCAACAATGTACATACGGTACAACAAGCTATACTGTGTATATAGTTTGCCTTACAACAAGGTAGCGTAAACATAGCAAAACAGGCAGGGGGAAAGGATGCGTTGATGGTACGCAGCACTACCTTGCCAGAAGGTGAAGTTGGTAGACTCTGCATGGCAGGCGGAGATGGGAGGATGATGGCTGACCTTAACACAAAAAAGAATATCATTACATCTCAAGTATGTTCCAAACCAGATATGAGTATCATCATCTTCTTCTACGTTGGGCTGGTTGGCACTGTGGGTCACATGTCAAGCTCCTTCCTGCCCCTTCCTTTGCATCTTCCTCTGTCAGTCCCTTTGCTCATCACCTTCTTCTCCTCCATGGTAGCTTCATCTCCAGCATCCTTCTACAAACATCACAATCTCCCCTTCTCACTTGGCAAAACCATCTCAATCTGACATCTAACTTGGGGTGCTCTTCTGATCTGCATTTTTCTATTCTTGTCCATCCTGAGGAGCATCCAGTCTGTTGGTCAGACCATACATCCGGCTGGTTTCACTGCCATCCTGGAAATCTTTCCCTTCACTTTTGGTAATACTCTTTTGTTTTTTTTAAACAAAGGATTCTTGACACTCTGAGTGGTTGACCCCAAGTACTTGAACTCCTCCACCTCCCTCACTTCTGCTCCTTTTCCTAAGTCTATATAAGACCGTGACTAGCGAGCCCCTAAAGAACAGGAACAACAACTGAAAAAAGACCACGACTAAAGATTACAGACCATCACCTTTATTTAGTCAGTCTAGTGTCATTGAGTTTTCCAGTCCACACTACTTTTTATTTCCGGAAAGAACAACAACAAAAGATCAGAACCACTTCCTATTGGTCAGCATGGGCAGTACAGCCAAAGACTTTGCAAAGTGGAAAGGGTTGAAGTAGGTTACGGTACCTGTTCACTGACATAGCGGAAACCTCGGTCTTCTCTGTAATTCTCGTAAGTTTCTCCAAGAACGGGATTGAAAGGTTTGTAGCGAAAACGCCAAGATGCCCACGCATATCCAGAAATGGAGAACGCTGCAACATATACCTAGAGAATAACATATCATATTCGCTTACTTGAAGGCCCATTCGTCCCGTTTTAGCCAAGTGTGAGCTTCTTGTGACTTTCTGTTTGGGGATTCTGACCGACACTCACCATTCTCTCATATGGATCGTCAGTGCGATTGGCAATGTCTAGCAGCTCTGAGTACTCCAACTCTTCAGAGACTCTCTGCAGCAAAGACAGCGGCTCATTGAGGGCAACTGGCATGGAGACCCGGGAAAGGTCCTTGCCGATGTTGTTGTACAGGATGGTCATGATGCCGATGTGGCTGTTGTCTGTTCCCTGGGCAGGGAGGCTTCTGCGTCGACCTGGATCAATGATTCATGCAATGTAGACAAGGAAGACACATTTCCCATGATGCTACAGGAAGCAGTGACTTGGACGAGTGGGGTGGAAGACAATACAACGTTTCGAAGTCGTATGCCGCAATCTGTGACACATCTTAGTTTTTTTTATATGAAGCTCCCCTTGATGTTATTCTGTCTTTATTATGAATTTTGTTAAACCACATTTCGATGCTTAAGTTTAATCAAGTGTAGAATTACTACCGCTTTCGTTTAGACTGCTAGGAACAGCAAACATCCATTATCACCAATGGGTTTGGAAAGACTGGACTGAATGAAGAGGATAGCTCAAGCTAAATGGCTAATTGCTTTGAGACAACAAAGAACAACATCAAAAGAGAAAGAGACACTGAAAGTGCGTGACGAAGGAAGTAAGTGATGCTGAAGAAGACAACTTGAGTAGTTTTAGTTTGCAGTAGGAGGACGATGACTGAATGACTTTTCTGGTAGGCGACTGTTTACCTAGCTATGTTGCACTCACTGTTTGGCACTGTTTACACTAGCCATGTTACACTCACTGTTTGGCACTGTTTACACTGGCCATGTTACACTCACTGTTTGGCACTGTTTACACTAGCCATGTTACACTCACTGTTTGGCACTGTTTACCTAGCCATGTTACACTCACTGTTTGGCACTGTTTACACTAGCCATGTTACACTCACTGTTTGGCACTGTTTACCTAGCCATGTTACACTCACTGTTTGGCACTGTTTACACTAGCCATGTTACACTCACTGTTTGGCACTGTTTACCTAGCCATGTTACACTCACTGTTTGGCACTGTTTACACTAGCCATGTTACACTCACTGTTTGGCACTGTTTACCTAGCCATGTTACACTCACTGTTTGGCACTGTTTACACTAGCCATGTTACACTCACTGTTTGGCACTGTTTACCTAGCCATGTTACACTCACTGTTTGGCACTGTTTACACTAGCCATGTTACACTCACTGTTTGGCACTGTTTACCTAGCCATGTTACACTCACTGTTTGGCACTGTTTACACTAGCCATGTTACACTCACTGTTTGGCACTGTTTACCTAGCCATGTTACACTCACTGTTTGGCACTGTTTACACTAGCCATGTTACACTCACTGTTTGGCACTGTTTACCTAGCCATGTTACACTCACTGTTTGGCACTGTTTACACTAGCCATGTTACACTCACTGTTTGGCACTGTTTACCTAGCCATGTTACACTCACTGTTTGGCACTGTTTACACTAGCCATGTTACACTCACTGTTTGGCACTGTTTACCTAGCCATGTTACACTCACTGTTTGGCACTGTTTACACTAGCCATGTTACACTCACTGTTTGGCACTGTTTACCTAGCCATGTTACACTCACTGTTTGGCACTGTTTACACTAGCCATGTTACACTCACTGTTTGGCACTGTTTACCTAGCCATGTTACACTCACTGTTTGGCACTGTTTACACTAGCCATGTTACACTCACTGTTTGGCACTGTTTACCTAGCCATGTTACACTCACTGTTTGGCACTGTTTACACTAGCCATGTTACACTCACTGTTTGGCACTGTTTACCTAGCCATGTTACACTCACTGTTTGGCACTGTTTACACTGGCCATGTTACACTCACTGTTTGGCACTGTTTACACTAGCCATGTTACACTCACTGTTTGGCACTGTTTACACTAGCCATGTTACACTCACTGTTTGGCACTGTTTACCTAGCCATGTTACACTCACTGTTTGGCACTGTTTACACTGGCCATGTTACACTCACTGTTTGGCACTGTTTACACTGGCCATGTTACACTCACTGTTTGGCACTGTTTACACTAGAATTTAGGGGTAAGGGTAAGTAGGACTTGTGGATGTTATGCAGATAAAACTCCCCCCTCTGACATAAACTCGAGATTATAAAAGGAAACCATATCACATGAAATATGAAGGCGCATCAGCTGGTTGTTGCTGTGCATGTGAAGAAGCCAAGAGAAGGTGCAACTATTTGTACAGGTGGGCGTTACCTGTGTCTGACGGGGGGGTGGGTTTGTCAGCTGCACTTTTGAGACTGGCTCGGTATTTCAGAGTGGCACTGCCTGAGGAAAACAAAAGGCAAAGTGCAGCATTGTCATGTTTTTCAACGTGATTACAATTATGCGCACACGTCAATGTTGTATTTGCAGTCTAATTAAAAGATGAACATTGTTTACACAAAAGCTAAGCAGTTTCATGTTTTGCATTTGCCTTTTTTCTTGACATGACATGAAAGAAAGGCTGAGTTTAAAGCAGAGGTACGTTTGGAACAAAGTAAAGAGCATTTCTTGAAATGTTACTTGGGATCATTCCTGTGGGAGGTGCGGGAGACACTCACCATGTCCTTCTTCTGGCTCGGAGGTACTGGTCATGGTGATGTCACTCAGACCCGACTCATCGGAACCTTCTGCCTCAGAGGAGGTTTCACACACGATGACTTCGCTGGCATCAAAGTATTCTGCCATGGAATCGGCCACGGAGGGTGTGCGCTTGTTGTGAGCCAAAGACGGTGTCTTCTGCCGAGCAAACAGGAGGAGAAGACAAAGCTAAGTTGGTGTGGAGTTTGCTCTTCCAAGTATCTTGAAGAAAAGCTAGAAGTGCAGACAGGCATCAGATGACTTTTTGACATGTTCAACTGCAGAAGACAATTTGTGCAGAAATTGCATGTGAATGCTGTAGTTGAGCGGCTCAACTGAAACGGTGTAAAATTCTATATATAAATATACTCATATATACATGTTCAGGTTCAACCGGAGCACATGCGACAGACGTGAAAGGGTCTGGAGATGCCGTGGAGAACGTTATGCTGCCTGCAACATCATTCAGCATGACCGGTTTGGTGGTAGGTCAGGGATGCCCTGGGGAGGGATATCTCTGGAAGGACGCACAGACCTCTACAGGTTAGATAATGGCACCCTGACTGCTATTCATCAGGTTGAAATCCTTGGACCCATTGTC
>QODF01000140.1:370711-397057 GCA_024372805.1 Oostethus manadensis
CATACTATCAAGTATAAACACGCATACTATCAAGTATAAACACGCATACTATCAAGTATAAACACATATACTATCAGTATAAACACATATACTATCAGTATAAACACGCACACTATCAAGTATAAACACGCATACTATCAAGTATAAACACATATACTATCAAGTATAAACACGCATACTATCAAGTATAAACACGCATACTATCAGTATAAACACGCATACTATCAGTATAAACACGCATACTATCAAGTATAAACACATTATTTACTGATACACACATAGTACCAATATATACTGCACACATCATTGAATGGCACACACGCAGTCCTGATGATATAGCCATCAAAAATAATGCTTAGATAATTGAATGACAGGAAGATTAAATGCTGACGTGACAGGAAAGTAAAGAGTCATTGGTACCACAGAGCTTCAGGACAAGGAACTTTGCCCTCCAGCATGTCGCATACAGCCACCCTCATGGTTTCATGACGGATACACTCGTTGTAGTTCTTACTGTCCCCTGGATGACGCTCCTGACACACACACACACACACAATTTGTGTTTCATGTTATGTTTTTGCATCATGTTCACCATTATCAAATGAATAGAGTTTTGTATCAAATTATTCACTTCTTCAATGAATGAATCATGATTCATCAGTAGGGGTGTAACAATTCATTTGAACTACGATTCGATTAGTATTACAACTGATGGTAGCCAATTGGATTCAAGGACAATATTGGTTCATTTAGGACGATGCAATCCCTAACGATTGAGTAACCTTTAAGCCAAAAATAAACAAGTAAACAACAACTCATGGCAAAGGCATTCACATTTTATTGGAATAAAGTGCAACCAACCCTTCAGGTTGAATGATCGATGATCATGATCGGTTAAACATGACGGACTTTAACTTGAAACCTCCATCACTTCTCTAACCGAAGTATTCAAGAAGTTCTTTGGCACCACCAGATAGCATGTGCAGATAGATATTAAAATGAATGAATATCCCATGTTCTGTAATGTAGACGCTGTTAAAGCTACGAGGTGGTGTTTGCTCAACGCGCTTATCATTGCAAGGAAAAATGGATCACATGCCAGACCAGAACAGTGGCTCCCAGAACGACAAGCTGGTCTGTTCAACGTGCACCGCACAACTTTACGCTCGCTACACACCTTTCCTCCGGACGCTCCCATCCATGAGTGTGAAAGGCTTCCAGTCGGACGCAGCTTTGGATGTGGTCCAACACTTAGTACAAATCCCAACGCATAGCGAGGAGGAAGAAGTCGTCTGGCGAACAAGCGTGTGTTCCCATGAAAATACACCCCGTATCCCATGAAAAATGGCATATTTTAGGACGCCCACACTGACTCTTCTAACGGAGCGCGCACGCTCAGCGTCACATGACGTCATCCGTGCGCCCCGGTCAACAGGCATGACTAATGGACTTACGGCAAATCTAAGTGTTACACGTCTTTATCATCACCATAGCAAAAAAACACACACCCGTTTAAAACCTGCTGTGCTTCATTTCCCAGTATCCATTCGAGCGACTGACTAGCTTTCAAACGATGTTGGATCATACGGAGTATGTCGTCTGGAACGGCAATTTGCTCAACAGATCGATGTGGTCGGATCATAGAAATATATATATCGACCTAGCGAACGGATCGTTACGCCCGATTCATCAGCCATTGCATGATTGCTATCGCTTGTATGAAGAGAAAGATACACAATATATACAGTATATTTGCATGCATTAACACTCATATTTGGTTGGAGCGCCTTGAGCTTTGATTACGGCTCGACATTGTTTCCAGCAGCTTCTGCAATGTTCAAGATTTAGTTCATTCATTCTACACCAAGATCTCGCACTGATGATGGTAGAGTCTGACCTCCAGCTCATGCCAAAGATTCTCAATGTGTGAAAATGATGTCTCTGCTGAACCCAGACCTGAGCAACTGGGGGAACCTATTTGCTTAGCTCAGTCCAGGCAGTATACTGTATTTTGCAGCAGGATCAGCGGTATTATGAGCCATTAAGGGTTGCGTTCAAACACACCACCCAACGTAAAATGAAGTAATGTGTTTTGAGTTAATGTATTTTCAGACTACTGTTAAATGGATCAAATTGTACTTCCGCAATAAAAGTTGCATTCATGAGCGATATGAATATCCACTTATTGTTTTCATTTGGGGCCGCATGGTGGCTGAGTGGTTAGCACATTGGCCACACAGTCAGGAGATCTGGAAGACCAGGGTTCAAATCTCCGTTGGGCATCTGTGTGTGTGGAGTTTGCATGTTCTCCCCGTGCGTGTGTGGGTTTTCTCCGGGTACTCCGGTTTCCTCCCACATTCCAAAGACATGCATGTTAGCTTCATTGGCCGCTCTAAATTGTCCATTAGAGTGGGAATGTTTGTCTATATGTGCCCCGCGATTGGCTGGCGTACTGGTGTACCCCTCCTCTCGCCCAAAGTCTGCTGGGATAGGCTCCAGCATCCCCGCCACCCTAATGAGGATAAGCGCATAGAAAAAAAATGTTTTCATTTGTCTTTTTGTTTATTTAGAACAAAGACGCTATTGTGATTTTCTGAATATGCGTGAAGCTACCTCTCGGCCATCTAGTGACGATGACAAAGTATGGTTCCCGGGACGATGTTTGTGACTTGGAGATACATACAGGGTATGGTGTTGGAATTACACTGCTGCTCGTGTCACATTAACGTTATTCTAAACGCAATCAAAAACATGAGTTACCACCGTTAACATGTTATTTTCTGTTACTTTACGTTCATACTTTCTGCAATCCCACCTGTGTGCACCTCCACAGCAGGTACTCATCACATGGGTAGGACATTCTCTAAATAATAATGTGATAAAAACTGTAGATGAACCTGCTTTGGCTCTGCGTGTCACTAACGGAAATAATGCTGATCAATAGAATAATAAAAAGGAGGGAGGGTGTACAGCACCTGCTCAAAGCCAGGTTCATTGTGATAGGGTTTCTCTGTCATCAGGGACTGGATGGAAATGAGGACAGAGGAAATGCTCTGAGCTGGACTCCATGCTGGACCCGTCCATGTTCTGCACAACACACAAATACATCACAGACAAATATTACATTATTATATCTACGGTATATCTATTTGCCTTGTTTTGCTGTTGGCCTTCTGGCACCAATCATGAGGTTGGGACAGTAGAAACTTTAGGAGCACATACAGGCATGCTCTGAAATATTACTATGTATTAGTAGTAGTACTAGTAGAGCAGGCACAGGCCATCCTCTGAAATATTACTATGTATTAGTAGTAGTACTAGTAGAGCACATACAGGCCACCAGCCACTCAAATAGTACTGGTACAGCCTGTGTATTATTGCTACATATACAGTACAGGAATATGAAATTGGTCATGTGGGACTTACCCAAGGATGCTGAGGCAGACTTTGCCATTGCGGTAAAAGTTGGGATTGAATCGGACCGTGTTCTGGCCGGTGGTGATGAGCTTGACCCGTGGTGGGTGGATGGGATAATCGGGGGGACATCGAAACAAGAAGAGGAAAAACCCGCCCTCGTATGGTGTGTCAAATGGTCCCGTGATCAAGGCGTGGATCTAACAGGGACAAAGGAGGAGGATGGTCAGGTAGAAGGATGTGGGAGCTGGGGGTGTGGAGGGTCTCCAGCCAAAGCCAGAGATCAAAAGTTAGAACGTGCAAGAAATGGGCAGTTTGGGTTCTTACTTTGGCTTCATCCACAGTTGCCTGTGTGCTTGTCTTAGTACGTTAGTGGGTGTGCATGTGTACAGTATATTTACAGCAAGCCACACTGTCAACTTCAAAGTAAGGGAGAAAAATGCTTCAGCTGTTACGTTTTCTTCGCAGCCTGGTGTCGACGACCCCGAGGATGCCGAGAAAACAGGTCAGGAACCGGTTCTTTAATAAACAATTGCTGCTCTGCTACAACAGTAGCCAAGAAAACACAAACAACGCCTGTGATCCGACCTGAAAACAAGGGCTCACCTGGACTACATAGAAGGTGAGGGACAGGAATTAAGGGAAATAAAAAACAAGGGAGGCAGACAATACCTTCAAAATAAGAAAACAAGAACACAGGCTTCAATGAGAAACCAAACACACTGCCACGCCAACTAAAACCCGGAGCGTGACATCAGCCAAGGAATTCATCTGAAGAAGGGCGTGTGGGGTTGCCAGCAGAGCACAAACTACTTTCCATATGTCTTTGTCCAGAGACGCAAGGAGAAGTTGGTCCTCCGTGGATGCATATTTTCTACTTACATGCTCGTGTTTTCCTATGAAATGTTAGTGATGCGGCTGTCAATCAGGGTGGGGCAAAGGGGCTCGTCATCATTCCAATACTTTCTGCTGTGCTATTTCCTTGTACGTTATGTTGTCACGACTACAAGGACAACAAGCGGGCCCTTTGATTTCCACGTTAGCATAATCGTGGAATTGGCCAATAAAAAGGGAATTTCCTGTTAAACGTGGAATCTTGCGGAAATTGACATGTGAATGAAATGCTGTCATTGTGAGGAGGAGAACGCGCTCGTGTGGGTACCTTTATCCCCGACGGAGGGCTTACTGGTGGCGGAGCCTCATTACAAACCAAAAAAATGAATATGACAACAAATAAAACTGATTTTACAGGGTCCTGAATAAGAATGGATAGAAAAACAAAAGGGTGCCGGATCGGGCTTCATCCTGTCATGCTTTTATTTGGCACTGAACAGGAAGTCACTGTGTGCACACTTTCATGTTGCGCAACTAATCAACAGTAACAACAATGACAGCTTAGTTATCGTTGTATTGCTGTCATTCCATTTTACATTTTCGGCTGAATAATAACGTGTCAGGGACTTGACTTGGTAGACCGAGACGGGTTGGTGGACAGAGACCGTTCCGCTGTACCGGCTCATACCTGATTCAGGCAGTTGGTGATTTACCTTGGTCATGTCTTGTGGGTCAGGGACAACAAACATTCCTGGAGGAGGTTCTTTGTAGATGGACATGATATCCCTGCAAGACAAGGAAGTTGATTTCTTAACTGGCCATCTTAAGCGCGAGCACCCCAATTTCCCCCAATACCTGGAGGAGAAATAGGAGATTGAATATGTGGAACATTTTATTGCCTTTTTCAGGCGGGTGTTTTTTCACAAGCATGTGCTTTTAGGAGATACGGAATGGAAAACATTATTGTTGGAATCGTTACCCCAAAGTGACCAAAAATTAAGAGTATTTCACACACGTTCTTCCTAAGGTAGGATCAGGAGCTACAAAGCTGTAGGTCTGTAATAAAAATACATCCATTTGATTGGATTCTTTACTTGGAGCCACACAAAATAAAAGCACGCATTGTACATTACGGTATCTTCCACTTCCTGCAATACTCCCGTCCCACATGCCCAGATCTTCCACGCTTTCTGCAATACTCCTGTTCCCGTCCCACATGCCCAGATCTTCCACTTCCTGCAATACTCCTGTTCCCGTCCTACATGCACAGATCTTCCACTTTCTGCAATACTCCTGTTCCCGTCCCACATGCCCAGATCTTCCACTTCCTGCAATACTCCTGTTCCCGTCCCACATGCCCAGATCTTCCACGCTTACTGCAATACTCCTGTTCCCGTCCCACATGCCCAGATCTTCCACTTCCTGCAATACTCCTGTTCCACATGCCCAGATCTTCCACTTCCTGCAATACTCCTGTTCCACATGCCCAGATCTTCCACTTCCTGCAATACTCCTGTTCCACATGCCCAGATCTTCCACTTCCTGCAATACTCCTGTTCCACATGCCCAGATCTTCCACTTCCTGCAATACTCCTGTTCCACATGCCCAGATCTTCCACTTCCTGCAATACTCCTGTTCCACATGCCCAGATCTTCCACTTCCTGCAATACTCCTGTTCCACATGCCCAGATCTTCCACTTCCTGCAATACTCCTGTTCCACATGCCCAGATCTTCCACTTCCTGCAATACTCCTGTTCCACATGCCCAGATCTTCCACTTCCTGCAATACTCCTGTTCCACATGCCCAGATCTTCCACTTCCTGCAATACTCCTGTTCCACATGCCCAGATCTTCCACTTCCTGCAATACTCCTGTTCCACATGCCCAGATCTTCCACTTCCTGCAATACTCCTGTTCCACATGCCCAGATCTTCCACTTCCTGCAATACTCCTGTTCCACATGCCCAGATCTTCCACTTCCTGCAATACTCCTGTTCCACATGCCCAGATCTTCCACTTCCTGCAATACTCCTGTTCCACATGCCCAGATCTTCCACTTCCTGCAATACTCCTGTTCCACATGCCCAGATCTTCCACTTCCTGCAATACTCCTGTTCCACATGCCCAGATCTTCCACTTCCTGCAATACTCCCACCAACATGAGAATGAGCGGTGCCAACAGGAAGAAAGTATGGGAAGCACTTGGGAGTCCAAAGAAGATCTCCCAGAAGATCAGACAAAGGCAAGCACCCTGCTGGCCCGCCCGTACAGAACCTCTCACCTCTTTATCCTTAGGATGGCAGGCTGTGAAGTCTTTTCGTTGTCCCAGTCCGTGCTCCGGGTCGGGTCCCAGGAAGCGGCGTAGACCTGCGTTAAGGGACCGGGTCCGGCCACACCCGGTGCGGAGGCAGGGCTGAGCGCGTTCGGTGCCACCGACACCATCGGTGGAGTCAAGCCGAACGCGCTCCAGAAGTTGGCGGCGGGCGCCGTCAGTCCGTCCGCCGCGGAGCCTTCAGGTCCCAGCTGGTCCCCCTCGCTGGGAGAAGCCAAACTGGAGCTCAGGTGTCCCGCCGGCACCGAGTTCGCCAGCAAAAGGGGCGCGTGTCCGTCGGCTGGCCCGGCACCGCCAGAACCCAGAGTGTCCCCGGTGGACTCCTCGCCGACGCCGTCCGCCATGGCGGGAAGCTAGCAAGGGGGCCACGCGCTGCACTTCAAGCCCGAACCCCGACTGGCGGCACCATGGGCCGCCGGAACCGGGCTTCGTCGGGGAGCTCAGAGAAGTGGGGTGCCGGGTCCGGAATATTCCTCGGAAGCAGGACTTTCCCTGCGCGGCATGCTAGCTACTTCCCGTTAGCTTGGCGGCTTCCGCAGGCCCGGAAGTAGACAAACGTCGGCCAAGCGGTGTCGGTTCGGTCTGTGACGAAGCGGGGCCGAACTGCAATATTTCTACTCCAAATGTTCCCGTTCGCACCGTCCGAGCCCGAGCGGAACCGAAACAAGGGCCAACTTCCACATCAGCTGCCGTTTCAAGTTCAGAGGCACGCGTATGGCGGCGGTTCACTTCCGGTGCGGCTTCAAAGTAAGGCAGCGTCAAGCGTCGACGTGGGGGGCCGCGCGTGCACGCGCCTGGTCACGTGGTGAGCGTTTGCCGTCGTCACAGAGTCGCCGACGGCCAAGAAATGACGTGACGTAGCAGCAGAGCACGGGGACACTTTGTTGACACTTTACGACAAAGTCACCATCGTGTCTGCAACGGCTGCAGAGGGAGGACGTTCGGTTCGGTTCGGTTCGGTTCGGTTCCCCACTGCAACAGAGCCGAGCTCAAGGCGTCACCGGTCGTATCCACCAGGGGGCGCCCCGCCCGTGGCCAAATAGTCCCTTGTTTACTTCAATTCTGCTTTTATTGTCTATCCTCCCAGTTTAGGATTCACTTTATTCTCCATTTGCAGCCATTTGGCTACCGCGGGGTCTCGGCCCTCCTGGCACCAGTTCGAGACCCCTGCCTTCTTGTAACTGGTATTGGCATTTACTTTAATACCTGACTTTACTCGCGCTGTAATTCACTTGTGCTTTCATCTCCATCTTTTTTGTTCGTTTGGAACAAGTTGGCCACGTTTGAAGCACGGCGTGCCCGCCACCAGCGGGCGCCACACCACTCAGCTAGCGCAAGGGCGTCGACCTCGTGCCGGGGAGGGTTGAGACCCTGAGGTGATTCGAGGTTTGAAGGATGGAGCTCCTCAGTTGAAGCAGCTGCTTCGGTGAAAAAAACCAGCAGAGAGTGAAGGCGAGAGGATGGCGAGGCATCATCTGGTTTGCGGCTGGATCGGGATGGAGGAGGACAGGGGTGGGAGTGCAAAGGATGAGATGGAAATGGAGAGTGAGGGGAGGGCAGAATAAGCAGGAAACGGGCGCTCGAGGAAGAAAGGGAAGGGAATTCAGGAAAAAGATGATGATGGAGGAATATCAAGCGATGCTGAATTGTGAAACCGAGAAGGCCACGGCGTCGGTCAGCCCGCTTGGGCTAGCCAAAAAGCTGGAAATGGTAGTGGGAGAGGTACAAGGGATGGAGGTCTCCTGATTACATGCAAAAATGCTGAGCGGAGGAATAAGGCCATGAAAATAAAAGACACGTGTCAAGGAAAGAAACACTCCTAGGGGAGCAATATCTGGAATCCCCATAGAAGGGAATCTAACCCAACTAAAGGGGAAGATGAAAGGAGGAAGTGGTACTGGGGGCGCATTTAGAAACGGGGAAAGGGTAGAAAGCGAGTGGGTGTTGCTGGACTTCATGAGCTTAAGTGTGAGAGCCTACATCCCATCACCCGTTAGATGCTACAAGTGCCAACGGTATGGACGCACCGCTAATGCATGCAGAGCTAAACAACCGCGTGGAGGCACGGTGAATGTGAAAGTAGTAGTACTATCAAATGTTGGAACTGTGAAGGAGGTCCCACAGCAGCACACGGGCGATGTTGGTAAGAAAACAGGCAGCAGAAGTACAGAAGATTCACGTGGAAAGAAATATAACATGTGCAGAAGCAGCCAAAATGCAACAACAAGAAAGGGAAATAGAGGAAAGCAATGAGAGCAATAGCCAAACGAGCACCAGAAGATACAGGAATTCCTACGGACAAATTGCTGGCTTTTCTTGCAGGAGTCATCAGTTGTACGGAACAGGCACAAAATAAGACTGAAAAAGTCAAGATTGTTGTCAAAGCAGCAGCAAAGATTTTACATATGAAAGAGATACGGTGGGGAAAAGTGCAAAAGAATTACAGCAGGTTGCCACGAAGGCTATAGCGGTGTTTTTGATGTAGAAAAGCGCATGATATGTTGTGGAAGGATTATTGATGAAGTTAAGTAGAATAGGTGTCAAAGGAAGGGTGTACAAAGGTTTTTAACAATAGGAAAACAAAAGTGAAAGTAGAGAAGGAGTACAGTGATCCATGTGAGGCGGAAAACGGAACTCCGCAAGGAAGTATAATAAGTCCAGTATGATTTTTAATAATGATAGATGAAGTTTGAATGAAGTAAAGGATCCGTAGATGGTGCATTGTTTGCAGATGAGGGAGTCACGTGGAAAAGAGGAAGGAGTATAAAGAATATAGAAAGGAAAATACAAGAAGCGGTCAATAAGATACAAAAATGGGCAAAGGAGTGGGGTATAAGATTTTCTGTAGGGAAAACTAAAGTCATGAAATGTATTTATTTGTATTTTTTTTGTGATTTGAGTATTTTTTTAGCGTCTCGATCCAGACTCCTTATCAGAAGGTGGCGGTAATGCACACCGTAAGTTGCTTGCCTACCGCCAATCAAAAAAACAAGAAGAAGAAACATGCAGGGTGCCCTCCATGGCACGAGTTTGAGCCCCCGGAAATAGTGCCTACTTGTAACTGGTATTGGTATTTACCTTCACTTATGCTGTAGTTCAGTTCTGCTTTTATTGTCTATCCTCTTGCCATTTTACATTGTACTTTTATTCTTCACTCATCACACAAAACGACAGCAAATCAAGACCATTGATGGGGATGGTCTTTGAAAATACATTTATTGAAAGCAGGGCCGGCTAAAAGAGCATGTTGCATTGTGATTGACGCACACGCGCTACCTGCTCCTCTGGCCTGCACATGGTGTTGCAGTTTTAGGCAACACCAACGCCTCAGATAATGAGCTGTGTGCATTTGGATGCTCTGCTCGCCGCTCCACTGATGGGCACGTTGTATGGGCACGTTGTATGGGCACGTTGTATGGGCACGTTGTATGGGCACGTTGTATGGGCACGTTGTATGGGCACGTTGTATGGGCACATTGTATGGGCACATTGTATGGGCACATTGTATGGGCACATTGAGCAACGGCTGCCAGGAAGTGTTTGTTCGAATGCGAGGGAAAACGCCGCCAAACGGATGCTGATGCCTTCCCGAGGTTACTTGGTGGTGTTGAATAGTCGGAATAGAGCTGGAAGTAAGAATTTATACTAATTGTGTTTATTTAGTGCAAGTCTGGGACAAGTGTAGCATTACAAAAAGTGTGCATACGGGCAGCAGAGGGATCGTTACCTGCATTTAAAAGCCCACATTTTCAAAAGATCAAGTTTAGCGCCACAATTAGGAAGTGGGGTTCGGCAGCTGTCGGTAGTCTGGGAGAGACTCCAGTAGAACCGCTTCTCCTCCACATTGAGAGAAGCCAAATGAGGCGGCTCGTGTCCTGAGCAAGTCTGACCAGAAGGAGGCTTTTAAAAGAACCATTTTGAGAGACTATGTCTCTCAGCTGGCCTGGGAAAGCCTGGACAAAGTGGCCGGGGAGACGGAAAACTGGGATTCCCTGCTTAAGCTGCTGACAAACTGCAAAGTGGGGCTGAGGTGGATTAAGACATGCATTGATCAGGTTTCTGTATGTACTGTATAGTTGATTTGAAAACTATTCACAAAACACACCCTGCCTCCCGCCCAAAGTCAGCTGGGGTAGGATCCAGCATACCCACCACCCTGAGGATGAGTGGTATAGCGGATGGACGTGTAAGAGAGGCAGGCTTTAGTGTGTTATGCGAAGATGGTGATTCCTGTACCCATCCAGTGATGGCAAACAGGGAAGTACTCTCTCAACCTTGTTCACTGCATTTTTCCTCAAAAGCACCACATTCAGTGCTACGAGCAAAGTTTCCCGACTGACTTTATATCACCTGCCCAAACAAAAACATTTTTAGCAGCAGGGTTCCAAGAGAGAGAAAAGTAGCAGCTTGTAGTCCAGAAAATATGGTAATAATGGAAAGTAGGATGGTAGCCCCGCACCACCCAGGTTGAAAACCACTGATTCAGTTACTTTTTAGCCAAAAATTCAACCAGTCTGACTGACATCAATAGTGCAGGTGAAGTTTCCCAAATGTTCTATTTGTAAGGAAATCTTGACTGTACTATGCATACTTTTCCTCTCATACGTTCATAAAGAGCCTCGTAGCTAGTCCTTACCTTAGCTTTGGTTTCAAACCAACGGCACAGGACGCACTCTGATGCAGCGGGCCAATCAACCCGCAGAACAGTAAGGTGGCCACAATGAGGAGGACACTGAACAGGAAGTAACAGCAGCATTTCCGGGTTTCCGTGCTACACGAACAGCAAATGACTTTAAAAAAGTGTTACTTCATTGCTCAACACTATTTGTCACACAAACATGCTGTGGTTGTTTTAAGGTAACCTGTTGCGTTGATAATGCATACTTATTGTTCTTTACGTGAATCAACTAGTATGTGGTAATAAACTTGTGTTCTGACTTAAGTTCAGTTGACTGGATTGATATTTTACACACTTACTGTAACATGGGATTAAAATTATTAAAAGGAAGATGTATTCCTTTGGATTAAAAAAAAAAAAGCATTGACTGAAGAAAATCAAACCACTGAGAATTCAGTTCCAACCATATAGTTCTTTTATTTCCCCCCCCCACTGAAATGGTCTTGCAGAAAAAGCGTATGGAACATAAAAATGTATTGAGGTTTGCCAACCTCAGACCTGCGCCTGAATTTCCTTGTGTTGGTTGGGACGGCCCGTCAGCTCTTTCAGAGTTCCTGTTGTGGAAGTTGTGGTAGTTCGGAGGTGATGTGAAAGGAAACATCTACATGGCAAAGAGGATGAGGAATGCCACCATCAGACAGAAGAGACCCATAGCCTCAGACAGAGCGAAGCCCAGGATGGCGTAGGAAAAGAGCTGCTGCTTCAGGGAGGGGTTCCTGTGGGGAGCGTCAAGAAAAAAAAGGTTTCTTTAGGTTTGACCTCGAAATGTTGACTAACGTGTGCCAACATTTCAACTTTTAAACTCTTGTTTCTCTGTCAATCATCAGAAAATGCAATATTAGTGTGGTAATATTTTCATATTTATATAGAGTACCTGGCATAGCCAATGATGAGGCTACCAAACACAGTTCCGATTCCGGCTCCAGAACCAGCAACGCCAACTGTGGCAGCACCAGCACCAATGAACTTAGCAGCGGTATCTATGTCCCGAGAGGCCGAGCTGGTCTGGAAGGAGCGGGTCAGAACTGATGGCCTTACTGGCAGTAGGGCCTGCGTGGACAACAAAAAGACAAATGGAGACTACAGATGCTAAAGCCAAAAACGACAACCATGCACAGTAAAAGCTTGACTTACGAGTTTAAATTTGCTCCCAAGTCTAGCTCCTAACTGGATTTACTCGTATGTCAGAACAATTTTCCCCATAAGTAGTAACGCAAATGCCCTTAATTGGTTCCTGTGCCTTCAAAAAAGCACACCAATTTTTTTGGTGTATGTTGTGCAAGAAGAAGACGAAGAAGGTGTCTACACACTGAATAGTGCATAAGAAAATTATACACATGAAACGTGTATAACGGCTCAGAAGTCGGAAACCTGGCAAGTTAATTTGCTCCTAAGTCAAGGTATTACTGTATTGGTGTGCTACATCATTTTACATATAACCCCCCAACGGTAGTGGATTGCCTTTTTTCATTAAAGATTTGGTGCTACCTGTTGAACCTCGTTCATTAAGACATTATTAAAAGGACTGTAGTTCCGACTGTACGGTAGATGGGATCATAACACCCCTCATACAAATACAAACGACTTAAATGCACATTATTTGCCCAAATTGCCTGCCAAAGCCTGGTCCTGTCAGATCTCAGAAGCTAAGCAGGGCAGGGCCTGGTCAGTACTCGGATGGGAGACCTCAGA
Source organism: Oostethus manadensis (assembly GCA_024372805.1). Classification (NCBI taxonomy): domain Eukaryota; kingdom Metazoa; phylum Chordata; class Actinopteri; order Syngnathiformes; family Syngnathidae; genus Oostethus; species Oostethus manadensis. The sequence continues at coordinate 383,664 of QODF01000140.1, forward strand.
GGAACACCAGGTGCCACAGTGGGAGGAAATAAACTTTCCTTGTGCCCTTAGGCAAGGCACTTCACCCACATTGCCTAGTATGAAAGTGGTGTGTGTGTGAGTGTGAGTGTCGGTGGTGGTCGGAGGGTTTGATGGCTCACACTGGCAGCCTCGCTTCCCGTCGGTCTGCCCCAGGGCAGCTGAGGCTACATAGTGGCCTACCATCACCAAGTGTGGTGTGAATGAATAATGATGACCTCAATGTAAGCGCTTTAAGAGTCTTTGAAAAAGCGCATATCAAGTGTAATTCATTATTATTATTGTAATGCATCTGCTCATCACTCTAGCGAGCCATTAGACGTGTACATTTTTTTGTAATATTTGATGCATGGCGCACCAAAGCTGGAAAACCCCATGAATGCCGCTTTCAGTAATCAGGTACACATGAACGGACAGAAGTAGCACACGTGTGTCATGTGACAGAAACTTACCTGCTGCTCCACTGTGGCTTCAGGTCTGTTCCAAACGGAGGCCGAGAGTGGCCGGGCAAGTACTCTGGACCCACCGCGCAGCTACAACATAGGAACATGTCATCATAGACAGAAGACATCAAAAAATACAAATAGACGCAACTAGGTTTTTAGCATTTAGCGTCAGTTATTTGCATCATTCATTCATTTTCTGTACCGCTCCTAAAATACTAAAATCATTTGAAATAAAACCATGAGTATATCAATAAAGCTTTATGGCTGCATAGCTGACATACATTTTAATACAGCAGGATTTATATTCTTTCATTTTCAGGTCAGATCATGTAGCACTAATGTTTCTATTTGTAATTTTGAAGTTGTAGCATGTAACTTGAAACATCCTTTATGTATTCTGTATTACTTTCCTTTGCATAAAGCTGTTCATTTTAAATGTTAAACAGATTGTTCAGCTGATATCCCCATAATCAGTTACACCTTTGACATAACGCAAATGTAAAGCTGTTATTGGAGCATTTGGAGAAGAGGCGCGGCTTTATGCTCTTTGAAAAGCGAACAAGATGTACTGACACCGACAAATACACGTTTTAATACACAGGAAAAAAACATTTTTCCAGAACGATTGGCTTGAAAATCTCTATTTATAAGCTAAAATTCTTACAAAGCGGGGTATTTAGCACAGAATACTTTTGTACTGTTTTGTATTGTCATAGAAAAGGAGATTGTAGAAAAGCATCACGTGCAGCCATTGTGTAGTTGACCTAAAGCTTGTCAGAAATCAGCCACAGGAGCCAAGATTCTTTGTGTTACATGAGGGTGGGTGCTGCATGAGGCGCTACTGTACACCAGCTGTACCCAGGCCTTGGCTTTTCCTTCAATTAGCCATTTTCATGCTTGAAATGCTTTATTTGAGCAGAGAATATTGGATTTACTTTTGACACAATTCCTGAAGCGTGAGGGATTACTGTACATAAGTACACAGCTTTTATTAGCGCATGAACCGAGCATGTAAATAATGGAACTTTGTTCGCCAAGACAGCTCCTGTCTGAGATGCCCAGCATGCTGCAAGGTCACACACAGTGAGGGAAAAGCTCCAGTGAGTGCATTGAAGACATAAGTGTTGTTAAAACGTACCACAGCAGGAGAAGTGACAAACTTAGCACAGGCATACATGGCTGGAACCTACCAGAGAAGAGAAAACATTGGTTGACTTAAAGGCATAACATCAACTTTAGTACGCACATGTCAGAGTGCACTTTTAGCAAACAGTTATGAAGAAAATCATTGGCGTCTGCAGTTCTGCCATTGATTAGACTGGCCTGTAGTCCATTCCATGCCAGAACGCTAATCCAATTCAATCCGCGACTGGATGGCCTAATCGCAGATTAAGCATTTTATGCCAGCCTTCCCTTTCCATTGACAACACCTGAGCCTGCTTCATGCTTCAGCATGTAGGCGCCAGCATACGCTACTGTCCTGGGAAGCATGACTTGCACCTACAAAGAAAAAACTAAAAAAAAATCAAACACGGACCGGTGGTTTCCACAGGACTGCAATCCATTTGTGGTGGTGCGTTGCGGGGGAATCATCCAATTTGCACAAGTGGCCATGACACGTCAGCAGGAAATATGTTTACAGCAGCTAATGAACTTCATTCTTTGTCTTTCCTAACGTCACCAAGACCGTGAGTGCTCTTAGGGGAGGGGCCGACAGCAGCCACCGCTGCTCGTAGAGAGGAGCGACAAGTGCTCCCAAGTTCAATGTTACTAAAAGGCCCTTCACTAGATTTTTGAAAAAGCGTTGATTACTCGCTAAAAACAGTACATCAAAAACCCATCCCTCTTGCTACATTTTCTTATTCTCTGGCAGATCATGTACTTTACATAAGTCCAGAGCTAGGGTGAACAGGTAGCGCCAAATCAATTTGTGCCGGTACATATGCACGTATGGAAACACTGGGGGACCGTAAAAGCTAGCATGTTTTTTGGATTTTTTAACATTTCCTGTGTCTATCCACCTTATTCCTGAGGCCGCTGACGTAAAACAGGTTATGGGTGAAACTTCCGGTATAGCAACCGGAAGTTTCACTGCGCTATTGTTTTCAATTAACAGTTGGCGCTTATATTAGCTTTAGCAGTGCATACAAACGTTAGAAGCGTGTTTTACTTAATGCTCCGAAACGTACAAACATGTTGTGCGGCTCGTGGTTGTACTACCATCCTACATCATGGTTGGGATACTCCAAACCACCAACAGAGAGACGCCGGACAGCAGTGTCACAAGAACAGGGAAGATATTTTGTGTGCACATCTCCCGGGTATCAGTTATTCCAAAAGTACCACTTGTTAAGCATAAAATAGAAACACAAGCTCCACACCGCGCACTCATCTGTTCTCGCAGAATGTAAACAAGCGATAACATTGCAATAGATCAGCGCTGTGTGCTACCACGGCAGAAACAAACAGACAGGTAATCCACCCATCCTTCAATTTTAGTAGGCAATGGATTTGCTACATCACCTCGTTTAAGACATGACATCTGACAAGACGATTTTATTTAGTTTGAGCCAAAAAAAAGAGGAATTGCATGATCTGCTCAACAGTTTCCCCTCCTTTCCGAGCCAAATTGTTCCTGTTTATAGGTGCATGTTCATTATGTTCAGTCCTGTGTATTTTGTGTGGCTCCAAATAAAAAATAAAACAGTTGCAATGTAAATAAACACTTGTAATAAAATGTGTCTATATTAACACATCAATTAGTTCCAACAAGGGATGGACCGATCCACATTTTTGGTTCCAATCAGATTATGGGGGCTGAAACCTCAGCCCCCAGTAAAAGGTGAACCCGCTACAACGTGGCCAGGCGCTGCTTCCTCCTTGGAAGACGTGTCGGAGGGACTGGGGTCTCCCTTCCACCGGTCCACAACATCTCGAGTCGAGTTCACCATCCCCACCATACACGGTGTTGACTGTGCACTGCTTCCCTTCCTGAGATGGCGGCCCAGAATTTCTTTGAAACTGTCCACAAGTCGTTCTCCACAGCTTCTCTGAACTCCTCCTATGTAAGTTTTTGCCTCAGTGACTGCTTGGCCTGCAGGTACCTGTCAGCTGCCAAATAGGCCCAATAGGACTCCTCCTTCAGCTTGGCGGCATCGCTCGCCACTGGCGTCCATCAATGGGTTCTGGGGTTACCGTGATGACAGGCACAGACCACAGCTTTGATCAGTCGCATTGACAATGGAGGCACAAAACATGGCTCACTCTGACTCAATGTTCGCTGCCTCCCTTGGAACACAGTCGAAGCTCAGCCGCAGGTGGGATAACATGTCATACATACACTAAAAATTAGCGGAACTTCCTTCCTGTGTGCACTGCTTTCACATAACAACATAGAAAGGAACGCTACACCTAGTGTCAAAACCAAAACACAGTAGCAGTGGCGGCAGCTCCAATAAGTAGCATTAACTTTGGCTAGCGGCCTGAGGCATTGTGAGTGTGTGTGTTGAAGCTAGTCGCTAGCTGGCTAGTAGCTAGCCAGTGTGGTGAGGTGTCACTACGTCAGTTACGTAGTTCTTGGGCGTAACAATGTTAATAACAAAATTAATGTTGCTGTAGCTTGGTTAATATGCAAGTCACGTGATGTAAATGGAGCCTTGTTGGCACTTTTGAAAATGTTCACAAGGCTTTTTTGGGGGAATAGGTGCGTTCCATTACATGCTTTCTTAGCTGCCGCCATGTACCCGTTTTTATATCTTGAACGCACAGAAAAAGAGATGTGCGTTATGTCTCACATAGGATTGTGGATGACTGCACTTTTCTTTTAGTAAAAAGGTATGTCCAAATCCATGAGGGGGCCACACAGAAAAATGAAGTGTAATATCTAATAATACTGCTAATTTATGAAACCATTCATTTCATTTCAAGAAGAACACAAGCCTTGGAATGCCACATGCAAATATGAATATGAACTGTGAAATATGACTAAATATTCAGATTTCGTGTTAAGCAGGAGAATTCCATTTAGACACGACTTGGATGCCACAGGAGGCTAGGGGCACACCAGAGCTAACAATGCTAAGTGCTAAGCTAACCTCCAGGCCCTGAAGGTCAAAAGGAATCACGGACGACCAGACGCGGCCTGGAAAGCAGGGCGTGCAGATCCAGCAGAAGGACGCTTTCGTGTCATCAAACTCAACTCGCTGGCTGCACATTTCCCGCTGGAGCAATGGCCGTAAGGCGAGCTAGCAGCTAGCAGCTAGCAGCTAGCAGCTAGCTCGCAGCAAGTGTTTGAATGAGCGCACCGACGGCCCGCACCGGCAGACATCTTGCATCCGAGCATCAGTCGATGGAGTTTAGCAGGCTGCGAGCCAGAAGGACAACCAAGTGACGTTTGCAAACGATGGCTATATATTATATATTTATATTATGGCTATTTTAACGCATTCCAATATGAAATATTCAAACACACTCTGCGACGACGTGACATTCCCTGTTACACTACATAGCATTAGCTTCGGAAGCTCACGCGGACCTTACGCACACGAAATACACTTAACGTTCTAGAAGACTTTACCGGTTGGTTGGGCTTTGGGAGGGTCCGGATGGCAGCTCTCTCACGCGGCAGAACTCCAGGAACGTAGGAGGCGGGAGCGTGTCACCTTGTCATTTATAAGAGCAGCGGCTACGTCCTCGTCGATCATTGGCCAGAGGGTTGGACGTCATCGCCAAACTTTCCTTATTCTAGTCCATTGAACGGGGGTTGTTGAACTTGTTGTTTTATTGGATCAAACACACGCTAGGGCGGGACTGAGGGAACGCTGGCTAATATGATTGGACAGTCTTGCTGGGCGTTTAATGGTTCAAAGGCATCCCGTGTCCTAGCTAGCGATTGGATCAGTTACAGGAAGTCCTGCCTACAAGATGCATTGACTAAGCAAAATAATTGCTCGACCTCGTTTTCTATTGATAGTCATTATTTTGTGATGGGGATGCATTTATGTCTTGTAGGTTTCCGTGGGATGGTGTGTGCAACTGCATTCTAAACCTTAGCTTTTCTAAAGTTAGGAGTTGTCTTTGGGAGTCCAAGGAAAGAAATGGGTTCCCAAATGCTGGTTATTTAAACTCCTTATTCCATCCACGTATGGGGACGAAGCAAGGAAATGTTCTTCCACCAGATGGCATGAGGCGATCATTCCACCTTACTGTGCTCGGCTTGACGCTCCCCACTACTGGTTTCTTTACATCCTTTCTCTCACTCAGCTTTTGGCATTTTAGTGAAATAGCATTTTGGAAAGTCTCCATCTGCATTATAATAATAGAAGATTATATTTGAAATGGAATGTTTCCGTATAGCCGACCCGAGGGAGGAAGCACAGCAGCGAAGCGCGGATTATTCCTTTTTTTTCCGGGGATTTTTTCTCTTCCCAGCGCCCTGGGCAATTGCTCTCCTGGCCCGTAGCTAGAACCCCCTCGGTTCTGTAACTTTTCACAGCGGTGTCGCCCTCCAGACATCTGACCTGAAGCCGCTTCAAATATTCACCGTAGTTATTTGGTTCATGAATTTGACAGTCATTTCCGGTCAAAGGTGTACTTTGCACGCTGACATTTTGACAAAGTTTGACACGAGCACTGATATACAGATAAGTGATCATCCTACACGGCTTTTATTCCAGTCTGGTGTTAGAATCCGTCCTTTTGATTGGCTTGAACTTGACTTGACTTTTTTCTCCACTCCCGATGGCTACGAGTCTCGTAAGCTCTCAAACCGTAACGCTGGTCACAAGCGGTCATTCCAGGGCAGGGATCCACCCGAGCCTGATGGGAGATTGCGGAAAATACTGTGGCTTAGAACCCAGTACCAAAAACCTGCGAGGCATTCATTGGAGCGAAACATCAGGTTAGTTGTGCTGCGGGCTCGTACTTAAAGGTAAGGGGAAGGAGCACCTGTGTGGCAAATTCGGGCAAATCCCAAAGCAATAAGAAGATGAAAGGAAGTGCCGTTGCAGCTCCACCGTTAAACAGACACTTCTTTCACACCGTAGCGTTGTATTTAGCTGAAAAGTAAGTCATTGTTTGGACAGTCACACTTTGTATTATTTACAGTATGTGAACCTTCTCTTAAACACAATCGACGTGGCAAACTAACTGATATGCTATATGAGCTTTAATGTTTGATATTGTCCTGTGTGCGGGGTTTCATTACGTTTGGTCTTCATATGAGCTCGTTTGTTTGACCTAATTGAAGGCAAAGTAAGGTCGGAACCTTCCCTGAGAAAAGATACACGGACCTTGCCCAACGTCAATTAGGTATCATGCCAAGTATGTCCGCAATATTCCATGGCACGCACATATTGTTATTAGAAGTCAAGTATTTGAAGCTGATGGTGTTTTTCTCCCTTTTATTCCAAAGAGAGAAAAGTTGACTGTGATGTTTGCACCTTTTCATCTTTTTCATCAAATCAAAGCAATAGTTGGCCTTTCCCTTTCCATTCACTCTGTTTGATTGAAAGAGTATATTCTTTTCTGCTGAGATCTGCTGATATGTGGCATTCAGGGTTCCAGCCAAAAAGGAACGTTTGGTTTTGGGTGGGAGCCACACACACCGACACACACACAGTCAGCAGCTGCAATGGAGTCCAAAACATAAAATAAGCACAGTCGGCATGAATGAAAAACAAAAACAAGAACAAACAGTGAAAATAAAAAGCTGCAATGCGAGCGCAGCACGAGGAATGGCAGGAAAACAAGGGGGAGAATATCAGATCATAAAAACTCCTTGCTAGACACAAACTTTGGAGACGAGAAGAAGAACAACCCAGCATCTTCCTGCTCTATTCAGCACCACCCATTGGGAAAGCGGCTGCAGGTGTGTCTCGTTGCTCCGCCCCGCATGGAAAACTTTATGAAAAAAACTTTATGAAAAACATATCTTTGCAGGCGTGATTATTCATATCTTTCATTTTCTCCTATATATGAATACATTCCCATGACTGTAAGAACTTTATGAAAAACATATCTTTGCAGGCGTGATTATTCATATCTTTCCTTTTCTCTTATATACAGTATGAATACATTCCCATGACTGTAAGAACTTTATGAAAAACATATCTTTGCAGGGGTGATTATTACTTGTTGTGTTGTCACAAAGTCCATTGGTTCTTTAGTGTATTTTTTCCAGGCTGATTGGGATTGTTTGTGTATTCTATGCAAGTGGGCGTGGCCTTTCATGGCCTGCTGAGGCAGCCAATATTTACCACCGTACAGTACAAAGTATACCACTACCACATGCTGTGGAGGCACACAGAGAGTACTGCAATGCAGAACTACTAGTTGAGGTTTTCCTGAAGTATTTTATGCGGCACATGTCCGTGCTGGGCATTACGCCCTCCCTGGTGTTTACCTTGTTGTGTTCTGCAGCATAGTCGTGGTGGGCTAGACCTCCCCAGGTCTACTGCGGCGCTGTGAGAGACACGCTACATTCAGGGACCGACACGTTGCATTCAGGGACCTGATGGCTGTGAGGTGAGGACGCTAGTCAGGAGAAAGCCAGTGGGGGTACTGGAGCACATGAAGAAGGTGTGCTGGGGCCACGGTAAAGAGTTGATCCTTCATCGTGCGGTTCTGGAACCACACCTGCAAGGAACACATTCGAAGAGGTAACCGAGGTCAACGATGGAGAGGTTAGCGTGAGATATTTTGTCCAGTCTGTAGCGTAGCAATGATATACTGTCTGTATATGAATATTTCGAGAAAAAAGGTGATAAAACATATGACTCATATCTACTTCACGCGCACTTTGACCTGTTTGTAGTTTTTCAATGTTCTTTCATTAGATTTACTTTTCACTTCCTAAATATTTTGACATTATTCCCACTTTTCCCCCAACCTTATTTGTTTAGTACAACTTTATTTTGCTTGCTTTGTCTTGATAATATTTCCACTTTTTTTCATTCATATTTCAACTCTATGCTACTAAAAAGATATGAATTTTTTTTTTTTCCAGCGATATCAACCGATCTGTATTCCCATAATATATTTATTTCATTCTGGTAACTTTTGCTGCAACCAAATTTTTCAAAAACTACAACTTTTGTTTGTTTTTGTTCTTATCAAAACTTTAGAAAAAAATACCATCATGTTTTTAAAAAGTATTTTTGTAATATTATGACCTGTTTTTACATGATAACGTTGTTCTGATAAAACTATGCTTACCCTTCATGAGATTTTTTCCCATTTTTTGCTATTTTTTTAATTGTTAAATGATATTTTACGACGTAATAATAATACAATAATAAAACGCCCTGCATGTAGTTGACTGTGCTCTCTTTGTCCAAGTCCATCTTCCCTGGCGGTGCCAACAGAAGTCCTGCCCAAGCACTTTGCACACGGAGAAGGTCTGGAAGCTTCCATGCGGCTCCCCCTTGATTCCCTGCACTTTTCCAGTCACATGTTCAAGAAATAAAAGGAGATTTTTGTCCAATCTCCGTCTTTTACCAGCTCAGTCACTCTCCTGGAAGGTTGTGCTTCTAAAACGTCAGGTGGCAGCCTTTATTGGGCCCCGCCTGGCATTCCTTCTCCGCCATAAAGGAGTCTGTGATGGCCGACAGAACGCCGGCCACCTTTACTGCTTATTAAAGCTGCTGCCTCAGCCGTCTGCCGGGCTTGTGCTGCAATGCCAAAGCTTGCACTACTCCATCTTTCATGCAAAGCACATCATGCTGGGATGCACTTGAAGGCACACGCCTTCGCCAACGCTTCTTTAGGCACTGCACCAAAATATGAAACATAGACAGTCATAGGCAGGCGGTACATGAGTAAAACATGTGATACATACCGTTAGCAATACAATCATCTCTTATGCTGCTTAACTGCATCCAGACCCGGCCGCAACGAGTAAACTTCTTCAAGTGGTATTCAATATTATGCAATGGTATGTGTTACGTACTAGCATATTATAATATGCAGTAGTATACAATACTAAGGAAAGGAATATGTTCATAGTTATGGCATAAAAAACTGTATCTTTTTTACCTTTAGAAGAGTCCTCTAGACATGAAATAACACCCCTATACTCGGATTTACATGTTACACAATGTAGTGGACATAACAGAACACATATTAGACATAGAAACTTGTTTAAGACCCGCTGAATACATTTGATGTCATTATTAGAGTCCTCTAGACATGAAATAACACCCCTATTATTAACACCCGACATTATTTTTCATCATGCTAAGTGGTACGCTAAGCTAAGAGCAACAGTCAAGTGGGAAGAAGAAAAACTAGTATTTGTAGTATAAAAGCGAAGCATGAGTACTAGCCTAGTATCGTGGAGTGTACGCGTCCTCGCAGCCTTAAACTCTTCCGGCCTCGACACCTGATCTCGCATAGACCTTGTCCGCCGACGTCGGCTTTGGCCCAGCATCTGGGTCTGGTTTGCCCTCACCACTGACAAATGTATATATACAACACACACGCAGTACATATACGCTGTATATACTGCATATACAGTGTATAAGCTACATTTGGAAGTGTTTAGAGGGTTTAGTGTCTGTCTTCCTTCGCCAATTGCCTTTTTTGCAGCAACAAAAGACTTGGTCCAGTACAATGCTCCTCGTCTGCTCTTCACGGGGCTGAAGTGTCACGTTATGTTCCAAACCCTGTTTTGATGCAGACAGAGGAGGAAGTGAGTACTCCAGAACTCCTGTAGGAATTAGCGGCACCAACTGCAAGGCTGAATCCGCCCCCATTTCTGCAGAACGACTTTAAATTGGTGTGGTCTGTGAAACCGGTCTTTTGTATAATTATGAAATATACATTATTTTTCAACTTTGGGTAACTTTAATTTTTTGAACCTCTGGCACTTCACCACTTGTACCTTTCAAGTCCTTCTTTGGACTTGGAACAGCTCCATTGTCAATAAATCGAAGTGGAAAAAATGACATTTACGTTTACGTTTAGATTTACATTTAAATTTTAAATTTAGATTTACATTTAAATTTTAAATTTAGATTTACATTTAAATTTTAAATTTAGATTTACATTTACATTTTAAATTTAGATTTACATTTACATTTAGATTTAAATTTACTTTTAAATTTAGATTTAGATTTACGTTTAGATTTACATTTGAATTTAGAGTTAAAGTTACATTTAGATTTAGATTTAGAGTTAAATTTACATTTAGATAGAACAATGCCGAAATGACTTTCATGTGTTTGAGTGTTGCATGGAATGTAAATATCCAAGCTGCATGATTATTAGCATGCAGGGGAGCATACAGTATGCTCATGTTCAGCACGTCTTTCACGTTTGATTTTTCCCCAACATCAAAAATACATGTTGGGCCCCGCACANGAAAAACTAGTATTTGTAGTATAAAAGCGAAGCATGAGTACTAGCCTAGTATCGTGGAGTGTACGCGTCCTCGCAGCCTTAAACTCTTCCGGCCTCGACACCTGATCTCGCATAAACCTTGTCCGCCGACGTCGGCTTTGGCCCAGCATCTGGGTCTGGTTTGCCCTCACCACTGACAAATGTATATATACAACACACACGCAGTACATATACGCTGTATATACTGCATATACAGCGTATAAGCTACATTTGGAAGTGTTTAGAGTGTTTAGTGACCGTCTTCCTTCGCCAATTGCCTTTTTTGCAGCAACAAAAGACTTGGTCCAGTACAATGCTCCTCATCTGCTCTTCACGGGGCTGAAGTGTCACGTTATGTTCCAAACCCTGTTTTGATGCAGACAGAGGAGGAAGTGAGTACTCCAGAACTCCTGTAGGAATTAGCGGCACCAACTGCCAAGGCTGAATCCGCCCCCATTTCTGCAGAATGACTTTAAATTGGTGTGGTCTGTGAAACCGGTCTTTTGTATAATTATGAAATATACATTATTTTTCAACTTTGGGTAACTTTAATTTTTTGAACCTCTGGCACTTCACCACTTGTACCTTTCAAGTCCTTCTTTGGACTTGGAACAGCTCCATTGTCAATAAATCGAAGTGGAAAAAATGACATTTACGTTTACGTTTAGATTTACATTTAAATTTTAAATTTAGATTTACATTTAAATTTTAAATTTAGATTTACATTTAAATTTTAAATTTAGATTTACATTTACATTTTAAATTTAGATTTACATTTACATTTAGATTTAAATTTACTTTTAAATTTAGATTTAGATTTACGTTTAGATTTACATTTGAATTTAGAGTTAAAGTTACATTTAGATTTAGATTTAGAGTTAAATTTACATTTAGATAGAACAATGCCGAAATGACTTTCATGTGTTTGAGTGTTGCATGGAATGTAAATATCCAAGCTGCATGATTATTAGCATGCAGGGGAGCATACAGTATGCTCATGTTCAGCACGTCTTTCACGTTTGATTTTTCCCCAACATCAAAAATACATGTTGGGCCCCGCACATGGTGTAAATCTTAGCGTGTCGCTTGTTTAACATGCAACTTGCTCCAATCCTCCCAGTTTCATAGCAGCAATGACTTGCCTCATTAAAAATTACGAGTTTAGGTCCAGCAGTGACAGGAAGTCAATGATGAAATAAAAGATGAAACCACATAAACCATCACGAAAACATGAAAAGTTGAGGACATGCCCTTGCCTGGAGGTATGTGAGCAAGTTGTCAGGAGAACCCCGGTGTAGATACGTGCTGTGGCCCAGCAAGGTGTACTGTATTCAGGCACACGTTCAGAGCACATGATTAGGTTTTTTGTGTTCCATGTTTTTTTTACCCCCCTCATCGCGGAGCATCTGGAACCACGTCCTTCCTCTTCAAGGGGATGTTTCTTTCAGTGTGAGCTCAGGGAAAGTTACGACCGGCCGTTAATGTCACAGCAAGAGAAAAAAGGAGCGCTTGATTTGCCCACCTGCACACTAAGGATCATTTCACCGCGTTTTTTTTTTTAATTTCAGAGCTCTTTTTAATGTTGTCGGATTCTTTGGTATGACGTCGTAATTCCCTCCCTGATCATCATCAGCACAAAGTTTCAGTGGGGCCCAGAAAATATTAGCTGCCACCTTGGCAGCATGCCAAGCATTGCAACACTCTCGCCTTTCTTACTCAAGTACTTGAAGTACTTCAAAGCAAATGGATCATCAGGTTGACGAGTCGGACGGGACTACAAGTTGCGCTGATTGATTGATGCCTGTATTGTGTGGTTGTAGGGATTGTGTATTCCACGGAAATACTACTCCAAAAAGTAAAACCCCAGTGTGTTTATAAAATACTGCATGGACAGTAGAAGCGTTTGCTGCTGTCTTGGTAGCTTAATCATTCATCTTATATTGGACAAGCCACGCCCATCACTCAGACACCACGGCGTCTTCCTGCTCTCTGATCTCACACACACACACACACAAAAGCCTGGCGTCCTTGAACTGGTTTGTGTGTGCAGACCTCCTCCTTCTTGTCAAACTTGACCTTGACCCTCCGAGGCCCGTCTGGGTGCCCGGCAGACCACCACTGGGCTGGGAGACCATCTGCTGTGCGCATACTTGGGATATACTGTGTACATGCCATACACTAGTATAGCTTTTTATCCTACTGGGCCCGCCGGGCTATGCTGGAGCCTATCCCAGCTGACTACTCCCTGGGCTGGTGGCAAAGAAGCATTCATAGATAAAAGGCAAAAGGGTCTTATTGACGGTAGTATTCTTTCTCATCTCATTATGTACATAACTGTTGTATATATCTTCCTGTCATTTTAATGTTGATATGTCTTTTACCAAATTATACTGGGATATGTACGTGATTTTTCACATGCTCTCAGGGTACTCATGTACTTTATGAGTGTACTTCATCCATGCATTCATGTACTTTATTAGTGTACTTCATCCATGCATTCATGTACTTTATTAGTGTACTTCATCCATGCATTCATGTACTTTATTAGTGTAC
>QODF01000140.1:406280-426765 GCA_024372805.1 Oostethus manadensis
CACACACACACACACACACACACACACACACACACACGCACACACACATACATGCCCACGCACACACACACACACGCACACACACATACATGCCCACACACACGCGCACACACACACACACATACATGCCCACAGGTTTAGCACCTTCTCCATGGATGGAAGGAAGGAAGGAAGGATGGAACGATGGAAGGAAGAATGGAAGGAAGGATGGAAGGAAGGAAGGACAGATGGGAAGAAAGGAAGCAAGGAAGGAAGAATGGAAGGAAGGATGGAAGGAAGGAAGGACAGATGGGAAGAAAGGAAGCAAGGAAGGAAGGAAGGATGGAAGGAAGGAAGCAAGGAAGGAAGGATGAAAGGAAGGATGGAAGCAAGGAAGGAAAGAGAGCTCCAGCCCTCTTCTGTCTTTTTGTTTGCAGGTTTGCTGGTGAACTTGAGCCAGACAGGGCGCTTGTAAAAGTTGCTTAGTAGTCTAGCTTGTCTGGACCCTGTCTGGTGTGGAATGGGCGGGGGAGGGTCTGGGGGTTTAAGGCCACCGGACGGTCTTTGTTTCTGCAGACCAAAGGAGAAGAACTGCGTGACAAGGAGTTTTAGTGATAGCAAAGAAAGGAAGCTGAAATCAAAGGTGAGGATGAGGATGAGGATGAGGATGAGGATGAGCGTGCGGGCTGGAAGACGCCCCCTCCCCCGAAAGAGCAAAACAGACCCCAACCAAATCAAATACTCCCATTGGACCCAAAGGGCAGGATAAATGATCTGTTACTAATAAAGGGACAGGTGAGCATCTAACGCAACTTCTGTTTTTATCTTTATTATTATTTTCTTGTAATTGTTCTACTGTGTGTTTCTTTTTACATCTTTTATTATGATGATTCTTTTTCCAGACTGTCACGTGGTCCTCAGGACAAAGTCATCCAGCCTCCAAAACCGGGAACAAAGAAGATTACAAGAGCACCTTCACCTGAAATATGAATTGCATTTTGGACATTTGATTGGGGAAAAGCCAAACAGAAAAAGGCGTGTCTGATAGCAACACACACGCTTCCAGCAATAAAGAGAAGAGCTGGTGCTGGTTGTGCTCCTCAAGGTCAAATGGAAGGCGTTTGCATCAGATGGCAGCAGATTTTATGGACTTTCTAATAAAAGCTCCTCATCTCTGTGACCACACGGCTGATGGCGTTTCACAGAAACACGCTGGTGGACTGAAACATAACGAGAGAAGATGAGAAATGTGCTTTGGTACTGTGCACGCCATTTTTATCCCGCGTCTGGACGCTACTGCTACACAGGAAGCTAAACATCTAGACAGTGACTTTTGTGTTTGCTCAATGCAAATGTGCAATGTACATCATGTAATATATATATCATGTAATATACATCATGTACTGTACATCATGTAATATACATCATGTAATATACATCATGTAATATACATCATATATATGTATGTAACAGTCAAAGATTGCTGAAAATTGGCACATTAAGATCTTTACTTGGACGGCGATGACGTCACTAGCGCACACATGCGCACTGGGAGGGAGAAGACCCTGAATTTAGCTAGAGGGATATTATATTCACCTCCAAAGAAAAATGTAGGATAATTTGGATCCGGTCTTTGTTTTTCATCGTGAAGTCGCTGACAACATTTCTTTTAAAAATGCTTTAGTGATTCATGTCTTTTGGACAAGCCGCTGAAATGTGAAATATGATTTTGGAAAGAGAGCGCTTGCTTTTCTTTGCCTGCTTTTTTTTTAGTATAATAGTGACGCCCTGTGGTCATACCGGGTATTGCAAACAGCAGTACGCTTTTCAACGTTTGGTATCTGGCGCCATCTAGTGAAAAAATATTACCACTGCTGCCAACTACTTTTCCCTATCAATACTGCAGGTGGCTGTTTTTGTGCGGGAGCCTATCCCAGCGGACTTGGAGACGCCCTTAAGATTCAGCTGAAAAAACATAAATAAACATAAATAGAAATAATACTGAACGTTTTTCCAGTGAGGGCCACATACGGTAGTAGATAAGGATCCAACTTTGCCTCTTTGATTTGGATTGTTCGTCCACTTTCCATGCTGCTTATCCTCAGTAGGGTATGCTGGAGCCTATCCCAGCTGACGAAGTAGCAATAAATATATTTTTAAAACCATATAATTAATATCAACTTCACTCTTTTTGATTTTGTTGGTTTTTTGTGTGCTTGCAAATATTGTAACTTTTTTCTAAAGAATTCTTTTTGCAATGATGATGTGATTATACTTCACCTCCATCCATCCATCCATCCATCCATCCATGTTCTTCCGCTTATCCAAGGTCGGGTCGCGGGGCAGCAGCCTAAGCAGGGAAGCCCAGAGGTCCCTCTCCTCGGCCACTTCTTCCAGCTCTTCCCAGTGAATGCTGAGGCGTTCCCAGGCCAGCTGAGAGACACAGTCTCTCCAACGTGTCCTGGGTCTTCCCCGAGGCCTCCTACCGGTTGGACGCGCCCTGAACACCTCCCCAGGAAGGCGTTCGGGAGGCATCCTAACCAGATGCCCGAGCCACCTCATCTGGCTCCTCTCAATGTGGATGAGCAGCGATTCTACTCCGGGTTTCTCCCGGATGACGGTGCTTCTCACCCTATCTCTAAGGGAGAGCCCAGCCACCCTGCGGAGAAAACTCATTTCGGCCGCTTGTACCCGCCATCTTGTCCTTTCAGTCACTACCCAAAGCTCATGACCATAGGTGAGGGTAGGAACGTAGATCCACCGGTGATCTTGCCTTTCGGCTCAGCTCTCTGTTCACCACGACAGACCGGTGCAGAGTCCGCATGTCCATCGCACGTTCCATCCGTCCATCACTCGTGAACAAGACCCCGAGGTACTTAAACTCCTCCACTTGAGGCAGGACCTCATCCCCGACCCGGAGATGGCACTCCACCCTTTCCAGGGCGAGAACCATGGACTCGGACTTGGAGGTGCTGATTTTTATCGCAGCCGCTTCACACTCAGCTGCGAACCGAGAATTGAAGGTCACGGCTCGATGAAGCCAACAGGACCACATCATCTGCAAAAAGCAGAGACCGAATCCTGCGGCCACCAAACCGGAACCCCTCAACGTCCTGGCTGCGCCTAGAAATTCTGTCCCTGAAAGTAGTGAACAGAATCGGCGACAAAAGTCCAACCCTCACTGGAAACGGGTCCGACTTATTGCCGGCAATGCGAACCAAACTCTGACACCGGTCCTACAGGGAACGAACCGCCTGGATTAGGTGGTCCGATCCCCCGTGTTCCTCGCCCACTCGGATTCAATGTCCGCCGCCTCCCTCGGACATGGTCGAAGCTCTCCCGTAGGTTGGAGTTGGAACTCCTTCTGACGGGGGACTCTGCCAGACGTTCCCAGCAGACCCTCACAATGCGTTGGGCTCTGCCAGGTCTGACCGGCATCCTCCCCCACCATCGGAACCAACTCACCACCAGGTGGGGATCAGTAGACAGCTCAGCCGGGGGGCAACAAGAATTCACCTCTCGTCCCCGGCAACACCAGGGTGGAATGAAGTCCAGTCCCTCTCGAGAGGACCCCGAGTATCAGCTTATGAACCCGGGGAGGAGATACAGGGTCCCTCAGTGCAAGCAGAGCAGATACAAATAGTCTTTTGTCCCACTTTGTGTGAAAAGGATATAAAAACCCGTACTTTCAACGTGCACGACGTGAAAAGGTCAAATGTACAAATCATGCGCGGTGTTCCTGTCTGTCTGCTGTACGTGGCGTCCGAGGACCAGGTCTCCCCCGGGAGGCCGATAAAGAAACTCGGACTTTTTGGGGGAAAGGCTCAACAAATTCAGCTGATGGGGAAAAAGGCCAAACTTGTTCCTCCTGCTGGCGTTTGGGAGCAGATGTGAGCCAATCTTCTTTTGGACTCGCCAACCCCCAACCGCACGCACACACACAAAAGCAGGCGCCCTCCTGCGCTGTAAAAGTTTATAGTGCAGACGAGGTCCCAGTTGTCATGGCACCCACAGCTGGTATGGGTGTGACGTTTGTTGGCCAGGAAGTCATTCCAGTGAGAAGATGAACAGAAAAGTTGCTGTACAGAACTTGGTGCTGACTGGGAAGATTGTAGAAATATATGAAGGTGTGTGTGAGCTTGAACTAATAATTAATACTTGATGTAGTTTATGGTGGACATGCGTGCATGCTGAAAAGTGACACAATCGGCAAAAAGAAATGATATTTTGGGGGATTATGACGTTATGATGAATATGTGCTCCTGCAAAGTGTTGCGTTTTAGCGCCCTCGGGCGGTACTGTTAGGTACTGCAACTCAAGAACGTCTGCTTTGAAAAGAACTTTAGTGAACACCAGTTCCATCACTTAGCAAACTCCCAGACCGGGACTGGGATTATGTCTCACAGCTGGTCTGGGAAGGTCTGGGAGTCCCCCCACTGCTACTGGAAGAGGTGGCTCCTGATCTTATTATCATCAACACATATGTAATGCATGTATGACGTCACTAGTCTCACATACAGTATATTACTATTATGTCGTCCTTCACGTGTTATTAAAAGGTATCTATTATGACGTCATTCGTATCACGTACTGTATGTTATTATCCACACACATATTACTATTATGTCATCTTTCACTTCACACACACTACGTATCTTGTTATTAGTATCACATATTCTATTACACACATTATTGAAAAAATATGTTATTATTATGACGATAACTCGTAAATGATAATGTAGTACATAAAGACCAGACTTTATGGATGTATTGATCCACGATACAGAGAACTGAAGGAAATGTAGCAACAGTGACATCTAGTGGCAGACCTGTGGATTGCAGCAGTCCAAGTCCTGGTGTAAAGAGTAGACCGCGTACAGTATGACTCTTTTCCTTTGGAGATATGAAAGTGCTATCTGTATCATGGGAATGTGTCTATTCCTAAAAGCATCTTTTTTAATACCGCAAGACTTACATGCAGTATTGTATATACAACATTGTACATGATATACAGTAGAGTATATACAACATTGTACATGATATACAGTAGTGTATATACAACATTGTACATGATATACAGTAGTGTATATACAACATTGTACATGATATACAGTAGTGTATATACAACATTATACATGATATACAGTAGAGTATATACAATATTATACATGATATACAGTAGAGTATATACAATATTGTACATGATATACAGTAGAGTATATACAATATTGTACGTGATATACAGTAGAGTATATACAATAATATTCATGATATACAGTAGAGTATATACAATATTGGATATAGAGTATTATGTGTATATCCAATATTGTACATGATATTCAGTAGAGTATATACAATATTGTACGTGATATACAGTAGAGTATATACAATATTGGATATAGAGTAATATGTGTATATCCAATATTGTACATGATATTCAGTAGAGTATATACAATATTGTACGTGATATACAGTAGAGTATATCCAATATTGTACATGATATACAGTAGAGTATATACAATATTGTACATGACATACAGTAGAGTATATACAATATTGTACGTGATATACAGTAGAGTATATACAATAATATTCATGATATTCAGTAGAGTATATCCAATATTGTACGTGATCTACAGTAGTGTATATCCAATATTGTACGTGATATTCAGTAGCAACAACAAAATTGTTGCAAAAAGTGAACGACAAATGAATTCCAGGAAGCTGGAAAATATGAAGTATTTCCATCCATGACGTCTTTGGTTATGTCAGCTCGATGAGGCAAAAGATTTGCTGTCCTCTTGAAGATGAGAAATGTTTGAAGCTGATGCGGTGGAAGCAAGCGGGACACATGCTTCTAATTTCAGCCCCCCAGAGCTGCCTGCACTTCATCTTCTGTCTGCAGAAGAAAGAAAGATTCTGTATTTGGCCCCTCTAAGCCCATCACAGACCCCCCTTCATACGTCACCACATGCACCGCCAGGCAAAGGGTGGGGAGGCGGGGCTCACAAGCGTGTGCAGAGGCTGCGCCTGAGGACGTGCATATCTGTCAATCACTCATTTTGGGACATTTTTCCTGCCATTGCGATAAACGAGTCAGGGGTTGTTTTTCATCATCTTGACTTTTGATCATCTTTGTGATTCCACCGGGATGTTCACTCACCTGTTCCGGATTTTTCCTCTACTTCATTCTTCTAACACTTGCTTTTTGTAAACTACAAACCGATCCACGGATCCAGGTCACGGCTCAAAGAAGCCAACAGGACCACATCATCTGCAAAAAGCAGAGACCGAATCCTGCGGCCACCAAACCGGAACCCCTCAACGCCCTGGCTGCGCCTAGAAATTCTGTCCATGAAAGTAGTGAACAGAATCGGTGACAAAGGGCAGCCCTGGCGGAGTCCAACCCTCACTGGAAACGGGTCCGACTTATTGCCGGCAACGCGAACCAAACTCTGACACCCGTCATACAGGGAACGAACCGCCTGGATTAGGTGGTCCGATACCCCATATTCCCGGAGCACTCCCCACAGTATTCCCCGAGGAACACGGTCGAATGGCTTCTCCAAGTCCACAAAACACATGTAGACTGGTTGGGCAAACTCCCATGCACCCTCAAGGACCCTGCCGAGAGTATAGAGGTGGTCCACAGTTCCACGACCAGGACGAAAACCACACTGCTCCTCCTGAATCCCAGATTCCACTATCTGGCGGATCCTCCTCTCCAGAACCCCTGAATAGACCTTACCGGGAAGGCTGAGTATTGTGATCCCACGATAGTTAGAACACACCCTCCGGTCCCCCTTCTTGAAAAGCGGGACCACCACCCCTGTCTGCCAGTCCAGGGGCACCGACCCAGACGTCCATGCAATGCTGCAGAGTCGTGTCAACCAAGGCACGCCCCCAGCATTCAGGGCATTAAGGAACTCCGGGCGGAACTCCCGGGGCCTTGCCACCAAAGAGCTTTTGGACCACCTCGGTAAACCTCAGCCCCAGAGATAGGCGAACCCGACTCAGAGTCCCAAGGCACTGCTTCCATGTTGGAAGGTGTGTCGGTGGGATTGAGGAGGTCTTCAAAGTATTCCCTCCACCGGTCCACAACATCTCGAGTCGAGTTCAGTAGCACACCGTCCCCACCATACAGGGTGTTGACTGTGCACTGCTTCCCCCGCCGGAGACGGCGGATGGTGTTCCAGAATCTCTTTGAAGCCATACAGAAGTCGTTTTCCATGGCCTCTCCAAACTCCTCCCATGTCCGGGTTTTTGCCTCAGCGACCGCCAGAGTTGCAGACCGCTTGGACTTCCGGTACCTGTCAGCTGCCTCCAGAGTCCCGTGGGCCAAGACGGACTGATAGGACTCTTTCTTCAGCTTGACGGCCTCCCCTTACCACTGGTGTTCACCATTGGGTTCTGGGATTACCGCCACGACAGGCACCGACCACCTTACGGCCACAGCTCCGATCGGCCGCATCGACAATGGAGGCACGAAAAATCGCCCACTCGGATTCAATGTCCGTTGCCTCCCTCGGAACATGGTCAAAGCTCTCCCGTAGGTGGGAGTTGAAACTCCTTCTGACAGGGGACTCTGCCAGGCGTTCCCAGCAGACCCTCACAATGCGTTTGGTTCTGCCAGGTCTGACCGGCATCCTCCCCCACCATCGGAACCAACTCACCACCAGGTGGTGATCAGTTGAAAGCTCCGCCCCTCTCCTCACCCGTGTGTCCAAAACATGTGGTCGCAAGTCCGACGACACAACCACAAAGTCAATCATCGAACTGCGGCCCAGGGTGTCCTGGTGCCAAGTGCACATGTGGACACCCTTATGCTTGAACATGGTGTTAGGTATAGACAATTCGTGACGAGCAAGAAGTCCAATAACAAGACACCGCTCGGGTTAAGATTGGGGGGCCGTTCCTCCCAATCACACCTCTCCAGGTCTTACTGTCGCTGCCAACATGAGCAATGAAGTCACCCAGCAGAACAAGGGAATCCCCCGAGTAAGCACTCTCTAGTACTTCCTCTAAGGACTCTAAAAAGGGCGGGTATTCTGAACTGCCGTTTGGCACATAAGCGCAAACAACATTTAGGACCCGTCCCCCCACCCGAAGGCGTAGGGAAACTACCCCTCGTTTACCGGGTTAAATTCCCAACGTGCAGGCTTGGAGCCGGGGGGCAACAAGAATTGCCACCCCTGCTCGTCGCCTCTCATTGCCGGCAACACCAGAGTGGAATGAAGTCCAGCCCCTTTCCAGAGGACTGGTTCCAGAGCTCTTGCCGTGCGTTGAGGTGAGTCCGGAATTTCTCCACCTCACGCACCAGCTCAGGCTCCTTCCCCGGCAGAGAGGTGACATTCCACGTACAGACAACTAGCTTCTGTACCCGAGGATCGTACCGCCAAGGCCCCTGCCTCCGGCCGCCACCCAGCTCTCTTTGCACCCGACCCCTTTGGCCCCTCCCATGAGTAGTGAGCTCATGGGAGGGGGAACCCACGTTACCTTTTCGGGTTGCGCCCGACCGGGCCCCATGGGTGCAGGCACGGCCACCAGACGCTCGCCCTCATGCCTCGCCTCCAGGCCTGGCTCCACAGGGGGGCCCCGGTGACCCGCGTCCGGGCGAAGGAAAACAAAGTCCATTGTTATTGTGTATCATTGGGGTCTATTGAGCCACTCTTTGTCCGGTCCCTCCCCTAGAACCTGTTTGTCATGGGTGACCCTACCAGGGGCATGACAGCCCCCGACAACTTAGCTCCTAGGATCATTGGGACACGCAAACTCCTCCCCCACAATAAGGTGCTGATCATTTTCATTTCTATCAAATGATGTGGCCTCATTTTGTAACTAATACATCACCTACTTATTATCAGGAAAGATATTCCAGATCATTTTCCCCCCTTTTAGATCTGATGTGTTTTCAAAGTCTTCCTCTCATTTTTTTGAGCACTATGCTATATATTCCTTTTGGGGGTTGTTTTCATGCAGCATGATTTTTCAGGTTTTTGGACACACCCACCCATCTAACCATCCATTTTCTACGCCGCGTATCCTCATTAGGGCCACGGGGGGTACGCTGGAGCTTGAGCTGGCAAGGCGTGTAGGCCGAGTGGACGGGAGGGAATAATCCAGAACTTGCCAGCTGGTTGCACTCAGCTTAAGTAGGCGGCTGGAATGAGGTGCGCCCAGAAGCTCCGCCTCCAGCCAGGTGTAACAGAAGACCAGGAGAAGGCAGGGAAAACAGCACACAGGCACGTGCACATAACATGCAAATCATCTGCATACCCTTTTTTCCTGTGCAGGAATGCAAATATCCAATGCAAGTCCAGAAGAATCACATGTTTTTTAAGTGACATCAGTGCTAACAACAATCCCGAATGGAATGTCTTTTGGGTTAAAGAGCTCGTACTTTCTCTCTCACACAAGGCTTTCTAGTAAGAAAGCTTCCTGTTGCTTTTTGATGCTGTCGAGTTTCATGTGGTTTGCCAATAATGCAAATGTGCTTGAAATGGCCCAGAAGTTGGTTACATCTTGTATGCAGAAGAATATGCAATATGTGGATTCAGTGGGTTTATTCAAATGATCACAAAAATGCAGCAACACGGTAAAAAGAAATGCATTCGTAATGACTTCATTCCAATGGCTTTGATGGCCAATCAATTTTCCCCCGTTTTTTATTTGTGTATCTTTTCCTTGCTTTCATAATGTACAGTAGCAGCCTACAGGAAAGACTGCTTTTGTACAGTTAACCTCTTTTTTTCTGAAAAAAGAAAATAGGGCGGCACGGTGGCTGAGTGGTTAGCACATTGGCCACACAGTCAAGAGATCTGGAAGACCTGGGTTCAAATCTCCGTCAGGCATCTCAGTGTGGAGTTTGCATGTTCTCCCCGTGCGTGTGTGGGTTTTCTCCGGGTACTCCGCTTTCCTCCCACATTCCAAAAACATGCATGTTAGCTTCATTGGCCGCTCTAAATTGTCCATTAGAGTGTGAATGTTTTTATGTCTATATGTGCCCTGCGATCGACTGGCGACCAGTCCAGGGTGTACCCCGCCTCCCGCCCAAAGTCTGCTGGGATAGGCTCCAGCATCCCCGTGACCCTAATGAGGATAAGCGGTACAGAAAATGAATGAATGAATGAAAAAAGAAAATAAAAGAACCCAAATATTCCTTGTCTCCACCTGAAAACCTCCATAAGCTCTGCATGGATACAGTAGCTAACGTTTGGCATGCAGGGGCAAAAGATGCAAGTATAAAGTTGAATACAACGTCAAATATTTCTTGCAACAACATTTTAGTTTTGTCTACTGCCATGACAAGCTTGACCACGTAGCAGAACATCAACTAACCTGACAGAGAAACAGGACCATGTCATCGGAGGTCTTCAGAGCATATGGTTCTTCAGTGCTATGATTCTCAGTCCATTGGTCAGGAAACAAACATTCCAACGCGTACTTCAGTGTTTTGCAGGGCAGAAAAGCAAGGCACACACCTTCTCAGCCAAGCATCTTCTTCCTTCGGTGACTGAGGACTGGTCACCCCTGATGCAACCGGTTACGTCCTTTTGAACTCCTCGTTGTCCTTGTAAAGCAAAAAATACAGTGTAGACTGAAAATATCACCGTCTGGCATTTCTCACAATTGTCCTTCATTCCAGGTTTCATCCAAGGACTTCACCCAGTCCAACCGCAGTCTGGTATCTCCTTTGCGTTGCAACCGGCTCTTGCCACGCCGACTTGGAATCAAGCACATAAAAGCCATCGATGACCACAAGAGCGCTCACAAGAGCGGTCCAAGGAGAACGGCCCGAGCGCACACTTCTAAGAAGACACACGGAAGATGTTGATGCACTGCTGACGAAGTGCGGTGCTGCCAAATGCGGTGCAGTTACCAACCTAATAATGTATATGTCGTTGTGATGCGTTCAAGGACCGTCGGCGGTGTCAGCAAACCACCAGGATGGAAGGAACAGCGCTGAGAAAAGCAGGAATGCTGCTGGATTAGTTCAAAGGTCAAAGTTGGGGCTGGGAGTTCAAAACAAAGTTTGCGCTGATGCTCCTCAAAAGCAACATAGTCATCTTGTCCTCCGTCGTATTATACAGTGTAAAATATGTATTTTACAGTAAGACAGTTTCAGTAAATGAGCAAGTGCTTTGGTGTTAAGTTATCACGCAGCACATAGAACATCAGCATCAATAAACTCCCTCCCTTTGAAACAGGTGCACCGGGATGTAGGGGCTTGTCACCATCCGCTTGGTCTTCACTGCCCTTTGGATATAAGGAAAAAGATAGGAAGAGCATGAATTAGAATGGGTGACAATTAACACATACAGTATGCATCATCATCATCATCATTACGTAGTGTTGTCTCCAAATGTTCCAATTTTATGTAACGTGCGAACAATAACTACCAGTTTGTTATCGAACCCCTGTCCGCATACGCCTGGAAATTCTGGTTCATTTTCTCTTGGACTCCCCTCCATCACATCTTCGTCGTCAGCGTGGTTTTCAGCTTCATCGACGGCAGCACCAATCAAGTCCTCTCCAGAGTGCGGCAGGGCTTCCTCGTTCTACATGGCGACAAGAGAAGAAGATCACTTGAAGTAAGCCATTGAAAGATGAAAGAAAGCGTATATAAACGACCCCATAGAATGGTGGATTCACCTCCGAGACGTCCAAATCCGGTCGGCTTGTGGTTGGTCGAAGAGGCCGGTTGTGGAAGAGTTCTCGCTGTCGAGTTCGTCGTCACTGCTGGAAGTTTTGAGTTCCTCCTCTCCGTCGGTCGAAGTGTTACTCGTGTGACCATCGGTGTGGATGTCGTCGTCAGAACTGGTATTCTACAGTTTAACAGGAGAAAAACGATAAGCAATTGAAGGAATTAACTCCCTCCATATCAAGTCCGATCATCTAATCATAAAAAACTCAAACTGTGCCTTTGCATATTTACCTGCTGAAGGGCAGAACCCAAACGCCTAGATGAGCAAGAGCTCCTCCTGTTGATATCATCTGTAAGCTCTCTAGGGGAAGCGGTGGGCTTCCAGTAATGTGATCTTGTGGGTTGTCTGGTAGTTTTGCCCTATCCTGGAAAGTTGGGGTGTTCGGACATGAGTGTCAGTTATTACTCAGGTCATTCCCTATGGGTGCACCGAGTGCACTTAAGATCCAGCCAACATATTTGCGGAAGATGCCACCATGTGTGACTGGGCACAGTGCATCCATTGCCTTTGAAAGCAACACCAGATTCAACTTTCCATACTCTGCCAACTCCATGAAAAGAAATCTCACCTGCATGGTAAGCAGCAAGCTAGATGCTGTGTTCACATCTAAGACATGACATCAGACAAACATATCCGTTTTCTTCCCTTATCTGCTGCTTACTTTTACTTTGCATCTCTACTTGGTAGTCCTTGGAATCTCTGCTGTGTAATCCCCCAAATATCTTTGATGAGGTTTCGCCATGTCAGCTTAACTAGCTGCAATATCAGTTCAGGTGCTTCTAAACTCTTTGGTTCGGCGTCTTCCAGCTCGAGCTGCGACATTGTCCCGCTCATTCATTGGATGGTACTGGTGGGTCGTTCACGAACGAACTTTAAATGTGACTCGGGAAGAACGAATCGTCTCGGGGAGTGATTTGTTCAGTGGCGCATGCGCATTTGCGTAACATCCTGTCTGTTCCGGAGTGGAATCAGTTCACCTGTTTAGAGTCTTCGGGTTTGAGGCTTTCGTTCATCACGTGACCGCCCCACGTAAAGACTTCAGCTCTCCACTTTTATTTCAAAATGGGTTGCAACTTGAAGTTAGAGTTATCATTAAGTTAGTGTTTCAAACTAACATGAATCGTTCAAATTCAAAATGGTATTTGCTTTTACTTTCTCAATGTTCTTTTTGACCAATCTTCTTATACAAATGTATCAAGTCTGAATAGGAAAAACAATTATTATACAGCAAAAATGAACACTACTATGGAATAATGTATGATTATTAAATATAAGTCAATTATTAAATATAAGTCAATTGTAGGCTTTGGTTGTTTTAATAGGCTGTGGTTTGCTTACTGATGGACAAAGACAAAAAAGTAACAAATTAGTCAACTTAATATTTCATTTATATCAGTTTTTAATATAAAAAACACCACAGATTCTCAAGAAACATTAACAAAATTACAAAGTCACAAATGAGAAAAATGCATTTTACACATCTTTTGATAGATTTATAATAATTTCTATGAATGAACTAATAATTCTCCTTCCGGCTCATGCAGCATAGGTTAGGCTCACGTGGCGCTGTCACGTGATGAACGAACGACTCGAAAAGGGACAGAGAGGTGAGGTGAGTGATTCCTAAACAAAATACCCGGGTAAACAATGAATACATCTTTTCAGTTTCTTACAGCATTATAATTTTGTCTTGTTTGTAGTGTGACTAACGTTTGTGTAAGCAGTAGATGTGATAGGGAAGACACATGTTGCATTTTAATCATATTTTGCTAAAATGAACAAAATGACTTAATAAAAAGATTCGTTCTTTTTACTGAACTGGACTCAAAGATCCGAGTCGGTAAAATGATCCGAACTTTCCATTACTACTGGATGGTATCCCGTTGAACTTCTGTCCTTGGTCCCGCCCCCTACCTGGCAGCCAAAGGGAGCCGCCCAATTCACGGTCGCGTTCCCAAAAGAACCCATTCTGGTTGAGCCGTTCTCAACAAGGAAAGGAGAAGGAGGAAAGAGACATATCCCAGCTATAATGGCATTTGCCATTTATTCTTTCAAGGACGAGACTGTGCAAGTAGGGAAGATGTCATGTATGAGTACTGACGACCAGCAGCAGCGTCCAAAAATAAGCACTCAGTGCCCTGATCTAGAAGAAGCTTAGGACGGATGGATGGAGATAAAGTGGGACATGAAAGGCAGGAGATGCTCCAGCCTTTTTCCCAGCAAAGCTGTTGATGGTTGGTGGTAAGTTGTTCTTTGTATTGCTTCTCAGGTAGCTTCTTTAGCAATGTTCTCAAAGTGGGGCCTGCCTGGGCATTTCCATCTATACCCTAAATGAAAAAGCTAAGCCGACAATACAGTACAGTGCTTCATGCAAGTTGAACTGCTTATTTCAAAAGGAGGTTAGTCCATGGCAAAATAGATAGTAAACCAGGCAAAATAGGAAAATATTTAGATAAGTAAGCCCATTTTGCACTTTTAAACCTACAGGCTGTTCTATGTTTTAATAGGCCTTTCGATATGCAAAAGAAACCCCACAAGCTTTTAGTTTGATCTTGTTTCTTTAACAGACAACTACAGTGATCTCTGCAAGAAGAGACAGGAATTCATAAAGGGTGAAGACATCTGGCAAGAAGCGACCAAGAGGAAGAGGAAGCGGAAGCCGAACAGAAAGTGGAAAGATGTGGAAGAGGAGGACCGTGAAGTTCCACCAAAAAAGGCAGGTACCGGGATAATTACCTGGGTGTGACACCAGTTGATTGTGAGTGACTTTTCTTTATCATATCTGGTGTGCATGAAACTTCACTCCATACTTCCATGCTTTTTGTTTAGAGTTACACATTTCTGGATCTTGGTATGATCCATCAGTGGTGCTGTGATTCTGTAACTAAATCGTCATTAACATGGATGTTGTTACATACTGTATGCCTGCTAAAAACATACCAAACTGAAATATGATTTTGACAGAAGAGAATGAAGTCAACGTGTGCTGAAAAAGAGTCGGCAAACCAAATGATAGAAGAGCTGAAGAAGCAACCGGCAAACAAAATATCTCCACAGGTAGAATATTTCACTATTATGGTACTTTGAGTTGTGCAGCCGTGAACTAGCATAATTTAACAAGAATTCAGAAGCTTTCAAATCTGAAAAAAGAGACTCACAAATCACACAGACAAAAAATTGCTGCCAGGGAGAGCTGGGATCTGCTGCTGCAGGTGTGGGAAAAGGTGACCTTCAAAGACAACTTACAGACTGCTGGGAAAGACTTGAGAATTTCTTTGTCATCAGCTTTGCAGGCAAGGTAGCCATCTAACTGCTTGATACCTTCATGACCATCAGTAGACTTCATGCTTGCAAAGACGTCCTCTTCCCCAGAGGCACTGGAACCATCAACTGGTGTTTGATTTGCATGCTCTTCCTCCAGATGTTCCTTGATGTAGTCCAGCCCTGAAATAGACATTTCCATGGATGCTAAGAATCAAAACTTATAAAACAGATTAAAATGTCAAAACTATTGTGTGTGTGTGTGTGTGTGCGTGTGTGCGTGTGTGTGTGTGTGTGAGAGAGAGAGAGAGAGAGAGAGAGTCAAGTGCCATTTTACTGCATCTACTGATTGACTCTTTCCCTGTATCTTCTACTCAAAGTTATGCGTTTAAAACCTATTTTAGTAATCGTTTTACTGTAACATTACTGGAACATGAATTTAAAGGAAGTATTTAAAAAAACAGCATTTACACGGGCAACTTGAGGGAAGCATAGACAGCTCCGATAGCCCAATCTCCCTGATCTTTAATGATTCCAAGCACGCTCTCAACGGCAAGAAATAAGGAATTCCACCTTGTTGTGTTGGGGCGGATCAGCTGAATTTTGCACACATCTTCTATAATCTCTGCCGCAGCCACAGATCTGCCACACGTCTTCCATAGTGCACGGCACTTTGCAAATGCTGACCTGGGCAGGTTCTTGTAGGCTTCATTTAAACAGGCTTTGGCTGCATCCGCTGTGGAAAGCAAGTTTAATAAGTGGCAGGCACAACCATGATGCTTTGGAAGTTGGAATTGTAAGCCATCATCCTCATCTACAACATCTCAACAAAGTTCACCTCAACACCATCCACATCATCTCCATCGCACATCACTTATCTCATCTTCAGTCTCCTCGGAAGCAGAGTTGTTGTTCTCATCTTGCTCTCCATATATACGAAATGCCTTTCAAAAATTTGACCCGTTGTCCGTGGTAGTCCGAACAACCTGGTTCTGAATGTCAAAGTCAGAATGAATGCCATTTAGTGCACAAGCCAAAACATCAAAAGTCTGTGGGCCTTTGAGCTGCCTGCATGCTGGTGCTGCTGAGCACCTCTCCAGGCTCTCAGGGTCAACCCAGTGGGCGGTGACACTGATGAAACCTCTTCTCCTTGAACTCCAACAATCTGTTGTTGTTGCTATGCAGTCCATCGCTGACATGGCTTCTTTCAAATTATTCTTCATCTCAAGTGCTGCCTCATCCATCTTACGTCGCAAAGTGGCCCTCGACATGAGGGAGGCGTTAGGCTGAAGATCATGCAAGAAAGCTCTACATGATGGTTGTTCCACCACACTAAATGGTTGGAGACTCTGGGTCACAAAATTCAACACTGCATGATCAACATTCTTCTGTGTGACTAGCTTAGTTTGTCCCAATGTCAGCTGTCCGGATCTTGAAGGAGTCTCCTCGCGTTCCATTTTTCTTTTCCTTGGCGCTGGTAGGGCAGTGTATCTCTGCAAGTGGCTACCATGCTTTCTCTGCAAAAAGGAAGCATTAAAAAAGAACTAAATGAACTACCTTGACAATTTCTCTTTGACCAATAAAACAAACATGTCATGTGCTTTTGGTGTGTCATAATGTAAGCTACAAAGCACAATTATTTCAGCTCACTTTTTGGAAGCTGAACATTTGAAAGAATAACTATCTTGTTAATAAAGAGCACGCAACACTAAATGCTAACTGTTTTAGCATCATACACTGCATGCAAAACTAGGTCCAAATATGATCCATACTCCACATTCTGTTTCTACACGGCTAGACGGACTGCATAGAGTTGTGATATCAAGCACCAGGCGCTCCATGTATCACAATCATGGTCTGGGGCGGCATTTCCAGTTGATTTTGGATAGGTGGAAAAAGGTTTGGACCACTGCAGGGTTTGTTTTGTGCTGACAATTGTTCATTTGTAATGTCCTCCTCGCTATCTACACCAAGCCTTTCTATCCATGGTAACACTGTATGCCACTCAGTGCAGCGGAAACACTCCATTTCTATCGGTACGGCTTGGCAAGTTTTTTTGGAGGTGCACGTCTTTCGCTGAATGTCTGTTGTTGCGACAGCAAAAACAGGGTTTTTTTGGGGTTTGGGGATTGGGCTCCTGGGTGGGTTGCATGCCCGGAGGGTGGCGAGGCATGTGGGGAAGGAACTGAACTATTTTTTTTTCCAACATCCTCACAATCGACTGACAAAGTTCCAAAGATGGAGTCGTGATCACCAGACTCATCCTACGTATATTCAGGCTCAAAAAGATAACGCGTACGGCGGCGAGAGCAGTGGCAGCGGCCGCTCGCCCTCCCAATTACGTGGTGTTTTTGTTGTTTAAGATGCGTTTGTCCGAATCTTTCTCACGTCAGTCTACGGCAGAACATAATTACAGTAGACTGGAACTGTTGGAGATCCGGAACAGCAACATCTGCAATGGTTTGGACGTTAAAACAGAGATTCTGGAAGAGCTATGATTACTATGCCAGCCTGCAGCCACTGCACGGGACTCGATGTTCACGCCTACCCCAGGGAAGAGGCACCGAAAGCGGTGTGCAAGAACAAGGAAAAGGGGTAGTGTGGAGGTATCCGGGCTAGGATGGCAGCAAGCCCAACTTGCCCAGCCGTACCATCCATCCTTCTAGCCAACGTGAGGTCGCTGGACAACAATAAGGATCATATCCGTCTACTAAGATCCGCGAACCGGACAGTGAGTAACTGTTGTGTGTTTATGGAAAACTTGCTACATGACAACATTCCCAACTCTGCCATACAAATTGAGCAGCTAACATGCTATCGAACGGACAGAACCCTTGCAGAAGGAGGTAAAACTCGTGGCGGTGGGGTTTGTGTTTACATCCCGGATACGTGGTGCCGGGATGCTACGGTGGTACGTAAACACTTTTCACCATTACTGCTGGACTTCCTCAGCCAGAGAGCATGAGCTGTCCGGGTCAGCAACACCTCGAGCACCATCACTTTGGGCACAGGGGCTCCCCAAGGCTCTGTGCTCAGTCCTTTGCTCTTCATGACTGCACAACAACCTACAGCACCAACCACCTTGTGAAGTTCGCGGACGACACAACTCTCATCACCAAGGGTGACGAGACCCGCTACAGGAAAGAGGTAGACTTGCTGACCAAATGGTCCGGAGACAACAACCTCCTGCTGAATGTCAGCAAGACCAAGGAGATTGTTGTCAACTTGCAGAGAGTCCACACCGAACACCTGCCACTGACCATTGATGGTGCGAATGTGGAGAGAGTGAGCAGCACAGAATTCCTGGGGGTGCACATCAGTGAAGACCTTTTCTAAACCGCCCACACTGTGTCCGTCACTGGGCAAAAAAGCCCAGAAGTGCCTCTATTTTCTGCAGAAATTGAAGAGGGCAAGTGCTCTACCATCCATCATGACCATATTCTACAGAGGAACCATGGAGAGCACACTCCCTCCAACTGCATCACTGTGTGGGGCGGAAGCTGCACAGACTCCCTCCCTGCCCAGGAACAAAGCTCCCTAAGTAATGGACACCCCCCTCCATGTCAGCCACACTTCTTGCACGAGATGCCTTTTTGCTCTGTCCATATATTCGCCATATCCTCTGCGTCATGTCTTTTTGTCTTTTTGCTTGTTTGGACTGTTGTTTGTACCATGTTGTCCTGAATGTCTATGCATGGGATAGTAAGAAACGTAATCTCGATTTCTTACACGTCTTGCACATGTGAAAGATTGACAATAAAGTAGACTTGACTTGACTTGATAAGGTTCTGGACCCTCATTTGGCCAAAAGAAGTCGGGGACGGTGGCACTCGTGGTAATCATGATCGAGTTAAATGGTCAAAATGGGGCAAAATATTAGAAATAACTCACGAATGTAGCTGTCACTGCATGATCACAGCATGCATAGAAAATCCTAAAACCTTGGTGGAGATTATTTAGAAGGCTTTATAGTCGAAATAGGCGTGTCCCGTTACGTGCATCGTCAGCTCTTTCATGCTAACTGTTTTTTTGTCTTTAGAACGCCGGAAAAGAGAAAGAAGTGCGTGCTCGTGTTTCACGTAAGGATTGTGGACGATGGGCGAAATCCCCAAAAAGTGCACTTTTCCTTTCAAGACGTGCTCGAGACTTGCAAAACCCCGACTTTCTCCCCCCCTGCCGCCGACAAATCCGCATTCTCATTCTCCCCAGGGATCATCCTCTCATTGGCCTCCCCAACGTGCTGATCACCCCTCATATGGCCACCAGAACTATGACCACAATAAGAAGGAAAGTGCGGAAGATGGTAGAAAACGCCGTGGCTGCCATGAAAGGGGAATCTATCCCTGATGAAGTGAAATGTTGAATTCTTGTTCTAAATGATGGATTTTGTGCTGCGTAAAACCACCCGGTGCATCCGAGTGATTATTTGAGTTGTGTTGTCACGTCTTAGTTTGTTAGTTTTTTTGGCAAATACTCACCCAACAGTAAAAAAGCTGCCTTGGAACTAAAGGAGGATTCATCCAACTCATATTTTGTGGACTGTTAGAGATAGATGAGTTTTGTTCTCTGGAGGCCGACAGCGGAAAAGGATCTTTTCCTTTAGGCGTGCTTCCCCTTCCTTCAAAGACAATCATGTGTAGTTATGATTGCTAATGCTGTACAGGAAAACGGCAAACTATTGGGGTTTGAAGATTGCCATCCATATTGCAATACAAGTTGGTCAAGGAGGAGTTGAATGTCCGATACGGCGCGATTGGCCAGCGGGAGGAGCCCGTTCACTACATTTATTTTGCCTGAGATATTACTGACCATAAAAAACAACATCCTGTTTATGACCCCTGGTTGAATCCATATGCTGAGTTTTGGGGGTTCCTGTTCGGGACCACTGAAATTTTAGTGACTTTGCTGACTTTTCATTTGTTTTAAGGCCCAAAATGGGAGGACGGTTAAAGCATAATAATAATAATCATAATAATCATTTAGTATTGCTTATACTGAGTTTGTGTTCCAACACATATTGACAAAACGCATGGATTGTGTTTTCCTCCCACACAAACACTTTCTGACTTTAAGACGAGAGAAAAAGTCTGCCAAGGTTTTTGACAGGGCGCCAAAAGTGCTGAGAGGGAGCGGCATGGACACGTGCGCCACAAAACATCCGCCATCTCATGGCTCGGAAGGCCGCCGTGTAAAATGGCCGACACCTCACGGCAGCGTGGGTGGCGTCGTTTGCCGACGTGACCTGCCCGTGGGAAAGTCCCCTCCCTGTGGACTTTCGCTTTGGTTCTCCTTTGTTGCGCCAAAACAACACCAAGCTGGCGTCTTGTGACTAAAACAGTTTGTGCTGATATATTTATATCATAATACCATATGATACTGTCATATATACCGTATATATGATACTATCATATATACGGTATATATGATATACACAGTATATATCATATATACTGTATATATGACAGTATCATATATACAGTATATATGATACTATCATATATACCGTATATATGACAGTATCATATATACAGTATATATGA
>QODF01000140.1:428713-516213 GCA_024372805.1 Oostethus manadensis
CCGTCCTCTCCGGTCAGCTGCTTGGCGACAGGTTTCTACCCCGACAGAGCCCACCTGTTTTGGAGGAAAGACGGCGAGGAGCTCCACGAGGACGTGGTGCACGGAGAGATGCTCCCCAACCACGACGGAACCTTCCAGATGTCGTCGGACCTGAGAGTGGAAGTGACGGCGGATGTGGAGGGCGAGTACGAATGTGTGTTTCAGCTGGATGGCGTGGAGGAGGACATGGTCAACAAGCTGGAGAGAAGAAGCATCCTGAGCAACGCGAGGCCTGGAGGTGAGAAAGGCACATTTAGTTGAATTGCACATTGGAGATGTTTCCCATCACAAGTCCAACTGTCACCTTTGTTGTGCTTTTTGTTCTCAGCAGTCAACTGGAGCGTCGCCGTCGCCGCCACGGTCGTGGTCGTCCTTCTGGCGATCGTCGTCATCGTCGTTGTCAAGCGTCGCAGAAACAAACAAGGTGAGGGACACCAATGTTCTCCGTCTTCTTCTCAGTGCATTCAGTTGAGGTTGTGAGTTGATGCTTTCATCCAGGTCTTCTGTGAAGATGATCTTCAACTTGGATTGAAGTGATTCTGTCGGGCATGTGCCGCCATCTTCTTCAGGGACGTCATCTTGGTCTTCGTCAAACTGCTCCTCACGTTACACCAGGTCTCCTTCGTGGCTCGAAAAACAGGTTCTGTTTTTGGGGTTTGAGATTGATTTTGCTCTTGGAGCGTATCGTTGCAATGAAATCATTCGGGGTTCACGTTTCATCACCTTGACATCACGACAAGGACTTCTTCTGTCTTTGGATGCAAAGCAACAGACGTGGAATCAGCTGCTTATGGATGAATATCACATGATCTCCTTCAACAAATCATCAAAAATAAAAGCTACATCAAAATGAAAAATGAAAGCAGACATGATTTATATTTACAAATATATTTATTGCGGGGGAGAGCCGTCAACAACACCTGAAGACTGTGCACAGCCAGACAAAATCTGCAGTAGAAGTCCACTTTCCCGTGGCCCGTTGTGTGGGCTTCCTCCCCAACGTCGCTGATTGACGGCATCCAGTGATAAGATGACGCCTGGGAAAACGAGGAGTGGACGCAAGCCGTGAGTGCAGTATTTGTTGTTCTTTGTTGGGGTTCGAGTCCCGCCCAAATAAAAAGGGGTTTGAGGTTTAATGTCCTTCGTCCGGTAAGGCGAAAAAGCAACGATAAAACCAAAGTAGGCCTAAAATATTTATTTATGTTCTGCTGCGTGGTAGAGGTGTGGATGTGAGTGTGAGTGCAACAAGTCACCAAACGGGGATAACACAAGGTTGCCTGATCGCTTGAAGTAAGTTTAGGTGACGAGTTGGATTTTTTGGCAGTCAAAAAGTTGAATCTAAAACAAGGAAGATCCGTAACAAGGTCAACCTTGCCTCCCGGGCGCCTCCCTGGTGAGGTGTTTCGGGTATACCCAGCCGGGAGAAGGCCCGGGGAAGACCTAGGACATGCTGGAGGGACTATGTCTCACAGCTGGCCTGGGAACGCCTTGGTGTCCTCCCGGTGGAGCTGGAGGTTGCCAGAGACCGGGAAGTCTGGACTTCCCTACTGAAACTGCTGCCCCCGCGACCCCGACCCGGATAAGCGAAAGAAAATGGATGGATGGATGGATGAATATTTGGTATGTTTTAAAGGTACTGTGTGATAGCTGAGTTACTGTTGGGTGGGATGGGAAAAGAGAAGTGTTGTGAAGTGGAAGTGTCAAAAAGAGAGTGCTCAGTGCATTGGTGTGTGTGTGTGTGTGTGTGTGTGTGTGTGTGTGGAAGGCATGCATTACCTTCATGTGCAT
This sequence comes from Oostethus manadensis, assembly GCA_024372805.1. NCBI lineage: Eukaryota > Metazoa > Chordata > Actinopteri > Syngnathiformes > Syngnathidae > Oostethus > Oostethus manadensis. Next base: position 430,541 of record QODF01000140.1, read on the forward strand.
GGGCTGGTGGAGATGGATTTGCTGATAGATAAGTTGGAAAGTTGATAGATAAGTTGCATGGAGCGTTTTAAATTGAGAAGGGAAGAAGGAAAAGCACAGCGCCTCCTTTCGAGGTGAACGGCTAAGCGAGTAAAAGAGTTTGATGCTGGCAGTGTGATTTTCGTCACACCGCAGAGCCCTGGAAGTTACGCCTATGTTTACATTCGCTGCTAATTTGTTTGACTGTCTGGGTTCCCAGGAGTGTGTCCGGTGGGGCTGCATGTGTGTGTGCCAGTTGAAAAAAAATGGAAAAGAAAATGTGTATAAAATATTTCACTATCCGGAATGTCAGAGCAGAACTGCAACAGCAACTGCCTAATGACAGATACTTGCCTAATGTACTTTTGTCACGATTGTTGGATTAGTGATTGATGCCTTTGATTTTTCAATCGTGATATTAATCAGGGATTTTACTCTTTTACAATTTCAGACCAATGAGAAAAAGGATGTTGCAGTGTATACTTGGGGAAGATTCAAATATCCAGGCAACAAAATAAGATCATGTCCGTGAATTAGTGTAAGACTGGGATGGGTTAGGTCAAATCATTTGCATAAAAGATCTCAAATCCCTCCTGTGTGCAACAGCTCACTTCTGAAGTATTAATATGCAAGGTAGTTAATGACATTTCCAAGATTTCATAGATATTTGCCAAAATCTAAAAGCTGTTGTCTTGGCAACCCCAAAGCCTGAAACAAAATGACAAATGATGTCATTTTTGGGGCCTGTGCAATTATTGCAGAATTTGGGCAGTGATATTCATAATAAATGATAATAATAGTGAATAGTGGTGAGTGGTTTATAACAATTTTAACAAAACGTTGCTGTAGTACAGACAGGGTTCTCACCAGGATGAAAAGTTCCTAGTACAAGTACAAGGTGATGGTAACAAACAAAGCACTGACAGTCAACAGACAGAAAATGTACTCTCCAAGGAAGGAAGTAATATGGCCTTGGAAGTACACACCATTTCACGAGTCTTCTTCCTTGTATTTTGTAAACATCAACTGTTTGTAATATTTCTCGGGAGTCGCTCATTGTAGAGCATTCTTTTACTTCTTTACTTAATCCATTCCATAGTTTGATTCCACATACCGAAGTACTAAAGGTGTTAGTGTTGTTCTTGCATATTTGTGTTTTAAGTTTATTCCTAAGATCATATTTCTCCTCTCTTGTTGAGAAAAGTTGTATGACATTCTTTGGTAACTGCTTGTTGTTTGCTTTATGCATCATTTTAGCGCTTTTAAGGTTTTCCAGATCAGCAAATTGTAATAATTGTGATTTTTGAAACAATGGATTTGTATGTTCTCTATACGCCGAGTTAAGGATTATCTTAATTGATCTTTTTTGTAGTACATGAAGCGAGTGAAGTGTACTTTTGTAGTTATTTCACCATATCGCCGCACAAAGAGTTAGATATGGTAACACCAGACAACAATAGATATTTTGGAGGGATTTTTGATCCAAGACAAATTTGATTTTATTCAGTATTGAAGTCAGTTGGCACTCAAAGTGCCTTGGATCTTTCCCTGCTTCCTCAAGTCACGTGCTTTCTTGGCAATTCCAGCGTTGCGTTTATTCAGATGTAGACATTTGTTCCTTTCAACTTCCTTCCCCCGCTTCAGCGGTGCGACTTTGAATTTCCCGTCAGTGAATTTAACGATGATGACGGGAGTGGTGCTGTTCCTGCCATACAGAGGGATGCAGGTGTCGATGGTGTTGAGGTCTACTTCCGCTTCCTTTCAATGTAGAAAACTAACAACTTGTTGCTCAGCGGAAGCGACGTCTTCTTCGTCTAACTCCTCTTTATCCCCCAAAGCTTTGGCATATGACCTGGGTTTGATCCTGAGCCCTGTCACGATCACGTGTTCGTTCGGTTATTCTGATCCATGTCATCAATTTTCTGCAGTTGCTCGATGAGTTTGTGTTTTTCTTCCATGTTTTCTTTGACTTCTTGGAGAGCAGTAGCTAAGGCAGCATTGCTATCTTGTAATGCCTTGTTCTCTGCTCTCAGATGTTTTACTTCATTGAATCTCCTTTTTTATGATATCAGTTAATTTGTCCTCTCATTCCTTCCCGGATTTCCTTTTGCAGTGCCTTCAGAATCTCGGTTTTTCCTACAGAATGTTCTTCTCGCGTTGCTTCCAGAATGTCCACCATTATCTTTGTGTTTTCCTCGGATGCCCCTTTCCTTTGTGCCGGTCGCTGCATCCCTCTTCCTTGGTGTTTCCTCATTTGACAGCTCTTCTGATGAAGACATTTTCATGAGTAACATTTCCGGGGTACTTCGAGTCCAGCTGCTTGAGCTTGCGTCTTGTTCTTTCTCCTTTTTTGTATTAGGCATTATTGTTTGGCTGTTGCTAGGCAACGCCGTTTAGCTTGCCTTAAACTGCCGTCTGCGCTCCAAATTGGCCTTTCAAAAATGTCGTACTAAACGCCAGCCCAAGTTGTAGCCAATTTTGTCAGCACTCTCCTCTGTTTGTGTCAGACGCCGAGGTTTGATGTCCTTTGGCTTGTTGTTGTCAACTTCCGTTTGGCAGCTGGGCAGGTAGTTCCTTGTAGCGGCCGACAGCGCTGTTTTTTATTTCTATTACAGTGAAATGTTCCTCCTTACCCCTTCTAGTAAGTCTCGGCTCTCTCCTGTGGATGTACGATCACAGTTGTGGTCGATAGATTCCAGAAGGTTTTTAAAACTTCAGTGGCAAAAGCAGAGCTCTTGCCGTGAACGTCCGTTTTTTTTTGGTCTGTGTGGGATGAGAATTCTGAATTTGTTTTTTTTGTGTGTGTCTTGTCCAGCATCATAACAGCTGAATGGGAATCAAGGTCCCTTTAAATGCTGAGAAAAATTTCTTTGCCAAGGGAGACTTCATAATCCAAATGAGTCTCCCTTGGCATTTGACTGCGTTTATTATGAATTTTGTTGCGCCACATTTCGATGTGGGACCCGACCTGAAAAGGGACGGGTGGGGGGTGGGGTGGGGGATATAAGAAAGGGTGCAGAAGAACCTCCCCAACATATTTCAACCATATTATAAACAACCATGATAATCACAATTTCAGCAACAACCAGAACAGTCACAGAGCAAAATGAGCAAAAAATACAGGAAAGAAAAAAGAAAGAAAANGGGGGATATAAGAAAGGGTGCAGAAGAACCTCACAAACATATTTCAACCATATTATAAACAACCGTGATAATCACAATTTCAGCAACAACCAGAACAGTCACAGAGCAAAATGAGCAAAAATACAGGAAAGAAAAAAGAAAGAAAAAAATATTAATAATAAATAATAATAATAATGCTAATAATTATATATATATATGTATGTATATATACATACTTACACATATTCGTACACGTATACATACACATACTGTGCACATACACATATCCATGCAGTACATACATACATACACACACATACAGTGTGCATATATATGTATACACACATACATACATATTTACTACTAATAATAAACATACAAGAAAAACAACGAGAAAAGAAACACAACCTCTTGAACAATCACCATCCAGATGACAAATCTACAATAAGCAACAAATGTACATTAAATCTACATTAGTCTGCAGTGACAGGATAACAGCATCAGAGTGAAACAGAGAATGAGGAGATGTTCGTGGTGAACACAGCCATGCATCCCAAACCACACTGCTGACAAAAGCGAGAGTCCGACTAGGAAGATGCCGGAGCACGGCCCCCCCAGCAGGCTCCCTACAGAGGGGAAGGCCCGACCCCGCCCCCCCAAGAGGCAACCGCGAGTCCACTCCGAAGAGGTGCAAAGGAGACCCGGCCGGACGCCACCCGGCAGCCGAGCAAGGGCCACAAGGGGGGCCCGGGCGCCAACCGCTGGAACACACGCCTCGGGCAAGCAGGACAACCGCCCCCGAGCACCCGGGCCCAGAAGCCACCCAACCCCCCAAAGNCCCCCCCCAGTGCCCACACACACACAGCTCCAGCACCCACACCAAACCTCGTTCCCCCACTCACACATGCCAACACGCACACACCCACACTTTCACATATGCACCTGGATGCACCCCCCCACCCCACCAATGCAGCGAGCAGCACCACCGCGAGCTTCCTCGAGACACGGGGGGACATCTTCCGATGGCACTTTTACTTGGTGGTGGAACATGGCTTCCACATCAGCCATTATAGCTACTGGTTCGTGGCAAAACCTTGTGATGACTCAAATCAACGTACTTGTGAGGTCTGGCCCCTGAAGAAGCTGTGCATTCAGAGAAGTTCCTTGAAAAGAGGCGCCGCAGTCAAATACAACACCAAGCTTGTGTTTTTCGGGATGGTACACCCCATGGTGTGGAATGTACCAAACCTTTCCATCGTGGCGGGTAAAGTCTTCTGGAGCAACCTTTGTTGCATACCCTTTGGTAATTATATCTCCCATAAAAGTGATGTACTTCTCTTGAAATATGGGATTGTTGAGGAATCTTTTCTTCAAGTTCAATGCTCGTTGTTCTGCGATAGCACGGTTGTTATGCATTTTAAACTCTTTATTTCTTAGTGGCAAACCAACACAACAACGCCCCTGTTTCAATCTGGTAGACTGTGACACACTTTCCATGAATTTGAGGTCTTCTTGGGACATTTCCATTTGCTCCTCCTGGCTATTCCCTTCAGGGAAGTCGTATTTGAACTGTTTGTTCCATAGCTCATCCAGTTTGGCCAGTTATTCTGTTTGACGTAACACATGCGACGTCTCCAGTTGTTTCACACTTGCCTTCTCTCAAAGGTCCATTAAACAGTCTATCCAAGTACAGTCTTGACTGCGTATGGTCCATCCTTCACACTCCTGATTACCTCTTCTGGTTCCATAGCCTTGGGCACATTGGTCCCAATCAGCAGACCTATTTCTGCGTCAATGTGGGGAATCCTAACTTCATCCTGCCAGATGAGGCCCCCAGTTTACGTCTTCTTGCAGTGGAATGTTCCTTTTGTTTGCTGGGATGGTCCTTTGAGAAAACACTTCCTGTGGTTCAATGAAGTTGAAGCCTTCGACTCCGCTCACCTCCAAGTCTGTTACAACATGGCTAGCAACATTCTTTTGTTCTCCCATAGTTGTTAAAATGAGGTTAATCTTCTTTCCATTCAGGTTGAGCTCGTTCATCAGCTTCTCGGTACAAAAGGTTTCTGTGCTGCCTGGATCCAAGAAGGCATACGAACTCACAACTTTACTGCCGTTCTTTGCCTTTACATGGACTGGTACAATGGCAAGAATACTGTTGGTTTCCCCGGGCCCCAGTGCCAGAACATATTCTGTTTGTAGTGTCCACAACTCCACTGGTCACCGACTGCTTCTCTCCATCATCTGATGATCCTTCCTTCGATGTAATCTTGTCTTTGCTCTAAATGTGCCACACGGTGGGATGAGTCATTGAGCACGCTTGACAATTTCATTTACCTTCACAGAACTTGCTCAGGTGTCCCCGTTCAAGCACAGTCCTTTCCCACGAAGAAAGTCTATCTTCTCTTTGTGCAGAGCCTTTCTCATTTTTTTACATTCCACCATACTGACAAAAGAGACATGGCTTGGTGTAAGCATGACCAGGGAAACTCCTTTTACTATAGTTCAAGTCTGGACTGGTACTTGGTGGTTTCTTCACTAGTGTTGCTGTTGTGGTGAGAATTGTTTTAGCACTCCTTCTTTCTGTTGTCAAGTTTACTGGAATCTTCATTTGACCTTTGCTGTTGTCCTTTAAATCTCCAAACAAAGGATGTAGTGCAATTTTAGCTGGTCTTCAAACTTGAGTCTACTAGTTTGCATCTCCTGAATTTCCGAGGCAACACTCCTCCACATCTCGCTGAGCTTATATGGAAGCTTATTAACAATGGCACGCATGTTAGAAACCTGATCCAATTCCTCCATGTAATCCATGTCTGTCAGAGAGCAAGTGCATTGAGAGCCTCACCATCATCTGCCTTGATTGTAGACCAACCCAAAGCTTTGTTTATATATGCTGCAGAGATTCTTTATTCATTTCCAAAATGTTCCTTTAAAAGCCTTTTTGCCTCACTGTAGCCTTCATCTGGATCCATGTGTAGACATCTCCCTATTACCTCCCGAGGCTGTCCACTGGTGTACAGTTCATAACTTTTGCTTTTCACGGTTGGCTGGTTATCTAAGCGATTGTCATCCGTTTGGGAGGCCTTTGCTTCCTCAAAGATCTGTAAAACCTTCAGTTTAGCATCTGTGGCATCCAAAGTTATTTGAATCTCAAGCTCCTCCCTCTCAGCCTTTAGCCGATTCTCTTGTTCCTCCAAAGCTTGTTTTTTCTTCAGGGCTGCTGCCTTTGCTAGAAGTACAACCTTTTCCAGTTCTGCTGTTAAGCATGCAGAAGTTGCAGAGGATGAAGAAGAATCACCACCACTACTTTTAGATCCTTTTGACTTCTTAGATGATGCTTCTTCCATACGTTTATGGACATCTTCCATCCAACTAGCTACCTGGTTAATGAAATCTCTAAATGAATCTGCCTTTGGTATAAACCAATTCTGTCGATCGCTGCTCATTGCGTCATCAGATGAAATATTTCCTTCCCAGAAATATTCAGCTCACAAAAGTCTTCAAAAAGCTCCTTAAAGTTGAGGCTCAGCTTGGTCTTTATCAACTCCAAATTTCCATCATCATCCATCAAATGAAGCATTCTTTTTTCTGAGCCAACATAGACGTCCTTGCACCTTTTTTCCTTTGCAATGAATCCTCCATCGGTGGTTTCACCCGCCGCTTTTCCACTGTGGCTGAATCTTTACCATCTTCCAGGATTTAGAAGCTTTTTTTTAGAAGCTTTTTCCACTTGTTAGCTGCAGTTAGCTTGAGGCAGCAAGGTGCTTGAATGGCCGACACATTCACACAATAAAGGAAATTATTCACAAGTGCTTTAAGTCGTTAGCGGTTGATTGACTCAACACTAAGTAGCCCAGCATGCACACTTATAAGTGATATGTGGTTATGTTTCCACGCCCATGCACAATCTTTCATGCATGCACTTACTTGCATTGAGGAGCTCTCATTTCTCCTTAGCAAAGTCCTCTTCTAAATTCCAAATAAAGTTTGCTCCGCAAGCAAAGACCGTGAGTAGACATTTTTTTTTACTAATGTAGGTGCAGATTTACTCCGCTCAAACATTTCCTCAGGCCTCACATGAGAACTGGCACATTGTACATGTCAGTGGCAAGTGACTTCCTGAATATAAGCACAACTTTAGTACAACTGAATGTATACGCACACTTGCACATGAGACTCAAAAACATAACAAACAGGTTAATACAATTAGGCAACACAGCCATCTCTCCACAAATGTCATAATAAACGTAATCCTTTAATCACAGAATAAAACAAGGCAAGATAGGAGAGAAGAGGCAAAAAAGAGCACATTTGAAAATATATGCAAATATTTTGATATAATGCAGCCTACTAGTCCGCATTGCTGGGCTGCATGACGTCGCGAAGGCTGTCCAAGTTAGAAAGTCGGCGACCGCTCCTCCAAATGGGCCCTCCTTTTCCGATGAATGGAAGTCCGCATGGAAACTATCCTCCGTGGCCCATCACATCCCGAGCCCCAAAACGACTGGTCCAAACCAAAATGGCCCACTTCCTGTTTGTTCTGGAATATGGGTTCTATAGACCTTTTTGAGCATCCTGCCATGAGAGACATGTCCACCAAATTTTATGAAGTTCTGTTAAGCTGGTGGGAGAATCCATATGCTGAGTTTTGGGGGTTCCTGTTCGAGACCACTGAAATTTTAGTGACTTTGATGACTTTTCTTTTGTTTTAAGGCCCCTAAAATGGGAGGACGGTTAGAGCATAATAATAATAATCATAATAATCATTTAGTATTGCTTATACTGAGTTTGTGTTTCCAACACATATTGACAAAACGCATGGATTGTGTTTTCCTCCCACACAAACACTTTCTGACTTTAAGACGAGAGAAAAAGTCTGCCAAGGTTTTTGACAGGGCGCCAAAAGTGCTGAGAGGGAGCGGCATGGACACGTGCGCCACAAAACATCCGCCATCTCATGGCTCGGATAATATCATATATACTGTGTATATGATATATACAGTATATATGTACAGTATATATGATAGTACTTCCAGCACCATCAAAGTACTTTTGAACCCCAACAGTACAGAACATGAAGGGCGGGAATGAAGACCTACAGCCTGACCTATATGAGCTATGGCTGAACTACGTCTTTTGGCGACATGTTTGACATGAGACGCTTCAAGGCCGTTCTCTCTGAGCTGAATGCGTTGCGTCCGCGTCAGGCCATCCCTGAAACTCTAGACTGAAGACAACAACGCAGCAGTTTGGGCTTCTGATCAGCGTTACTGATGCAAACATGAAGCTGGCGTCCTGTCACCCTTTCTTTCATTTTTGCTTTAAAAAAATAAGACATCCAGTCTACACCAGCAAGCTGATGTCTGCTACCAAATAGCAAACATGTCAAAAGTCCATAAATAATAATAATCATAATAGTAATAAATGATAGACACAACAATCAGCAAGTTTGGCTGCAAACTTGTCATACCTGTTGGGTCACCTCAGGTCACGTGATTTCCCAGAAACGCCACCCAAGCATTTACCTGACGTGGCCACAAGGGGGCTCTCTCTCTATCCAGCCAGTAGGAGACTTTTTAGCTGCGAATTCCGTTTGGTCTTCCCGAGTAACAGGTGACGTTCCCACAATGCTCAACTCTCATTGGCTCAGGTGGAGCTTTATTAAAAGACCGCCTTCTCCATATTTCCTTGTATGTTTGTCATTCTTTGCCAGTCAAGCGAGCGTTCGTCACTTTTGTGTTTCTCTGCGGGACTAAAAATGCAAACATCTTTTGATTTTGCTCCGACATCATGAACTTGCTTTTAGTCTTTCTTCTGGCCGTGCGAACGCACAGCGTGGCGCCTGGTAAGTCCACTTTCTTGACACGTTTAGACACGTTTTTTCATGAAATGTTGCCCCCAAAAAGCATGAGGATGTTCCTTCTATTTCATCATGTGTTGTATTTTGGAACTAGAAGAGCACGTGAGTCTTGACTGTGATATCTAGCAGTGTTTTATGTTCACATGAAGACCCGACTGAAGACTGAATGAGCTCAAATATTCACAGTGCAAGATTGTTGGACATGAAACTCAATCCTAACATCTCTTCTTGTTTTTCTCTTCTTCTTTCAGTGATTCACACCATCAAGTATTTCGAGACGGCGTCCTCTCAAGTTCCAAACTTCCCAGAGTTTGTGAGTGTTGGTTATGTTGATGAAGTTGAGATTGTTCACTATGACAGCAACAGCAGGAAAGCAGAATCCAAACAGGACTGGATGAACAAAATCACAGCAGAGGATCCTCATTACTGGCAGAGACAGACAGAGAACTTTGTTGGTAATGAGCAGATCGACAAAATCAACATTGAAGTTGCTAAGAAGCGTTTCAACCAAACTGAAGGTTTGTTTGTGTTGAACTTTCTACTATTCAAATATATTTGATGTACTCTTTTTATACTGTAGTAAACACACACATTACTGCACTGATACCTTGTCTCTCTCCATCCCATAATCACCTACAAAAACACATGATTGATGTGTGTGTGTGTGTGTGTGTGTGTGATGTTTTACTTTGTGTTATTCTCTCAGGTGTTCATGTTGTCCAGTGGATGTATGGATGTGAATGGGATGATGAGACTGATTAGGTTAATGGTTGGGATCAGCACAGTTATGATGGAGAAGACTTCATATCGTTTGACATGAAGACATGGACATATACCGCAGCAAAACAACAAGCTTTCCCCAGCAAACTCAAGTGGGACCATGAGAAACATCTACTAGACTACCAAAAGTATTACTACACTGAGGATTGTCCTTCTTACTTGAAGGAGTATGTGAAGTATGGGAGGGACGTCCTAATGAGAACAGGTAGAAGCACACCATGTACCTTCACCTTTGTAACCATGTTAGCACACCCCCTGTAGGAACATCACTAGCATTACAAGCTACACTCTGTCTCTCCTTTTCTCTCCATCTTGACCTTCATTCACACCTTCTCTCCACGCCGTCCTCTGTCCACACGTGGCGTCACTTCCTGTGCAGAGCTTCCAGAGGTGTACCTCCTCCAGAAGACACCGTCCTCTCCGGTCAGCTGCTTGGCGACAGGTTTCTACCCCGACAGAGCCCACCTGTTTTGGAGGAAAGACGGCGAGGAGCTCCACGAGGACGTGGTGCACGGAGAGATGCTCCCCAACCACGACGGAACCTTCCAGATGTCGTCGGACCTGAAAGTGGAAGTGACGGCAAAAGAGGAGGGCGAGTACGAATGTGTGTTTCAGCTGGATGGCGTGGAGGAGGACATGGTCACCAAGCTGGAGAGAAGAAGCATCCTGAGCAACGCGAGGCCTGAAGGTGAGAAAGGCACATTTAGTTGAATTGCACATTGGAGATGTTTCCCATCACAAGTCCAACTGTCACCTTTGTTGTGCTTTTTGTTCTCAGCAGTCAACTGGAGCGTCGCCGTCGCCGCCACGGTCGTGGTCGTCCTTCTGGCGATCGTCGTCATCGTCGTTGTCAAGCGTCGCAGAAACAAACAAGGTGAGGGACACCAATGTTCTCCGTCTTCTTCTCAGTGCATTCAGTTGAGGTTGTGAGTTGATGCTTTCATCCAGGCTGCCAAGGTGCATGTTTTAGTTGACTTCCAGACAAACATTCAAAGATCCACAGAGACAGAGCACACACTCTCACATAAAAACACAGCGTGACGTGAGGGACAAAGTCCATTTCACCTTGTTTCTCTTTCACTTCAGCCAATTACCATCCAGCCGGCCATCCGACAGCTGGCGACGGCGCTACCGAGCCCTCAGAGAAGATGACGGCTGAGGGCTGAGTGAGACACAGCAGCCGGCACACAGTGAGCTAGCTCACATGGACTGTTTGGACCTCCAAATGTTCTTTGTTCCAGAAATGCACTTTCTGTGAAGATGATCTTTAACTTGGATTGATTTGATTCAGTCGGGCATGTGCCCCCATCTTCTTCAGGGGCGTCGTATTGGTCTTCGTCAAACTGCTCCTCAACTTATACCACAACTGCTTCACGTTTCATCACCTTGACATCATGATAAGGACTTCTTCTGTCTTTGGATGCAAAGCAATAGACGTGGAATCAGCTGCTTATGGATGAATATCACATGATCTCTTTCAATGAATCACTTTGGTCTCTCTCCATTTGCACCTCCAACACCACAATTATGTATTTTACGCTACAATAGTCGGTAATAAAGAACTTTTTAAATAATGACGTTTTCACATGTGCTACATAATTGCTAATAATAATTAATATAATAATTGTTAGCTTCGGCCATCAAGTAGTTCAGTCACTCGTTTATCACACTTGATTGATTCCAGACCCGAATTTAGCACAGCAGGATTCAATATTAATAAATGGAATATTTTCATAGTTAGAGCGTAGAAAACCTATATGGGTTTGAAGATTCTCAGAGCCTGGTAGACATGAAATAACACCCTTATAGTCACCTTTACACTGTTATTATTCTTTGTTTATGCAACATCGTGCAGGCTATGAGATCTCTGCAGGGACATAAAAGATGGCCGCCGCTAGCATGGCAAGCTACCAGGCTAACTAGTTGGCCTATTCAACTTACTTACTTTAAACTTAAAAGTGCGCTTTTTGAAATGTTGTACATTACCCACAATACTTATGTGAGACCTAAAGATATAAAAACGCGACTCAAAGTGAGGAAGAAAGTGGCAAATGCTAACAGAAGAACTGTGCCGATGAACCAGAGTGGGTGTAGGTGTGGCTGGTGGCTCCGCCCTTCAGGAACTGAAGTGTTTATAAGAGAGAACAGCAGAGGGCAGCAAAAAACACACAACAGTCAAGAAACCCAAGGTGACGGCGTATTAGTAGCCTATTAGGGGTAAACAAAAAAAACATTGTAATTTTACAAAAAAAGTCGAGATATTACCTTTGACCCAGGTCAGAAAAGCCCCCTGTGTTTATAGCTGTCTCAGGCAATGCCTGTTAAGATTGAGTTTTAAAATAATCAAATTTTGACAATATAGTTGTAAATGTACGACAATAACGTTGTACATTTACAAGAAAAAGCCCGTAATATTACAAGAGTAAAGTCATAACCTTATGATTATACAAGTCGTAAGTTGACCTTACAGGCATTGCCTGAGACAGCTATGAAACGGGGAGTTTAGAGAGAACGAGAAATGATGCTAACTCGTGTTAATCTGTTTGTGCCCACCTGCTCTGTTTTGCTGTCCCGTTATAAATAAAAGCTTGTCTGAAGCCAGAGGAAAGTTTCCCTCCCTCCTGAAGAACTAGGCTATATTTTCCCCCTGACACGTATGACACAATGACAGGTAATATTATGAATCTTTCCTCGTGAAATGTTTAATCTCAAAATCGTTGTTTTAGTAGCAGGAACTTCGGCATTCATAGCTGAATCCATCCTATTTATATTCTTTCCCGTCATTCATTTATTATTTATCAATAGTCTACAGTTAGAATTGCAAAGGAACTGAAGTACATCGATGTCTTTTGTGGTCTATTCCTTTTCTTAAACGGCTTTTTTTGTTGCAGTCTTATTTTCAAAGCCTTTAACCGCCATTCTACTTCCGGGGTCACGAGGGACGGCTCGCGGAGCAGTTAAGTGATGAACCGTTATGTTTTTTTTAAATGATTTAGCGCTGAATCCTTGGATAAAAGTTATCAATGTGTGTACCGTGACAGTAGGGGGCGCTGTATTATTATTTTTACCTTTATTCAATTTCTTTTATAAGCTCCACCCACTGCCCCCCCCCCCCACAGATGTACGGATCATTTGCGCACTTAGACACACTTGTTTAGAGGTGTGTAAACAGAATCTGTAATGAAGAGCAAATAGGTGAGCTGAGTTTGACGACCCACAACCTTCTGCTGTCTCCGCTCCTCTCACACGCTCGGAGATGATGGACAGCCACAAACCGTGGGCTCTGATTTCTGAGGTGGGCGAGCAGGGCTTCCTGGAGGAGGACGTGCATCTCCTGAGGCAACACTTCCAGCTGGTCCTCCACCGGGACTTCCTGCGGGACCCTCAACTGCACGGCCCCAAAATCCAGGTGTTGTTTCAGTGGATGCAAGCCCCGCAGGCCACGCCGGCGCTGCTCCGCTCGCTCCCGGCCCTCAAGTGCATCTCCACTGAGGGGGCGGGCTACGACCATCTGGACCTGCCCTACATCACCAGCCTGGGGCTGAAGGTGGCCAACACGCCCGGGGTGGTCAAGGACTGTGCTGCGGACATGGCCATGGGGCTCCTGCTGGCCTCGGCACGCAGCATCGTTGAAGGTGGGCTTTGTCGTCCTGTAAACATCCACGCCTGACAACATCTGACTCTGGTGTCTCTGCAGGTCATCAGCTCATGATGGACCCCAAGACCACCTGCTTACCTCAATGGATGGGAGGCGTGGAGGTCACGGGGTCAACTCTGGGGATTATCGGAATGGGAAAGATCGGAGAGAAGATCGCTCAGCGCGCCAAAGGATTCGACATGAAGGTCCTGTATTACAACAGAAACAGGAGGTAAAATGTACATGACCCTTATGCTGCGTTGGCCTTTCTCCACCTTTTTCCTGTATATATGTATATGTTTATTTTCAACATGCATACATATACATGCATATTACACATGTCATGTGTATGTGACATATTACGCTGATGATTCCACATGTCCAAAAAAGACACCCACTTACCCTTTCACATCACATATGTTCACTTCCTGTATTCAACGTGTACGCTGTACCAATTCTTAAATATCATGAGAAAATGAGAAGGCAGCATCAAAATGTATTACAATTGTTTTTGCCCGTAGCCAAACATTGTGCAACACAGTGTATTTACTTCCCGCTGATACTACCGATACTACCGCTATTTTTTTTAACATTCCCACTACCCCAAAGACATATAATGAAGGAATGAATACAGCAGTTTCCACTATTTCCTCAAATGATACTCTCAAACGATGTTACAATGGCCAAATCAAATCATAAGTCTTCCCTGTAAAAGATTATTCCCTGGGATTTGGTTTGGGCAGTAAAAGGAGTCTCACACTTCCATGCAGCACATCAATGAGGCGTCTTCTCTGCTCCAACTCTTGCCACATCCAATATGGCGGCGACGCCCACATGTTTATGTCTATCCTCTACCCCCCTCACCATTAGCGATGCTTTATAGGAGGAAAAATGATATATTGACCGATATTACATTGACTCCCTCGTTTATTGCGATTAATGCAATAAGTGAATTTCTGCAAAGTAGGATTCAATATTAACAAAAGGAATATTTTCGTAGTTACAACATAGAAAACCTGTTTGCCTTTATAAATACTGTGTTTACTAAGGATCATATGTCATTATACTTTCACTTGGGTGGCGTTTCTGTCATTATACTTTCAGGTCTAAGTATTGGAGTGTGCAAACTACCATGCTTGTTTACTTTTACGTCCTGGTTTTTTTGTACTTACATATTTCATCAAGAGGGCCAATATGTTCTTTAGAGTCATCCATCTTGATCAAACTGGTTCTACTGCCAGTTATTGTTTCCAGTCTGCGCATGTCAATGAAATTGAAGAATTTTGCATGACTCTGCATCGTTAATTAACCTTGTTAATTGTGTTAAATCGTGTTAAAATGTTAATAAAGGGAATCTCTTTGTCATGCTAGTAACGTTGGAAGTCATCAGAACCATTAAGGGAGAATTCTTCCACCTTTCATTGTCCCATGTTTGGTGCTCTCCTGCAAATTCCAAACGGGCATTTTTGTGGCGTTAAAAGAGACAAGGCCTTTGTCAATTTTTTTCCCCTTAAAAGCCTTCTCAGACAGAAGCCATCTTGGAACCTCACTAAGATCCAACAGTGCAAAATGTGCATTTTTCAACCGGTCTTAACATTTTGATCAGGCGCGTGTTGACGTGCCAAAAGAAGAAGGAAACATTACGATGCTTATCTGTACTTTCTCCTGGTCAGGAGCGTTGAGGTGGAGCAGGCGGTGGCGGCGAGCTATTGCCAGAACATGGACGACCTGCTGAGGCTCTCCGACTTTGTCATGCTGGCGGTCTGTCTGTCCCCCGACACCACCGGCCTCATCGGCACCCGGGAGTTTAACCTCATGAAGCCCACGGCGACGCTGATCAACATCAGCAGAGGTGGGAATCTCATGACATGTGACTTCATTGTCCAAACTGTCCAACTGCCTGTTGCCCTAAGGACTCGTGGTGGACCAGGACGCTTTGGTTAAGGCTCTGCAGGCCAGGACCATACGAGGAGCTGCTTTGGATGTGACTTATCCTGAACCTCTTCCAAGGTCTTCCACACTCTGCCACTCAATTCATGGAGGATCTTGGAGCAGTACGAGCAAAAACGGGGAATATTAGAAAGTGACACTGTTGATGACCTTTGGAGGCGACTTGACAATCAACCTGGACTTTGACATCAATGACTGTGGACTTGACTCGGACTTTAATCTGATGACTCTAAAATACTTTTTCAGAGAGTGATAGTGAAATGTGTCCCCATTCGAAGGATTCAACTAAGGTGATCATGGTTATGTCACTGCCACCAACAGAACACATTTTCCCCACAGAATCTGCCTCATTGAATGCATCTATTAACATCCAATCAGGGTTAAAAACAAATGAAGGATGTGGCTAAATTAGTGCCAGACGGCTGGAGAGTGGTAGAAAGTTATTCACGTGCATTAAATAGTTGAAATTAACACATCTTCAGAAAGACTTACGACTTGGGATTTGACTTGACTTGACAAGTGACTCACATGTTTTTACTTCAGACTTGACATTAAAGGAAAACTGAACTTTGGGTGGAATTTTGCCCATCCTCCACAATCCTTATGTGAAACATGAGCAGACGTCTTTTCTGTGAAAAACCGCCAGCATGTGGGAGCCAACAATGCACGTAACGGGACACACCTACAGTGGGGCTAAAAGGTATTTAGGCAGCCACCAATTGTGCTAGCTCTCCCATTTAAAGATGAGAGAGGCCTGTAATTTTCATCATAGGTACACGTCAACTATGAGAGAGAGAATGAGAAAAAAATCCAGAAAATCGCATTGTCTGATTTTTAAAGAAATTGCAAATTATGGTGGAAAATAAGTGTTTGGTCACCTAAAAAAAGCTAGATTTCTGGCTCTGACAGACCTGTAACTTCTTCTTTAAGAGGCTTCGCTGTCCTCCACTTGTTACCTGTGTTAATGTCACCTGTTTGAATTCATTGTCAGTATAAAAGACACCTGTCCACAACCTCAAACAGTCACCAGAACCAAAATTGTAGACCTGCACCACCAAAATCCCACAACTACACTGTGGACATAGTGAATGACCTGCAGAGAGCTGAGACTAAAGTAACAACCAGTAACACACTGCGCCGCCAGGGACTCAAATCGGAGTTGCATCCAAAGAACACCATACCTTCTGTGAAGCATGGGGGTGGAAACATCATGCTTTGGGGCTGTTTTTCTGCAAAGGGACAAGGACGACTGATCCGTGTAAAGAAAAGAATGTATTGGGCCTTTTATTCTGTGTTTTTTTATGTAAAAACTTACTTCTATTAGCAAGGCCATAGAAGATTAAATGTGTCTGGGTATTTCAGCATGACAATAATCCCAAACACACCGCCCGGGCAATAAAAGAGTGGCTTCTTAAGAAGCATTTCAAGGTCCTGGAGTGGCCTAGCCAGGAAGCTACTCCGAGCTTCTCCATCGATGGCAAAATTGTATGCCACTCAGTGCAGCACAAACACTCAATTTCTATCAGGTATGGTTTTGGTTTTTGGAGGTGCACATCTTTATCTGAATGCTTGTTGTTGAGGGATGGCGAGAGCAAGTGTGCCTCGACATGTACCGGGTTTTGGGCACTGGGCTACTGGGTGAAGCTCGCCGGTTGCATGCCTGGAGGGCGACAAAGTGTACGGGCATGGGGGGAGAGAAGTCCCAAAGATCGACTCACGATCAACGGTCACCCTTGCTGTGGGTAATCCTCCACATATTCAGGCTCAAAAAGATAAGGTTCTGGATCCTCATTTGTCCAGAAGTAGTCATTGGATGGTGCTGGTGAGGGTCTGCAATCATGATCATCAAGTTAAAATGATCAAAATTTAGGCAAAATATTATAAATAAATCATGAATGTACCTGTTACTGCATGATCACAGCCTGTATATAAAATCATAAACGTAGAAGATTTATTAGTGTGCGTTATAGTCGAAATAGGCGTGTCCCATTACGTGCATTGTTAGCTCTTTCATGCTGACTGTTGCACAGAAAAGAGAAAGAGCTCGTGTTTCACATAAGGATTGTGGATGATGGAAAAAATCCGAATAGAGTGCACTTTTCCTTTAAACACGTACTTGCAAAACACAGCCTTTCTCCCACCATGCCACTGACAAATCCGCATTCTCCCCAGGGATCATCCTCTCATTGGCCTCCCCAACGTGCTGATGACCCCTCATTTGGGCACCAGCACTATGACCACATTAAGAAGGATGGTGCAGAAGATGGTAGAAAACGCCGTGGCTGCCGTGAAAGGAGAATCTATCCCTGATGAAGTGAAATGTTAAGTCATTGTTTGGAATGATCCTGCATTCTCCTATAGATAATATGACATCAGCAAGTGCCTTTTGGTCTCAGTTTTTTTTATTTAAAGCCACCACAGAGCAGTGTGAGCAATGCCAATGGCAGAAATGCTGAAACATTCCCCCCTGGCAGTGGCAACAATATCGGCTATCCAAATATTTGTCTTCCAGCACCATCTGTACAGTGTTAACGCATATTCTCAAAAGCCGGAGAAATTGTGAGGGTGAAGAGAAGTCGCGTAAAACTTTCTATTGTGGAAAAATTACTATTTTTGATTGAAAATTACATCCATGAGTCCCTATGTTATGTCTGCTCTCAAGCAATGACATGGCAATAAAGATGCACACATGACCAACATATTTACTTTACTAACAAACTTTACTATGCAAAGTTTGTCGGTTTAAAAAAACGCAAACAAATCTTACGTAAATAATACTGTCACGGGTTCGTCTCGGCGTGGTGGTATCGAACCCGAGGATGCGGAGAGCAGGACGCCAAGTAGGTCAGGAAAATGTTTTTAATAAAGAATAATCACGGACAAGTAGGAACCAACAATCACAGGCAACAATTGACAATGCTCCAACAAAACAAGAGTGCGCACACCTGAACTTAAGTAACCAGAGCTAAGCGAGAAGCAGGTGTGCGTAATTGTACGAAAAGACAAGTCAGGGAAGGAAGGGAAAAAAACATACGGAAAATAGGAAAACAAGAACACAGGCACAATAATCGAAACTAAAACATACTGTCACGCACAAACATACAGAACGTGCTTTCAGTATTAGTGCAGTGCCTGCCAGCATTTATGAATTTGTCCTTCTCATTACGCAATGTGACTCTTGAATACGCTTGTGTGCTTTACTGCTCTCCATTCTGTTGCCGCTGGTGTCAGCTTCACACTCGGTCTGTATATATACATATACAATATACATACATACATACACACACACATATACATACACATACATATACACCTTTACCTTAAGTAATACTACGATTAATCTGATCCACTACACTCTTTTATGTAAACCTGTTTTCCTCAAGAATGTGTGCAGTTCCCTAATCTCTATATGCTTTGAATGTACCCTTAATATATCCTCAACTGCCATCCTGATATTCTCTCTTTCTAATTTCCTCTTCATTTTTTCCCTTTCATGTTTGTACTTACTACAATAAAGTAATACATGCTCTATGTTTTCTACTTTATTACAATAGTCACACATAACCGTACTATGTTTACCTATTAATTTTAGAGAACTATTTAAATATGTATGTCCAAACATCATTCTTGTGATATCTTCTTCTTTCCTATTTCTACTACCTTCCCTTCTTACTCCTACATACCTCTTAATCTTATAATACTGTCTACCTTTTGCATCATTATTCCATTTCTCCTGCCACCTTTCCTGATTTCTCTCTTAACTATACTTCTAACTTCTTCTTTGCTATAACTTATTTCTAAATTTACTTCTGCCTTTCGTGTTGCACTTTTTGCATATTTATCTGCCAATTCATTTCCTAAAATGCCTATATGAGCCGGCACCCAAATAAATGCGATAATAATTCCTATTTTTTATTAGTTATTATTACTGTGTACCCAGAATATTTTTCCTCTATAATTCTTTCTATATAATTACCTTTTAACTTTTTATCTTCCATAAACTGAACATCAACAATAGGGCTTTGGTAAACCCAATATGGTATGCTTGACGTTGGAATTCTTGGGCTAATTGTAATTTCCTCAATATTAACTTCCTTTATTATCTCCCCTATTGTCCATCCAAAATTCTTGACCAGTTTCCTTTCTCTTTCTTGACAATCTAACAGCACTTTTTCTGTTGGATGTTTTTTCTTGTATCCTTTTACGTTAGCCCAGTACATTATTGCCAATTGGTCTCTCCTCATTTGCAATGGAACGCAAAAACATTCCTGTCCCCCTTTGGGGGTATGACGGAAAGGAAATTGGAACCACTAATAGAGTGCAACAGATTGCTTTGACGTCACTCTTCCACCAGATGTCGCTAAAGTTAACTGAAGCGCCAAAGCTGCAAATAATTTCCGGCACAATTTGAAGGAAAGCCTCGAAGCTTCGCCCGCCTATCCCTAAATTCAACATAAACTAACACTTTAACTTTAGGTGGAAATGTCGATTGTTCACTGTCAAAAATGTGTTCGTTTGGTTTAGATTGTCGCTTCAAACCCTGCTTCTTTTCGACGCGGACAATCTTTGTGGAAGTAGCAGCTGAAATACATGCCTGTTTAAATGACCGACCTTTCACAACACATTTCAAACCGTTTATTTAAACGCAAACGATATATATATGAGTTTATTGTCTTTATTTCGCCTTTTTTAATTTCATTGCTTAGGCACATTCAAGTAATCAATCCGAATGAGTCGTCGCCTGAATTGGAAGGGTAATTTAAACGTTCATAACCCAAGTCAAAAAAATCAAAATGTATTTAAATAATGTATTAATGTAAACCAATCTACATTTTTTGGTTTATTTCATGATTTTTATTCAGGCACTTTATGGCCTCCTATCACAATGAGTCGACTGCGGGACTGGAAGGACCCAAGCGCCCTGTATGAAAACAGAAGAGAAACTTCTCACGATTGTAGCGTTTGTTCGCGTTACTCACAAAAGACGTCATGTTTATCTCTTCGCAAAGCTCTGCGCCTATATTTAAAGATGTGACGCTTGTTTTGGTGAGTTAAGATTAGCCTCGTGTGTATGCTAATTAGATGAGGAAGTAGAATCAATGCTAGCCTGAGAGGGATGCTGATAGGAGTGTGAGAGGTGTAAATATAGCTTAAAGGCTGTATATCTTGAATATGTATCTTCCCCTTACTATAGCCAGCAGTGGCGGTGGGCAACGTGGGCCAGCTGGCGGTGGACCTAATCATATCCACCCTCAACCTACGCCGAGTGGGCTACCTCCACACGGACTGCCTCATCCCCATGGCCGGGAATAACCCGTACGCCACCCGCAAGGACGACGCAGAGGAGCTGCACACTTCAGCAGAAGGTGCTTGTGTAGACTTCGCCTATATAGCGGAAATTGACCCTTTAATTATTCCACCATTCTTGCCAACAGTCTATGCTGCACCCGAGCTCAAGATGGCCGTTCTTCAAATCAGGGCGCCGATAGTGAAGGTTTTTCATCTCTGGCTTGACAGCTCTATTTAGGTGTTGCACATACTTCTAAATTGTCTGTTTCCCTCCCCACTCCAGACAAAATCCAAAAGGTTCCGCCAGCTGCTGCTGTCTTGGATCAAATCTAGTGGTTTCTCCAGGACAGTCGTTCTGTCCAGCAGCCATGCCTACCAGAGGGATGACCAGCAGCTGCAAGGGTATGCTTGTTGCATAGGACTGACAAAACCCAGTACATCTACACTACAAAAAAACAAAACAAAAAACAGCATATCAAAATTATTTGCTTTGTAAATAATTGTTGTATACTCAACATTCTTACAGAAAAGTGGAGCACCTTTCAGCCTCCGTACTGCAAAACCCCTAGTCATAGATCCTCTATGTGACAGGACTTTAATTTGTGTACAAAAACTCTATAGTCAAAGATCCTCTATATCGAGGGTTCTTAAGCTGGGACCCATTTTATTTAAGTCAAACCAGGCAGTTTGAAAATTTGAGTTGGTGCCACTGTCTAGCGAGTGGAGCTACCCTGAGGTTACCCAGCATGCCTTGCAGAATGTAGATGCGGGCACAGTTTTGCACATGTTGGTGCGTAAGCGTTATTTTGGTATTTGCATAGTCCGTTTGGTGCATTTGCACTGGTGGTGTTTGTGCCGCGACTTAAGAGGGATCTGTGTTGACCTCGTGGTTGGCCGTGCTGTTAGCAGCTCACTGCCAAACTGCTGCCAAAACGTTAGCTGCTCCAAAGTTTAAGACATGGGTTATAGTCCAATGTCATGGTCCAGTCTAATTTGCCAGTTGAACCCGGTTTTGCATGTTTATGCTGTCGTTTGTGTTTTAGCACTCCTCTAAGGTACCTGATCACACCCAGCCTCCTGACGGGCAGCGCAGATGCCCTGAAGGATCTGGGCTGGAAGGAGATGGAGAGGGTGACCCCTGGCCCGGGACATTCAGACGCCAACGCAAAGCCAAGACTCTTCATCCCTGGCGGCGGCATCACCAAAGGGCTCTTCACAGACAGGTGAGGGTCTTTTTACAAAATGTTGACAAGAAGTAGGGGTGTTCCTGATGTTGCGGTTGTGTAGCTGTGCCGAGGTGGTCCCGCTGGCAGTGCTGCTCATCTTTTGCTCAGAGGGCGATAACATCCCGGACGCCTTCGTGCTCCTCAATTACCTTAACGACTGGCTCCACCTGCTGGACAGCCCTGTAAGCAGCGCTTCCAATGTAAGAGAAGTGAGGTTTTAATAGCTGAAAATGACCTTGTGATACATACCATTACCTTCATTCTTTCTTTTTAGGAGCAAGAGGCCAACAAGTGGAAGATCCCAGCATCCTGGAGTCTCCTCTTTGGGAGCGGGATCCCTCCGGCCCTCTTCTGAAATATGACTTTTGTCATTTCAAGGTTTTAAGACTGCGTTCTGTCAAAAAGAATATGCCGGCTTACAGGAACTGACCTAAATGCGCACTTCTGCAACTCTTGTCGAGTGTTTTTTTTTTTGGGGGGGGGGGGGGGGGAAAAAAAAAAAGACCACAAGAGCCAAGGTAGTGTGAATTTTTGAGTATTTCTCGGCTGGACCTCATTCGGCCGACTGACTGAAAGTGGTTGGCCAGGCGCCACGCGGTGTTCCCAACATTCCCGCCCACCTCTGAAACATGACTCTCCCAACAATACGCTGACGTCACTTAATGTTCGACATCCCGTTGAAATAAGACTTTCTATTATGAATGCAGCAGCTTGAGATAAGAGCAATTTCTTCAATAAAGTTGTGTAAACTAAACACCAGTTTTATTAGAAATTCGTAGCATTGACGTTTTTCCCTCCCCATTTAAGAAAATGTCATCAAATTGTCTTCAAATGTGTAACAATGCTCATCGGTTTTTGTGTCAACAGAACAAAAACTTTATATACATGCCACTGACTTCTGAAAACTTCAAGTATTCTTATAAAAACAGGAACATTTCCACCCCTGGAAAAATACACTTATAAAACGGCAATGCATAGCTCCTATTTCCGTCTGTGTAAATGTATGACAAAGCAAAGAACATTTTTGAATAATAATGCTGGTGTCTTCCGTTTAAATAACGTAGAATGTGTGTATGTTGTAAACAGTTTGGAGGCTGTTGACGGTAAGTGATGAGAAGTGTGCTGGTGAGCTGAAACCACAACTTTGGAGGGATGGGGAGTGCTGGTGTAAGTGAGAGGCCAGCTGGTGTTCCCTGCAGATGCTTTGTTGCCTGCGTTTCCTTTCAACGTACCCTCGGGTAAGCGGGGGGTAGTCAGCAGTCGCTCGTCTTCGCTCTGTAAGAGACAAAAATTCAAACAAATCAAGAGTACAAGTTTTACTCTCCCGCTGCAACACAATAACAATCCACAATAGACGCATCACCTCACAAATCTCGCATAAAATGCGAATTTAGCTAAAATCGTGGCTCTTGATGACCACCACATTCCCCCCATGCAAAGGTGCTACATTAGTAGGGGAGTGAGCTATTTTGTCAGTCATACAGTCTTTGTTTTCGGGTGGAGACGGGGCTGATGGCATACACAGACTGCAGAATAGTGTAACAGTAGAAATCTACTTTTCTTAAAGTAATGTTAATATTTTGTTTTGTACAATTAATCTGGTGTATCGCCTAATGTCAAACAGGCCTGCTTCTCAAAAGGAAGATGGTGCCCTCTTGTGTCCTGGCGCCATAAAACAGTCAAAAGATGAATGAAGTCAAACGTTACAGGGGCCATTTTGATATTTTAGGTTTTGTAAAGCGACCCATGTAGATATTATTTTCATAAAATGAAGACAAACAGCTTCCATTGCAATAAAGTGTGATTATTTGTTCTCCACTGCTTGTTTTTCGATGTTACAGCTCTCCTTGTAATTTTTTTAGACTACTCTTACTTCATTCCCTTAATATTTAGACTTTGTTAAAATATCCCTTTTTCCCAAAAAATTCAACTTTTCAGTTTTGAAACAACCATTGTGAAAAATACATTCATTGTGCACTGTGTGTGTATGCTAGCGACCCCGCCCTCACCCACCGAGAGAAAGACTGTATGTCTGACAAAAAGGCTCACTCAATTCATGTCGTCGGCCTATGGAACAAACGCAACAAGGTGCTGAAAGCAATGCACAGAGTGAACTCTCTTCCTGCCTGTTTGGAGACGGGAGACAAGGAAAACAGCCACGCATGCACATGGCAATAAATTGATCATCAACTTCATTTTCATTTATTACGTGATTAATTCATTTATCATCGTCTCAGGCCTAGTGCCCACGACACATTTTTTTCAGAATGAGAAATCTTGAGCGATCATGTGACACCCCAATACTTGCTGTTTTTATAAACATGAGTATGTATGTACTGGAGTACCGGTAGTATATCAGTCAGAATAGCTATGTAGTGTTCATTAGACACAGTCAATGCATTGGGTCCAGTTAGCATGTGCTGTCAAACAGCACAGATATAGAAAAAAATTCAAATGATGATGCAAAAGACAATGCAGCCGAAGTCAAGGCAACATATTCAAAAGGACTCAGCAATGCACGCATTTTCCAATTTATCATGAAATAAAAGTTTAAGAAATTAAAGTGTAGAAAAACACGCATTTCTGTAGTGGAGTTCATGACGCAAAGCAAAGCCATCAACAAAAGTTGCATCTCCGTGTGTAGTTTGAGACATCTGCTCACCACTGCCTTGGGGGGCAGCAAGAGAAAATCAGGAGGGGAGCTTAATGTCAGCTGACTGATGTCATATGACATCTATAAAGTGATGGTTATGCGATTGTGATTGATATAATGGGCAACCTTGATCTATTCTAATATTTCTATTTTCTTTATTTTTATTGTTGTTTTTGTTAGTTTTCTTGTTTGTATTTTTAAAATGTAACCCGGGGCCCAACAAAAATGAGCAACGGGCCACGTATGGTCCTCTGGCCACACTTTGGACCTCCCTGCACTAACGAACAGGACGAAAGACTTTACGTGTAATGTACACAATACGAGGCCGCAATAAAAGCAACCCAATGCAGGTCAAGATATGCTTATCATATACCATACTCATATACTGTGTGCCAATACGTACGTAAATCTGCAGCACTCTCCCACACACAAACACACACTCATGCCAAAAAATTCCAAACTGTTGCCAGGAAACTCAAACAAACCCAACAAACACACTGCAAACGTCACGTACAAGAGTTCCGGGATGTATTTGTACAAGTTCCTGCTGTAAAATGTGCTGGTTGGCTGTCACAGTACAGACACACTGCGCGCACCCCGTCAGCGCCGGGTCACGTGCAGCAAATGCAGCCCAAACTGTCCGAGGAGAGAACAGCAGATTGAGCGTGGTGGCGATGGGAGGGACTGATTAGCGTGTGACGGCAGAGCGGTCATGAACGCAAAGACAATCTCGTCTTTGTCGTCTTCGAGCTCAGAGATCATAATCACCTTTTCCTCTTCCTCTCTGCGTCGTTCGTCCTTTGGCTTGTTTTGACTGCGCCCGTTATGGAGAAGTTGTCGTCTCTGCGTCGTTTGCTGTGTCATAAATAACAAGGTTATCTTCTTATCTTGAATGATGATGATGATGATCAATGATTTGATTGGAAGTATTCATGTGTACTGACTGTGTTGTTGTGCTTTTGTCCTGCTCCTGCTCCTTGGAGGGTGACTCTGGTTGGACCTTGCCATCCTGCCTGTAGTCTTCTTGCTCGTCAGGCGGTCCCGTCTGTTGGCTGCCGTTGCATCGGTCTGTGTAACAACGGGCCTGGGGCAGGGAGGAAGGAGGGGAGTCAGTCGTGGGTGCCTCGTCTTCCTGGGACAACTCTCGCCATTGTCTCTGTGTTGAGGGGACAGGACTGTAAGTACAACGTACGTTGACTAATATAATGTGCGTGTGTGTTGTGGGTACCTGCACAGTGGAGTCTCCCATGATGCACTTGGAGCCTTCTAGGACGGCCATGAAGGAGAACCGCAGCTGGTCAGGAGTCTGGATGAGACCCATGCGGTACTTCCTCATGTCCAAAAGAATCCTTTTAATGTCCACTGATGGCTCTTTCCTCTTGTCCATCTGCTTGAAAACAACTTTTATCAACTTTGGATTTATTTTTAGATGGAGCGGTTATTTCCTTCATGATGTCATGAATACCCGGAACTTCCAAATCACGCATTTTTGAGCGCATTTTTTCCCCAAAATATATGAGACACGATAGATTTTTCTCACGTCGGGTGCTTGAAAACATGCTGTAGGGACACATATTACTCTTATACCATCATAGGTCACTTTTGCATAATAGGGTACCATTAAAGACATTTTCACCAATCAAAAACATGAAGAAAGCCATTTCTTCACGCAACAATGGCGGACTGCAGACAATTCAAGGTGAATTTGTCATTCATTAATTTTCTATATGCCACTTAATCCTCGCTAGGGTCGCGGAGGTATGCTGGAACATATCCCAGCTGACGTGGGGCGAGCGGCGGGTCCACACTGGACTGGTCGCCAGCCAATCGCAGGGTACATACAGTACTGTATAGCCAACCAACCATTAACACTCGTCATATCTACCGTACTTTTTTACTTTATTTTTTATTTGTATTATATTGTATTTTTTTACTTCTTTATCTCATATTTCATACCTATTTTCTTATTATTTATTATTTTTCATTTCTTTTTTATCTATTTCTTATTTTTATCCCTTAAATGGTTACAGGTTGGACAGTCGTACAATACATTTCACTGCGCGTCGTACTCTGTATATATATGTATGTGAAAAATAAAATCTGAATCAGAATCTGAACACTATGGAGAATTTAGAGCCACCCATGAACCTAATTTATGCTTATTTTTGGAATGTGTGAAGAAGCTCAAGTACCCAGAGAAAACCCTCACATGCACGGGGAAGAACATGCACCT
This sequence comes from Oostethus manadensis, assembly GCA_024372805.1. Classification (NCBI taxonomy): domain Eukaryota; kingdom Metazoa; phylum Chordata; class Actinopteri; order Syngnathiformes; family Syngnathidae; genus Oostethus; species Oostethus manadensis. The sequence continues at coordinate 457,307 of QODF01000140.1, forward strand.
GACTATGTGGCCAACATGCTAACCGCTAGGCCACTGCTTTTACATTTGTTTGTTCAAAAGTGACCAACGGCAGCCATAACTATTTTTCTAAATTGTTTTATCGATTAATTTATGTATGACTCTCACCATCCAGTATTTTGGGAGAAACCGTACACCATAGTTGCACTTCTGAAAAGCACACACAACTCACCAGCACCAGGCATGTGTCGACTAGCGAAAAGGTGCCTGAGCGTCCGATTCCGGCGCTGCAGTGCACGACAACCGGCCCGTGATCCGCTCCCAGCGCCCCTGACTCGCGCACCTTGAAGAGGAAGTTAAGGAAGGACGCCGGGGATTCTGGGACGCCAAAGTCGGGCCATGTGGTGTAATGAAAGTGGTGTATTTCTCTTTTCTCGCCCGTCTGTGACAGAACAATAACTTTTGCCAATGACGCCAACGACAAGATCAGGAGGCCAAATTAAACTCACATGAATGTTCAGCAGCTGCAGAACTCTGGTAGTGTAGTAAGACTTGATCTCTTCTGACAGTAGCGTCACCGAGAAGCGCGTGTCCTTGAAGGCCATCTCTCGGTCCTCCGCCATGGGCCAGTACTGGGCGCACTTTTCCTGATGCACCAGGAAAAAAGGCACCATTAATTACTAGTATTCTATTTACTGCTCAGTTTTGCCCATCATCCACAATCTTTATATAAAGACATAAACACACATCTTTCTCTGTCCTGTGCATTCAAAATATTTAAAACAGATAAAAAAAGAGGCAGCTTACTAACACATGTAACGGGACATAGCTATTCCTCTGTGCTATTAAAACACATCTAAAAAATATCCAACCGGGTTTTATGGGCACATTCATGATAACATGGAATATTTACACCATTTTGATCATTTGAAGCATTAGCGAACTTCCCTAATGGCTGCATCGATTTCATGTAGCAACATAGAAAGGAACGTTACACCAAGCGTCCAAAACAAAAACAACGCAGCAGTGTCGGCAACTGCAATATGTAGCGTTACCTTTCGCTAGTGGACTGAGGCATTATGAGTGAATTAACCTGCAGTATCTCGGCCGGTGTGGTATGACAAGGTGTCACTATGCCAATGTTGCTGTAGCTTGGTTAAAATGCAGGTCACATGATGTAAATTAAGAAAAGCAGAGGTTGAGGGCGGGGAGAATATTCAAATTCAACCCACAGACCAGTTCAAAAGACCTACAACATGATCTTGCTTGAATAGTTGACCGATGCTCAGTGACACCATCGGCAGCAAGATCAGCAAGGTCTGTGGGTTGAATTTGACTGTTCTCACCATCCTTCGCCTCTGCTTGTCTGAGATTTTACTTGGCTTGCCACTCCGGGCCTTAACCATAACTGTGCTTCTGGTCTTCCATTTCCTCACTATGTTCCTCATAGTGGAAACTAAACAGCTGCTCTGAGCTCGCTTTTTGTGTGCTTCCCTCCAAAACCACGATGTTAAACAATCTTTGTTTTCAGGTCAATTGACAGTTGTTTTGAAAATCCCATGTTGCCACACTTCAAAGAAGATGCAAAGAGGAGAACAACAAATTGGCCGCCTTAAATACCAACCGCTCAAATTCTATGAAGACATTCATGCAGAGGAACAAGTACAACATTCTGTAATGGAATCACCAGACCTGAATGTGATAGAAAGTCTGGTGTGTGATTTAAAGCGAGCTGCCCGTGCTCGGAACCTTCAAACCTGTTTTGTAAAAAAGAAATACTGTCGACCAGAATCCAGACCCTCATTGGAAGTGTTTAGAGGCTGTTATTTCTGCAAAAGGAGGATCTACTAATTATTGATGTCATTTTTCTGTTGGGGTGCCCAAATTTATGCACTTACCTAATTTTGTTTAAATAACGATTGCACACTTTCTCACAATCCTAAAACTTTATTTCACTTCTCAAATATCACTGTTTGTCTGCTATATGATATATTTCACTGTAATTGCCGATCCAAACAAGTTATGATTTATAAAAGGAAAATCTTAAATAATCAGGGGTGCCCAAACTTTTGCATACCACTCTATACTGTATATATGAGCGAGCGGGTTGAGGAAAAAGAGACTGCTCAATTCAGCCATAATGAGCTAGGGCGCGTGCACGTCTCTGGAGTTATAATTGTGCCTTCATTTTGAGGTAGCAAAGGCACATCGCTGGACTGTCACACTCTCTCCCTTGTACGTCTGCTGATACTTCCGACCAGGTATTGGGGATTGGGCTCCTAGCTGGAGCTTACGGGTTGCGTGCGTGCCTGGAAGGCAGCGAGCGATGCGTATGGGTCAAAATGTGTGCCTGTTGGTCACTTTCCAGGCCATCCTGCTCTTTTGTGTGTGCACGGAACATGTTACAGTTTCTACCATGTGGTACAGCTCAGCACCATACCACGCTGAGCCAATTGTTCTTTACCCTCCGCTTACCGAGCCTTTCTCGATGACCCTGTTGAGCATGATGATGGCTTTGGTCTTCTGCTCCCAAATCATGAGCCAGAAATGGCCACATGTGTTCCTTAGGGGACCCTGTGCAATGACAGGACACTGTTACAGCTGCAGTAAACAATACTGACTATGTATAGTACGTTGCCAGATGCTTTGATGCTCAGCAAATAAGGTAGTTGTTTAATTTCCTCAGGCTGTGTTTGCTTTGTTTGTGTGCTCATGCTGCGGGAAATTAAGACCGTGTTTGGGTAGTGTTTTTTTTCTAAATGTCAAAGGTGTCCAACAAGGCAGGGTTGTCACAAACTGACCCGCTGTTGTTTTTTTATGGCCACAACTTGCCTGAGTCAATATGTAATGCCGCTGAGCTTCTTCCATGACGACCAGGCTGGCGTTGATGTAGTCATTGTCTGCATTCTTCAACTTGACCCGACTGTGATCAACTGCAAGGAAGCACAGGGATGTGGTTGGTTCCGAGACGTCATGGTATTAGTGTGCGTGTGTACCTACATGGACTGACGTCTCTGTATCGGTTGCGATTGCGATTCTCTGGATACTTTGCCACCTTGTAGGCGCACTCGTGAGACTGACTTCTAATTTCCTAAAGACAACAAAAATGACAGTAAATAACAAGCCAATGTTCTGGGTCTGTGAGGATATTAACAAGGCCAAATATACCTGAAAACATGCTAAATGTAACGTCACAGCCCTAAGTAGCCAAACTTGCGAAATCGATTGATTTAGTAGAGTTAATTTTGCCATATGTTTTGGGACACCCTCGCGCCGGGACATATGGAAAAGTGACACGGGCATTACAGTAATAATGCAAATAAACAAAGTCAGAATGGAAATGCCCAGAAATATGTGATACAGCCGATAAGAGCTGATCAAAATTATTCGCTTTGCCTCGATAAATCCGAAGCTCTGACGGTTAGCTGCATGCTAACGACGCTACTAGCCAGCTAACAGACTTACCATGTACAATTTCTGCCACCGGCCCCCGGACTCTATGTCCTCAAACTCCTGGTTCATTTTCACCGAGGTAATTCCAGCTTGGTGAACCAAATGCTCGTGTAGTTACCCGCCTGACTATCTATCTACCTCATAACTTTTTCGCTGTTTAAAAACAAAAAGCGTCACTTGTGGGGAAATTAGGACTTCCCTGTGAGTGTGCGTAAAGCCTATCTTGTCAGTTGACGTATGGGGATGTGCGCATGCGCCACACTGGTTACGGTTTACTGTCAAAGCCGCCAAAGATCTTCAGTGCACGAAGATGTCGCATTTCGACATCGATTCTTGCACCATGCATTTTCAATGCTTTGTAGCCTTTTACGCGATGTATATATGACGTGCCCGGGAGTTTGTTGCACCAACCATGAAAGATGCCGTTATGTGACGTCACTCGGAGTGCCATCCACTTTTTTCGACCTCTTTCTATTTTAATATCTCAAAAGTTAATCCAAAGCCACCAAACGTGAGGCCCAGGGACCATTTTAAAACTGTTGGTCGTTTTTTATTGGTCCACTGCAAACTGCATGCAAAAGTGCTGCTGATATGGTGATAGGTCATGTTAGTCAAATGCAATTAATAATAAAACAAATTGTAACAAAATTGATTTGCCATACCTTGCATACAGTCCTGTCCTCACAGAGTGTTTGTACTATTTATACCACAACAAAGAGTGAGAAAGCTAACATTGCAGGGCAAAGTTCAGTCACTAATCTTATTTGTATGCGACTGCTCACAGGTGATAGCGGGGGCAAATGTGTACACTGCCCTATTTATTATTTGTTCAAATATGCGGGTAAAAACGTCCAAGAAGGATGGAAAATAGAAAGCAATTATGGTTTTTTTGTCTCAACATACACTACCTCATTTGACCTTCACTTTTTTCCTGGTATTCATGAGCAAAGTGTAATTATTTGTAGGTCGTACAGCTAGAGAAAGAGCGGAAAACTCCAAATCACCATCAGAGTCAATGAAACATCCTCTGAAGTAATGGAAAACATAACGGACTCCAAGGGGATACGGACCATTACTTTTCCTCTGGGAATTATTGGGAAAACTAAACAAGCGTGGGTATAATTGTTTACACAGTCTACAGCTGGGATGTCCAAACACCCCCCCCCCCTCTCAGGACAGCATACAAATGACAAAGCATAGAAAAGCTATCAAAATATTGTTTAAAAACTGAAATTGTTATGCTTATTCGTTTATCATTTTCATGCCTTGAGATGCTTTTCTGTTCAGGAAGTTAAGTTATACACTTGAATATAATGTTTTTTAAAAATGGTGTTGAGGTTTTTAATTTGTATATCTACATTTGAGAATTTGTGGATAATTGTGTGGCAGTATGTACATTTTTTAGGCAATGTAGGTCAACATATGCATGCGGTGCTAACTTTTGTCTTGTGAACATTTTCTCTTTTTTGTGTTTTATTGTGAAAGTCTTTAATTGTGTTTTTTCAATATAAAAAAAGTGCTTCTAATGGCCTTCGGGCCGCACTTTGGACAACCCTAACTGGACAATGTCAAAGTTGTGCAGGAGCAAGTACAAAACATCCAGTTTAGTGACATAAACACAAACTTAAGTATGGCAGTTGTGTTCACAAATGGAAAAATATCAACACATTAAATGTGTATAAAATTTTTCTCGGTTGCTATTTAAGTACTTTGTTTTGTTTTTTAAATGCACGAAACACGCTTTACACGTAAAGCTTCATTTAATTTTTCACAGTTAGTCTGTGTGTTTTTATTTTTATTGTGAAATGCAACATTTTCCAACCGGATGTGCACGCATTTTCTTTCCGTTGCTTGACTTACCCAGGGGACGCACCCGGGTTGTCCAGCACAAGTTTTTCTCTGCAACATTTTCTTTTTACAACCGCGGTGTATTGTGTCAAGGAGACATCAGACCGACGTCTAAGCCAAACAGTCGCCGATCAAGAACCGAACGGTAAGCAAAGCGGGATCGCTTAACTATTCGCATTGAGATATTTTTATATATATTTATGTTGTCGAACCCAACGCTGCAACTTCCTGTCTCTTTGAGGCGATGGCGAAGCTAGCAGTTTTGAAGATTAGCTTTTAAAAAAAACTCCCATTTTTTAGCTCGACAGCCGTCTCTTTATTTCTGGTAAAGTTACACAAAGCTCACCGTTTGATTCAAAAGGCGTACTATTAAAAAACGTAAGCGGAAAACCCCTTCCAACAAGCAACTCTCTTGGACGGTTAAAGTTGGCTGCTAGCTTACCACTGCTAGGCAGCTAGCATGCTAACTGGCTGGCCCGCACAAATGTCAACACGTTTTAGTGATTCATTTCTCCCCCATACCGCAAACATCGTCTCGCACGGACGTTCCCCGTTCAAGTACTAATCGGCATCATCTTTATACCGTCACTGGTTATGCCAGCGAGGGATTTTAGCGTCGATTATTGGAAGTGTAACGCCACGGTCGTCGTCAAAACTCGCAATGTTTGGTGTCTGGGCTCAAAACAAACACGATCACCGATAATCGGTATTCGAACTAATAGGATGCAGTCGATGCACCACCCAAAAGAAAATGTTCAAATGTGCCATAGCTGTAAATGTCCCCATTTTTTTGGGGGGGTGTTAGTTTTGGGTTATTCTGCACGTCTTTTTGGGTTTCTGTTTCCATTATCTAGAAATTGAGGATATATTGGAACTGGTGGATTAATCAAAAGTCAAAACCGGCTCGACTAGTAATAGTGTAGGGCCAGGCTTCGGCACAGTTTCTTAGCAATACATAAAAAGCCTTTCGCTTTGCAAATATAGTTTTGATTTTAACATGGCTGGCCAAACTTTCCCAAATAACCACAACAATAAACACATTGTTTTTATTCCCAGCCATTAGATTTTGCGTTGTTCAGTTGTTGTTTGTTTTAATGGTGCTGTCAGCACAGTTTTCCAGTAAAGATAACACGTCAATTGCAGGGCACAGTCCTTCCTTATTTACTTTTGGGACTTTTATTGGCGCCTTGGCGCATTGGAGTCTTGTCACGCCCCCAAAAAGACCTATTCTCAAATGAGTTGTATAGGACAAAAGCGAGTTTATCTACTTTCGATGTTGATCTGTTGGTATGATAAACTACCACTCTGCGCTATGACGACTTGATAGATGCCGTTTGAGCACTCAAGATGGCACGCGTCGATCGCGATTACGCGTGCCTTTGTTGTTTGGCGAGCTCACGCGTCTCGGATAAGATGTGTTTTCCACGCTGTTGATGTTTACAGCACACCTCCAGTCTAATGCAACATTTTATTGGCAATCATGCGGTCTTTGCAGTGTGATAGAATCCCGCTGACAAAAATTAAAATGGCTGATGCAGAGAATCATCATCTCAGTGCTGAAAACTTAATATCTGCTTGGGGCCAACAACTGTAAATTTTTTATACATAGCCTTACAGGCGTTACGCAGGACTGCAAATCAATGTCATTGTGTATAATTTGCAACGTTGGCCAAGATGGAGCCGCCTGATGGGGTAGAGGCTTGAAACAGCACCCGCTGCTTGTTGAGAAGAGCAATTTGTGCTTTTGTTGCATTTTTGTTTTGAAAGAGTATCTAGAGGGGTCTAAATACTCGCTACAAACAGTGACAAAGTCGCTAAAGCTGCAACACTGATCCCTCATGCGACGTCTTCTTATTCTCTGGCACATCAGATGCATGTGAGGTGTGTGTGCCGTATGGAATTTTAGTGCCACGCTCCATTCACAGACAGATCTGTTATAATGTGATTGAGCAAGGGTGACCAGTTAGAGCCAAATCTTGTGTGTGGCGAGCTGCCGCAAATAAATTAATGTACAGTCGTCCCTCTTTCACCGCGATTAACTGGTCCCGAATCCGACCGCCCTAAATGCATTTTCTTGAAGTAAGATTTGATATTAATAAACAGAATAGAAAACCTTTTTAAATTTGGGTTATGCTATAATTAGAGCCATTTAGACATGAAGTAACACCCCTATAGTCACCTTTACACTGCTATTATTCACTCAACGCATTCAGCGGAAGCTATGGAATCACTGCAGGGACATAAGAGACGGACGTGACTTTAAACATTAGCAAGCTACCAAGCTAATGCAATTGATTTGTTCCAAACTTAGTCTGTCAGGCGGAATGGGAAAGTAGGACAAAGTAAGAACCTCAAAACAAAAAAAATCAAAGGCAATATCTTAATTATTTTACATTTCTGACCTGGAGTTTGATTTCCAGAGAGAATAGTAACATATTATCGTGGTTTAATGTGCGTAAGTGACACGTGCTGGGTCTTGTTGGTGTGGCGGTCATCTCCGAAAATCCAGTCTTAACACAAGTAATAGGACAAGACTGGTGACAACGTCTTCAATACCATTGTGGAAAGCTCTGTATATTTTCTTTTATTAATTCCATCCAAATTGACGGAACAACCAACTTCTCCACTTAGAGGTTTGACACATGAGCGTGCCTGGAAGACACTAAGCTATATTGAAAACTTGTGCTTTACAGTATCACAAAGCAACGGTGGGATATGTTGTGCCTGTTTACCAGCAAGATTTTTGCGGCCTCTCTCCAAAAGTAGAGAGGCTTCGATCAAGGTTTTATGCTGCCGATGCCGATAACATAGTACATTTTTTCAGTTTATTGGCCAGGGCTGCCGTTAGACGGTTCCAAGGGCGCCTGGCAAATAAGTAATTATTAAAAAATACTTTGGGGTGGATATTTTGTATTTGTATTTATTTGTCAAATGTTTTGTACTTTTTGACCCATACATGAATTTAATTTGATACATGTTTTGGTGGAATATAAATACATGGGCAATAAAAGTTTTTTTCGTGTGAGCTTTAGGTTGAGCCTTTGGTGAGCTACATAAGATCAGCTTGCGAGCTAGGAGAGCGCTGCGATAGTATCACCATCATAAAGCTTTATGCTGATTAAACAACCACATACTAATGGTGTTTGGAGGGCAAGACATAATGAGAGTCATGACAACAGCAGAATTGTTCAGTGACACTTGAAAAAGACATAGTATGTAGACCATGAACGTGATAACCACTGACCCGTGGGACAAAAACGAGCTCCAAACTAACCACATTGCGTGTTTGTTTTAAAAACACATTTGGGGTCCGAAGACCAGAAGCTAGGCGGATAGCTCTGGCTAGCTACCTTGCTGCCGTCAGTGACCGCTAAGCAAAGTGTGTAAACAAAGATGCAAATGTCACAAAAGTGAGCAATCACACAACACAGCCATTGTTTGGCGTAGTCTGTATCAAGATGTTGAGATTTTACAGACTAGTGTTGATTCTCTTGGTCAATACGGGACAAAGTGCGTCCCTCGTCAACTCAATATGCGCATTGGCAATCCCGAATGACACAGCGCCCCTGTAGGGGTTGCGGTCATATGTTTCTTTTTTATGGAAATCGGCCGATACCAATCGGTGGCCGATTGATGGTAGCATCCCTGCAGTGACTTTATGGAGTGAAAAGTCACAAGCTGAGTCTATACTGTGTTAAGCTCGGAATATTTTGGCTGGCACTTCTATATAGAGATCCATCTGATGAGCACTGGGGCTGTCTAACAATAACTTTCTTCCCACAGTGTCGGTTTACAGCACAGGAAGGCCCGGCCACTCGCAAACGACCTGTTAACGATAGGTACAACAATTACAGCAACAATCAGCCATCAGCGGTTATAAAAAGCAACGCTGCCTCCTCCGGCGCGGCCCGGGGCCCAGTGCGGTCGTAGCCGCCGGGCGTATTGTCACAATCAGGAAGTCTGTCCTACTGACTGGAATGTCGCCGGACACCAGCGTACGAGATGTACATTTGGAAACCCCAATTCCCAGCGTTGAAGCCTACTTTGAAGCACTCTGGGAAGAAAAGCGGCAAAATTGCAGGAAGCTTACGTCATCTCCACTGAGGTTTTGGGAGCCTTTGTGCGGACATGTTTCATAATCATCACGAGTTGGTGACTTGAGTGGCATCCTTTTGAATAATTGGTCATTTGATGGATCAGACCGGGCTGTGGCGCGTGTGTTCTACGGCAAATTTTAGTGTCTCGCTCACTTCAATCTATTTTAGTGTTCTCTACGCTCACTGAGGCGACGTCACGCTCCGATCCAAGAATAAGTACTCATTTCACCTGATTACCCGTTTTTATGTGGCTGCCAGGATCGAGTTTAAAGGGAAACGTCTTTTTAGTAGAAACCGCCTCTTGAGTGTTTTGAGTGTTCAAGAGTCAGTGGCGGGTGGTATTTGGGTTACCGCACCTCTGTTTACTTAGGACACGGTCATGCAGAAACACTGGAAATATTCACAAGATAGCACATCTCATTGGAGAGGGTTATGGTTTATTTACAGCTTGTGGCTTGTCAGGTGCTTGGAGAATATGAAACGTCATAATATACGTCAAATTTGTCATTTGTTCTGGCGAGCATTGCACGCATACTGTATAGTTCCATGCCTTTTCAACGACTACACTCTGGCAGAACCTATGTTTTCCCTAGTTTAGGGGATCGGGGGGCAAATTTTGGAATACACCGACAAGCACCGTACTGTGATTAGTTGCTGCCAGTTATATATACAGTTATACTGTATATGATAATTGTCAAAATCAATAGAGAGACTGAAATTATGGCTGTCAAAAACCAACGGCACGCTCACGCAAATGTCATATGATTAATAGCACCGCTCCACAAACCATCACATTTTAGACAAGACAATCAATAGAAAGACTTGAAATAGAACAATTGCTCAAATAAAGAACGTTTATGTAATGAATGCCATTCCTCTTATACAGTATAAAATATAATTTCTAAAAGAGAACCAAAAAACTAAAAATAATAAAGTCAAAACCTGTTGCATGCGTGCTCAAATAAAGAGGTGTTGTGTAATTAACGCCACTGCTCCACGCCACTTACATATGATAAACGTCATTTTTTTGCAAAACAAATCAAAACTCCATAATATTATGGTCAAAACCTGTGGCATGCTCTCTCAAATAAAGAGGTGTCATATGATTAAAGGGATTGCCCCTCACCAGTTTTATCATCACTTTACATTTTGTAAAAGAAAAGTAACAGAAAGGCTCAAAATATTCTGGAAAGTCTAAACCTCGCAAATATGATTGATGTGATTGCTCCTCGCCAGTTTTATGATGACATCACATTTTATCAAATAAAATTAATAAAAAGGCTGTAAAAAACAAACAAAGTTCAGAACCCGTGGCACGCTGGCGCAAATAAAGACATGTCGCGATTGCGACATCACAATATGTAAAAGAAAATTTTATTAAAAAAGCTCAAAGTCAGGAAAAAAGAAACAAAAGATGGTCAAAACCTGTAGGATAAGGATGGGTCATGTGATTAATGAGATTGCTCCTCACCAGTTTTATCACGTTTGTAAAAATAAATAAGTAATAGAAGGACTCAAAATAATTAATGTGATTGCTCATCGCTGTTTTTATGATTATAGGACTCCAAATAATTAATGCTCCTCGCCATCTGGTTTTATATAAGAAAATTAATAGAAAGGCTAAAAAAATGTCACACAATGTCAAACCACAATGTCAAAACACTTCTTCAAATAAAGATGTGTCAGGTAATTAGTGTGATTGCTCCTCGCAAGTTTTATCATGACATTACGTTTTATGAAAGAGAATTTTTAGAAAGGCTTAAAAAAACAGAAAGCCAAAACCCAGGGTGCGCTTGCTCAAAAAACAACTTGATATGAATAATGGAATCTGTTGGATATCATGTTTTATCAAAGAAAATTAATAGAGGGGTTCAAACAAATCGATGTGATTGCTCTTTGAGAGTTTCATAACTCTCAAAACTCTCTAAATTTTAGAAAATACTGTTCTCCAAAAAATCAAAATTTGCTCAAATGAAGACATATGATTAATGCGATTGCTCCTAGCCTGTTTTATAACATCATGTTTTATAAGAGAAATGTAATAAAAAAACGTCAAAATCAGTGGCGCGCTTGCTGAAATAAAGGTGTTTCCTATAACTAATGCGATGGCTTCACACCAGTTATAGCTTATATAATAAACAGGACATTTGATAAAAGAAATGAAATCAATAGTAGTAATCCTAAATGGTAATAGTCAAAACCATGGTGCACTCGCTGAAAGAAAGATGTCGTATGATAAATGTGATTTCTCCACACCAGCTACGGTATAGCATGTATGTTAAACACGATGTTTCATAAAAGAAAATAAAGACTGAAAGTGAGCTGGAAAGTCCAAACCTGCAACACGTTCACTCAAACGGGACAGCCCCAGTATAACGGTAGGGGAAAGCGCGTTTTCACTGTGGCAGACATGACCAGTCGTCAGCTGACGAAAAGGTTGGGAACCATTTGTGCTGCTGCAGCATGGCTGTCTCTGCCCCTGCGGGCAGTTTTCAGGAATTGGGACACGAGCCCAGTTTGTGCACTGATAATGCGCGAGCCACAAAACTTGGAATAAATGCAATGTGGGGGAACACAAACACACACACACACACATTGCAATTCTTGTGCGCACACTGATATGGAAAGTCCCAGCGGCTATCTTTGTGCAGGCTTTTCCAGCTCATTTACACCCTGGGATTGTAGCCGAGTTGCTACACAATGACCACCGTTTCCTTGACCTTAGTTTTGCTCCCAAATGTGAGCGCGTTGTCAAAGTATTTAATGTACAGTGAGGGGGAAAAAACTATTTGAAGCCCAGCTGATTTTGTAAGTTTGCCCACTAACAAAGAAATGATCAGTCTATAATTTAATTTGTAGGTTTATTTGAACACTGAGAGACAACAATGACAAAAAAAAATCCAGAAAAATGCGTTTCAAAAAGAGTTAAAAATTAATTTGCATTTCCACAAAGGAAATAAGTATTTGATCCTTTAAAAAAAAACATGCTTCAGTACTTGGTGCAAAAACCTTTGTTGGCAATCACAGAGGTCAGCCGTTTCTTGTAGTTGGCCACAAGGTTTGCACACATCTCAGGGGGGATTTTGGCCTACTCCTCTTTCAAGATCCTCTCCAAGTCAATGTTTCGTGGCTAATGTTTGGCAACTCGAACCTTCAGCTCCCTCCACAGATTTTCTATGGGATTAAGGTCTGGAGACTGACTAGGCCACTCCATGACCTTAATATGCTTCTTCTTGAGCCAATCTTTTGGCTCAAGAAGCAAGGATTACTATTGCAACAACACATCATCAGTAGGGTAAAACTAACCTGTCTCACGACGGTCTAATCCCAGCTCACGTTCCCTATTAGTGGGTGAACAATCCAACGCTTGGTGAATTCTGCTTCACAATGATAGCAATCTTTTGGCTCAATCTTTTGGCCAATCCTTGGCCGTGTGTTTTGGATCATTGTCATGCTGGAATACCCAACCACGACCCATCTCACCCAACACTTGATGGTACATGGCCCCATCCATCCTCCCTTTGATGCGGTGCAATTGTCCTGTCCCCTTGGCAGAAAAACACCCCCAAAGCATAATGTTTCCACCTCTATATTTGACGGTGGGGACGGTGTTTTTGGAGTCGTAGACAGCATTCCTCCTCCTCCAAATACGGCGAGTTGAGTTGATGTCAAAGAGCTCAATTTTGGTCTCATCTGACCACAACACTTTCACCCAGTCTTCCTCTGAATCAGTCAGATGGTTAGTGGCAAACTTCAAACGGGCCTTTCTTGAGCAGGGGGACCTTACGGTCACAGCAGGATTTCAGTCCTTCACGGCGTAGTGTGTTACCAACTGTTTTTGTGGTGACTATGGTCCCAGCTGCCTTAAGATCATTGACAAGTTCCTTCCGAGTGTTTCTGGGCTGATTCCTCACCATACTCATTTTAATTGAAACTCCACGAGGTGAGATCTTGCATGGAGCTCCAGACCGAGGGACATTGGCAGTTATTTTATGTTTCTTCCATTTGCGAATAATTGGACCAACTGTTGTCATCAAATGGCGATTGTTTTGTAGCCCATTCCAGCCTTGTGTAGGTCCACAATCTTGTCCCTGACATCCTTGGAAAGCTCTTTGGTCTTGGCCATGGTGCAGAGTATGACATCTGGTTTGATTGATTGCTTCTGTGGACACGTCTCTTTTATACAGGCAACGAGCTGAGAGGGCTGCCAATGTCAGCTTGTTTACCTTTCTCTGTATAAGATCCACCTGGGAGCTAGAGATCTTGCTGACGGATAGGGGATCAAATACTTATTTCCTTCATGGAAATGCAAATTACTTTATAACTCTTTTTCAAACGCATTTTTCTGGATTTTTTTTGTCATTGTTGTCTCTCAGTGTTCAAATAAACCTACCATTGAAATTATAGACTGATCATTTCTTTGTTAGCGGGCAAACTTACAAAATCAGCGGGGGTTCAAATAGTTTTTTCCCTCACTATCTGTTGCTACCTTGCGGAGGGAAACGTTATCAGCCTGAGAACGGGTTGCAGGCGTCTCTCGTGTTGTTGGTTTTGCCGCGGCTTGGACTCGTCAGGAATAACAGCCAACCGCCTTTTCCTGTTGGGGTTATTTTTAGCGCTCACATCCAACATCTGCCAGTCACTTCTGAAGTAGTTTAGCGTGTCGCGGAAGGAACGAGGATGTGCTCCAGGCCCGTTGCGGCTGCTGTGTTAAAGGTGATGTAGTACACCCTCAATCCGGGGTAAAATTGCCAATAATTACACTATATTTCACATACCCACTTGTAAATGTACATAACCAACCATATACATGTAAAATTCAGTATATACATCTGTACTGTACTTGGCCGCACGGTGGATGAATGGGTAGCATGTTGGCCTCACAGTCAGGAGGTTTATGGTTCGAATCTCCGTTGGGCATCTCTGTGTTGAGTTTGCATGTTCTCCCCGTGCGTGCGTGGGTTTTCTCCGGGTACTCCGGTTTTCTCCCACATTCCAAAAACATGCATTTTAGGTTAATTGGCGACTCTAAATAGTCAATAGGTATGAATGTGAGTGTGAATGCTTGTTTGTCTTTGTTTGTCTGTATGTGCCCTGCGATTGACTGGCGACCAGTCCAGGGTGTACCCCGCCTCTCGCCCACAGCCAGCTGGGATAGGCTCCAGCATACCCGCGACCCTAATGAGGATAAGCGGCATAGAAAATGAATGAATGAACATCTGTACTTATCTATTTGTAAATTTCAAATTACATTAATAATATGTCAAATGTTTCAATCTATCTTGATGTTAATATACTAATAACAACCTGTAAATGTCTGAACATAGTCGATAGCAACCTGTATATTATGTTCATAGTACATTCATCTGTAAATATTGTAAATATTTATTGTTTCTTTCTTTTGCATTTTATAATTTATATAACTTTACTTTAATACCAATATTCTGAACCTTTGCTGCTTATTGCACTTCTGATTAGACCTAAACTGCATTTTGTTGCATTGTACTTGTACATATGTAATGACAATAAAGTTGAATCTAATATAATCTAAAAGCCTACTTGGCAACAGCAAAAGGCTGTTTTGAATGCATGATTTTATTTGGCCTCATGATGTTTCTTCGTTTCTTCTCCAGGTTTTTTGACCATTTCCCAGCCATTATGTTTTTGTTTACATGAGTCCAGCCCAAACTTGATGTCCCCTTCCTTCTCCCCGTCGACTGTCAAAACAACGTCGTGCGCGATGAGCACCCTACACCGGCAGCAGCATGGGAGCGCAGGCTCGGAACGGGATCTCAACTCAGCAGCCTCCTCCGTCAGCCTGCCCTCTGTCCGGAAAACACCCAAAAAGCGCCGCCTCTCCCTCCAAGCGCTCTTCGGCAGGCGACGCAGGGCCGACCGCGAGCCCAAGCGCAAGTCCAGAGCAGTGCCCAGCGGATCCGGCCCAGACAGCTCGGTCAGTGTGGACAATGTCCCGTCCGAGACGTTGGGGGATAGAACGTCAGCCCACTCGGTCCCGGGGGCCGTGTCGGTGTCCTCGGCCGCGGGGTCCACAACGTCGGAGCTGCTTGAGTGCCCGCTGTGCCTGCTGCGGCACGCCCGCGACCGCTTCCCAGACATCATGACCTGCCACCACCGCTCCTGCGTGGACTGCCTGCGACAGTATCTGCGCATCGAGATCTCAGAGTCGCGCGTCAACATCTGCTGCCCCGAGTGCTCGGAACGCTTCAACCCTCATGACATCAGCATGATCTTAGGCGACCGCGCCCTCATGGAGAAGTACGAGGAGTTCATGCTCAGACGGTGGCTGGTGGCCGAGCCCGACTGCCGCTGGTGCCCCGCCCCTGACTGTGGGTAAGAAACTACATTTTCATGGATTCTGCCATGCTTTTGTGTGTCATTGTTTTTATTTATTTTTTTCTATCACTGCTGCTTTAGGAAGCAATTTAGACCTGAAGTTGAAGAGCTCATCAAACTGAATGAAATTCTACATCAAGGGTTTCCAAATGTGGCCAGTGAAGAAAATTATATAAAACAAAAGCAAAAATGTAAAAAAGAGCAATAATTTGGTGCCATGGCTTGTGGCATTTTTAGTAGGCCCTCAGCACATTCAAAACATTTTTAAAAATCTAATTACATTTGAAAAACGAGAACTATATACAGTACTTTCACAAGCATAAAGTCAATATTAAGAGAAGTCATAATATGAATAATTTTTTGTTAGAATTTAAAAAGCATAATGTTGAAATATATATATATTTTTAATTGTAGCGTAAAGTTTTACGTTTATTTAATGTTTTTAAAGCAAAACAAAAAATAAAGTTGAAGTTTTTGTAAAATTGGGTTGGGAAAAAGTTATATTTTCAGAAGGAAGTCAAATTATGGGAAAGTCACAGTCATAGGGAAAAAAAACTATGAGAAGAAAGTTGAAATATTTGAAGAAAAAAAAAATCAAAACGCAAGAATAATGGTAAATGGCACACAATATTCCCAAGCACAGGAATACAGTGGGAAACGTTCAGGCGCAATCACTGAAAAAAATGTTAAACAAATAATAAAAATATAAAAATAAATTAACAGTTACACAAAACAAAATACACAAAAAATAATAAACAGTTAGAAATAGCTGTTTTTGCATGTTTAATGCAATCTGTGACATCCCAAATAGTTCTGAACGCACCATCTAACTTTTGTCCCACTGCTCATATGGAGATGTGTATACTATACTATATTTTTCTCCTTTTTTGTCACGTCATACTTGGTTCCAAATGCTTGTACTTATGTGGGAATGCATAAAGCTGAGATTCGATGAGCCTATTGAGTGCTAATGTGAGTATTTGTGTGGTGAACATCTCTGAAAAACAAACCTCAGGCTCTTACTGGCGGATGGTGGCTCTGTATTCATTCAGTGCTTTTATTTTGACGCTGTTCCTTAGTTTTACACAATAGGTCAGAAATAAGATAAATTAGATGGCTATAATGTACGTATGTTTTGCTATGTGTTTCCCGCTGACCACCTAGCCATGGTCACAATGACACAAGTCCCCAAATAGGTGTCCGGTTATGCCGACCAGTAACTAGGAGATGGCAACCCAAATCTTACCTCGCAGTTCGAAGCAAAATAGTAGTTGAAAAGACGGCACGCATCTAAGAAGCACTTGTTAGTTGGGACACACGTTTGCCAAAGTACCACTGTATAAACGACAGTTAAAAAAATTATAAAAATATACCGTCGATGCTCCAGTACCATCTAATTTCTCGCTGGCAGTCGTCGTGCTCCGTGACAACTCAACACACAGCGACAGTAGATTGAAATAACTAAATACATCTGCCAGGTCTTTGAAGCTAAATGTAACTTTCTGAAATACCTTTTCCGTGTTCATTTTTGATTAATAGATTTTTCTGCTTGTGGCTCCACATTCAGTTTGGTATCCAGTGGCAGTTTTGTGTGGAGCTAGAGGCTGAGCAGAAATGGGAAAAGAAAATGCTATTTTGAATGGCAAGATTAGCTTGAAAGCCCCCCAAGAAGACCTTATTTGTGTTGCTGTGACTTGAGTTGTCCTGATGAAGTACGTCGCTGCTGGGAGAAGAGCGAGGTAGGGAGGTGGCAGGTATTGTCTTGTCATTCATACAGTGGTACCTTGGCATAAAGTGTTCCAACCAACAAGTGTTTTTAGATGTGAGTCGTCTCTTGTTTTGCTTTGAACCGCTAGCTAAAGCTTAGGATAGAAGCTGCTAGTTACCAGTGTGGCCGATGAGAGCTATTTGGGGCGCTAGCTAATGCTCTGCCATTGACACTAGCATTACAGGGATCGTACATACATTATAGCCAACTCATTTATCTTATTTTAGAAAGGCATTGTGACAGAAACAACATCAAATTAAAAGCACTAAAATACAAAACCACTATCCACCTGGAGTTGGATTTTCGGAGTGGTTGTTTGCCAACAAATATGCACTTTGGCACTCAATAGGTCATCAAATCTTACCTTTTTGCATTCCCTTGTAGTATCAGCATTTTAGACCCAATAGGTGAAAGAAAAATGGTAAAAATACAGTATAGTGGTGTGAGAACGAAGAAGGTGCATTTAAGGGCATTCCCACTGTAGGACAAATTGCTCGCATTAACATTTAAAAAACGGGGGCTTTCTAACTGTATATTATTTTTGAATAAAATAATAGCCCATATTTCCAAAATTAATATCCGTATACATCCCTTCCTACATATTATAGATAAAAACTTATTTTTACATGCAATTAATTTTGAGTTAACAATGGACAAAATGTGATTAATCGCAATCAAACATTTTAATTGACAGCCTTTATAAACCAACCCAAATTGCATAGTTTATGGAGGGTAAACTATAGAATTGCATGGATTGTACATTGTCACTTGCATACAATAATGTCACATTTTTTTAAAAGAAATCAACAGACTCCAAAATTATCCAGGAAGTCAAAACCCACGCTCTACTTTAAGACGCAGGCCTTTGAGGCTTCTGCGCTAAATAAAAATAGCATGGGCCATTGGATTCTCTCTGCTGCGTGACTGAAGAGTCACAGACAGTTGAGGAGTAATGAATACAAGACAGGCTGTACAGTACATGTTCTTCCCTGGTTGGTCACGCCTCCGGGAAACATGCACCAGTCAGCACGAAGACAGGTCTATGTCCACCGCGTTGTCCTTCGGCGTCATCCACATGAAGGTGCAGTTGAGGGTCAGGCCGGGGTTTTGTTTGTTTGCATGTGGCAGGGTTTGGAGTCGCGTCAAGCGTCTTGTCTTCCCGCCCCCGTAGTGTAAAGTTGCGTCCTTTGTTATGAAATAGAAGTTCCTCTTGCCCGGATGGATTGCCGAATGCGTTCTGTCTTGACGAGGCCTCGCCTTTTTGCTGCGTCAACACTGCCAAGCTTGTCTGTTGCAATAAAGGCTCTTTTGATGGGTTCACATCAGTGTTCGCCACGGCTTGGTGATCTTGCTTTTTTATTGCTGCCTGTCATCAACTTTTTCCTGACCAGAATGACCCCACTTACAGTAGAGTATATTTTTATTGCTACATGGCAAACAAGTTACCAGTAGGTGCAGTAGATCCCCAGAAATTGATGATATTTACGCTCTCATGGCTGTGCAGTTTGTTAAAAGGGGGGTGTTAAAGAAATAGCATTCAATCAGTGATCAATTTTGTATTAAAAAAACAAACAAAAACAACAGCTGTGAATCAGGTGGCCCCTATTTAAGGTGAAACCAGCACTTGTTAAACATGCATTTCTCTTTCAAAGCCTGAGGAAAATGGGTCGTTCAAGACATTGTTCAGAAGAACAGCGTACTTTAGCTTAAACGTTGATTGGTGAGGGTGAAGCCTAAAAAATGTGCGGTTTTTCAGCTCAAATGCCTTAAAATAGAACTATCAAGCTGGATGGAACTATCAAACTATCAAAATGGATGGAAGAATAACCAGAATGGCAAATGCTCAGCCAATGATCAGCTCCAGGATGATCAAAGACAGTCTGGAGTTACCTGTTAGTACTGTGACAGTTAAGAGACATCGGCGTAAAGCTAAACTATTTGCATGAATGCCCCGCAAAGTCCCTCTGTTTAAAAAATGGCGGAATAGGTTACAATTTCCCAAAGAGCACATCAACTGGCCTAAAGATAAATGGAGGAACATTTTGTGGACTGATAAGAGTAAAATTGTTCTTTTTGAAGTCCAAGGGCCGCAGACAGTTTGTAAGACGACCCCCAAACTCAAACTCAAATTGAATTCAAGCCACAGTACACAGTGAAGAGAGTGAAGCATCATGATATGGGCATGTTTCTTCTACTATGGTGTTTGGCCTATTTATCCCATAGCAGGGATCATGGATCAGTTAAGAAAGGTAATGAATTGTGGAATGTTGTTAAAGAATCTAAGAGTGAAATAAAAGCTGCAAGATCCCACAAGTTGGTTGACTCCATGCCACACAGATGTGAAGCAGTTATACAAAACTGTGCTCATACAACTAAATATTAGTTTAGCTCTTGACAGGATTGCCAAACCCTAGAAACAAAAAAGTTTGTACAAAATAGTTTCGAGTTTGTAAAGTCAATGGCAGACACTGCCATTTTATAAACACCCCCCTTTCAACCAATTGCCCAGTTGCACAGCCTTAAGAGCGTGCATATCATGAATGCTGGGTCTTGTTTGATTGCTGAGAATCTACTGCACCTACTGGTAATGTGTTTGCCGTGTAGCATAAAAATATACTAATAACCGTACTTAATCTGGTTAATCACATTGGGCTATTATTTTGAACACTACTGTATGTGACTTTCTTTCTGTTTGAATGTGAGATTGTCATTTGGACATTGATGTAGAGGTTAGGAACACTGACACTTTAGGCAGTGCTTTTCTTCCTCTTTGGTTTTATCATATATCAATGTTTTTCATATTTACTTGGCACTGTGACTGCCCTTCTCCTCTGTAGAGAACATTCGCTGCCCTCTAGTGTTGTCTTCAGCAACCGCATCCGGTAAACACATTTTTCCTTCCACAGTTATGCCGTCATCGCGTTCGGCTGTGCCAGCTGCCCGAAAATCACCTGCGGTCGCGAGGGCTGCAGCACGGAGTTCTGCTACCACTGCAAGCAGCTGTGGCACCCCAACCAGACCTGCGACACGGCGCGGCAGCAGCGGGCGCAGAACTTCCGCCTGCGCAGTTTTAGGTCCTCGTCGCTCAGCTACAGCCAAGAGAGCGGCGCCGCGGGTAACCACAAAAACACCCCCGAATATACTGATTGTACTCAAGGAAGCAGCTCAAGTGTGTGTGTGTGTCCCCAAAAGGCGACGACATCAAACCGTGCCCCCGCTGCGCTGCCTGCATCATAAAGATGAACGACGGGAGCTGTAATCACATGACCTGCGCCGTCTGTGGCTGCGAGTTCTGCTGGCTCTGCATGAAGGAGATCTCTGACCTGCACTACCTAAGGTAAGCTGCTTTTCTGCACCCGCTGCTGCTTTCCTCCAAGGCTTCTTCAGTTTATAAATCTCCTCCCTCCCTCTTCAGTCCGTCAGGCTGCACCTTTTGGGGGAAGAAGCCGTGGAGCAGAAAGAAGAAGATCCTGTGGCAGCTCGGCACCTTGGTGGGCGCGCCCGTGGGGATCGCGCTCATCGCAGGAATTGCTTTCCCTGCGATGATCATCGGCATCCCGGTTTACGTGGGGAGGAAGGTGAGGACTCCCATGCCAGCCGGTGCATACATAAACTTCAAAGCGCACCCCCTGTCCGTCAGCCATGATGGCGTTTTCCCTTTTCCCTCAGATCCATAATCGATATGAGGGCAAAGACGTCTCCAAGCACAAGAGGAACCTGGTCATCGCGGGGGGCGTGACGCTGTCCGTCCTTGTATCGCCTGCAGTGGCAGCCGTCACTGTTGGTAAGGAACTAATAGTTTTGCTCAAGTAGACAGAAACATGCCCATGTACGGTGGTTTTTAGTTTCAGTTTTGATTGTGTTGACGTCCATCTGAAACCAAAACCAACCATTACTTGCACTTGTGACCTTTTTCCACATTCAGTAGTTGAATCATCTATATTAAAGGTTGACATTGTTTTTCTCTATATGTGCACATATATATATTTTTAATTTTAAAGATATTTTATACAGCCATCCCTTGTGTTATATACTTGGGGACTCAAGACAGCTGCTGGCTAGCGAGCTAACAAGCTAACCAGTTAGCCTTGACTTTATTTGTTCTAAACTTAAGCCAAAAACCTACCACTTCCACACAGAATGTGAGGAGAACTTTTTCTCACTATCATGTGGGACATGCCATGGCTGTTGTCATGCAGTGCTAAGGTAATGTAATGTAAGGTAATGTCTGTTTTGTGTCATTACTGCTGCCTAGTGACCAGAATACTACATAACACTTTTGACTAATAATAGACCATAATTTACCACAAAACAGCTTACTTTGCACTGAACAGGATGTCACTGTGTGCACATTGTAATGCTGTGTAACCAGGCATTGGTGTCCCGATCATGCTGGCGTACGTCTACGGGGTGGTGCCCATCTCGCTGTGTCGGAGCGGTGGCTGTGGCGTGTCTGCGGGCAACGGTAAAGGGGTGCGCATCGAGTTTGACGACGAGAACGACAACATGGGTGGCGGCGCCGCAGCTACGGGTAAGCGACGATCAACTCAACTTCCTCAGTATGTTCCTAAAACACCATCTCTCGCCAGATACCACATCGGTGGCCGAAACCAGGCTCAACAATCCCAGCCTGGGCGACGGTGCCAGCGTGGGCGGCCTGACTGGGCTGAGCCTCAGTGTGAGTGGCAGCCACATGGAGCGCTGCGGCGTCAGCTCAGCCCAGCGGGACAACATGAGCGACAACGCCAGCACAACGGCCCTCGCCGGCGCCAGCATCACCGGCAGCCTGTCCGGAAGCTGCTACAACAGGTATACCTTCTAGACGACACCTTTTGCGGTTGTGGCGGTGGCCCACGCCATTCCGCGTTTCAACAACCTGTGGCGTCTTTCCAGGATGGAAGTGCAAGCTGACGTCCAGAAGGAGCGCTGCAGTCTGAGCGGTGAGTCGGCAACTGTGAGCCTCGGGACCATCAGCGACAATGCCAGCACCAAAGCAATGGCTGGTTCCATCCTCAATGCCTACATGCCTCTGGAAAGGTCAGGACGACTCTAAACTCAATTTTCACACGACTCATAACTGGTCTATGGCATTACTGTCATTATGTGTGATTCTGTGCTGTACAGGGACAACAGTCTGGAGGTCCAAGCAGACGTGGAGTCCAAAGAGGAAAAAGTGAGACACTGCAGCGCCAGCAGCAGCCTGGATGAAGCCAGCTGCAGTAGCAGCACCACGGGCCTTAAAGGGGCCACCGCCGGGCTCTCAAAGGAGCCCGCCGCGTCGGCGTGCAAGAAGAGCAAAGGGAAGCTGTGGAAGCGCAGCAGTGGCAAAGCAGAATCCAAAGTGAACCACACACGGGGAGACGCGGACGCTCAGCTGCTGGAGCGCCGCAGCACCAACTCCTCCGAGTTCGACTCGCCCTCTCTGAGCGGCAGCCTGCCTTCAGTGACCGACTCACACTGCAGCCACTTGTCGTCGGAGCTCAGTTGCTCTGACCCGGAAACCCCGAGACCGGCTCGCCCCCTGTGCGCCGACCCATCAGAGCCTCGCGCCGCCGCCCCCATTGGATCAGGCGAGGCGACAGTCGTCACGCCCATGCCCGAGGTAGAGCATGACCGCCTGGAGCAGCTCTTGCCTCAGAGGAGCCGCTCTGCCTTCAGCCACTGCCTCTTGTCCTCATCGCCGCCCGCCTCACCCAAAGAAGGATCGGCAGTTCTCTTCATCGCCGAAGAGGGCGCAGGCGATGACGCCGACCCGTGGGGGAACCTCAGCGGAACCACTCACGACACCGCCGCACTGCCTGTGAGCCCCACAAGGAGGCGCTGCATACAAACTGACATGTAAAATGTTGACCACCGTCTGTCTTAAGTGGGAGTCTGGTTGGTCGTTGGGCTGTCTGGACAGGAAGGAGAAGGTCGGTGTGGAGTGACTGTCAGTGAGTCAGACCGGCGAGATGTTTTGCGACGTGGAACTTGAGCATCAAGGTCTTTTATGGAAGTCGATATGAATGTATGTGTGCAGGTTGATTTTTACACATTACTTTTTTCTTTTTTTTTTTTTAACTCCATCGCTGTGTCCGCCACTGTGCCACAATCCCGAGGGACCATTCAGTAGCACATTTTAGCTTGGAAGCTAAATTGAGTGAAACTCAGACAGTGAGAATTTCCTTTGAACTTTTCTTGTATCACTTTTTTTTGTGTCTTATGTTACTTTCCATTTTGGGAAAGTTTTTTTTGTTGTTGTTGTTGCAGCCCTTTCTTGGGTCCAAGCTTTTTTAAATCAAATGTCACCATGACTCCCAAGATCTGCGGTGCAGCCTTTTATTTTCATGAAAAAATTTGCTTTGTAATAATTTGAGTCAGCATTTGCGGTTTGAAACTATGCAAAAATGACAACAACAAAGTATTTCTTTGACTTTTCCTTGACTGACCAATGGAACAGAGTAGCAGTTGCAGAAAAAAAAACATGCAAAGCTGATGTCTTTTTATAGCCATTTTAATTATTTAGGTTTTATTCTCCCTTGAGTAGTAAAATAAAGTAAATTTCACACCTTTCACCATTCTACCCATTTTGTTGGCTTGCTAATGTTAATCCTTGTTTGCCCCTCCCAAGTGCCTTTTGGGGAAAACACTGCAATGTTTTCCTGTTATTGATCCTCCAAATATAACCTTTTAAGCCTTTGAATGCTACAAGAGGATGACTTTTTTTTTCGTCTAATGAGACTTGCATATATCATTCTTAAATACTGGTGCCAGGCCTTTTTTTCCATTTTCTAATTTAGTCACACACACAAAAAAAGCAAATATTTACAAATTATTGGCTTTGTAACGTGCATCCAAATGCATATCTTTTCAATAATAAATTCTCAAATCCAGTCGTGTTTGTTTTGGTAATTGACTTCAACTGTGCATGTAGATGTTTATGATGGATACGCGTGAAGAAGCCAACTGAGTAGGTGAACGTTGCTGTGGCACATGATTGAGGGGACGGGCTACTTCCTATACAATAGAATCTATTTATAGCAAGACATGAATAAATAACATGTAGCTGCAGAGTCCTAATTTGCCCTGCATTTCCAGAACGCACCTTCCCCATCAATAAAATTGGCCAGTTGCATCGTATGCGTGGTTGAAATCTCATTAAGGCACAATCAAAACACTCGACCTTGTGATTTCCGAGCTGCAATCCTCTCCAGCTTGAAATAAGGGATTCTTCAGCAAAGCCATCATCTCCGAAATGCTCCTCGAGGATCCATCACACCTGGAAAACAACAAAAAAAAAGATCAGAGCTGGACACAGATGTAAATTCCCTGGTGGAGGTTTTACCCACTACTCCATAAGGCTCTGTCTTAGCAGGCTGGTCACCACCAAAAGCTCCTCCTCAGCCTCACTGACGTTGGGGTCCAGCTGTAGGACCTCCTGGAGGTCACCGCTGGCTGACAGGTAGTCCTGGGTGACGGACGGAGGTCACGTAGAAGCAGAAAGTGTGGATGAGGCGTGGGGGGGGCGTACCTGTAGACCCTTATGAGCCAGCGCTCGTCGGTAGAAGGCTTTTTTGTTGGTGGGCTCCAGGAGGAGAGCTGCATCACAATCCTGTCTGGCCTCCTCAAAGCGACTCAGCTTCAGCAGACAAATGGCTCTGGAAGAAGACGTAGAGAACATCTTAATATTAAAATATTTCTACTCTACCTTTAGGCTACACTGTCCGCAAGATTCTACGGTCTATTATTAGTTAAAAAATATTGAAATACAAGCGATATGAGGTACTCTGGTCACTAGGTGGCGGTAATGACACAAAACGTGAAGCTAGCGAGGTGCGATACCACTGATTACGTTTTCGATCCAACACGTTGTGTAAATTCACCTAATATGTCCTAAATTCACCTAATAATTTTAAAAAGCAGTGATATTTTATATCATAACAAAAAATACTCATATTAATTGAATACATTCTTTTTTCGTAATTGTAAAACTAATTTTAATTCATGTATTTTTTTTATTTAAACCATGAAGTATATTGAAGGTGATTTACAGTATATATTTATATACTGTATATATATATATATATATATAATAAGTTAATACATAACATCAGAAAAAAAACAAGAGGGCAGAATCATATCAAATATGTGAGAGTGGTATACTTTCTTCATTCATTCATTTTCTATACCGCTTATCCTCATTAGGGTCACAACAATAAAAAAAGTAAATTATTTATTATATTAAAAACATTTTACACTTCCGGGTGAACAAATTGTTTTTGTTTACATTTAGAGTCTTCAATTAGCCCAGTGTACAAGTCTCCTTGTCATTAGTAAACATTACGTACGTTTTTGTCAACATATAGGGCAATTTAATGACATTTTCTGCTGAGATAGGCTCCAGCACACCCTAGCGGCATAGAAAATGGATGGATGGGATTTCAATTTGTTATGTTTCAAACTGGGCCGCACGGTGGATGAATGAGTAGCATGTTGGCCTCACAGCCAGGAGGTTCTGGGTTTAAATCTCTGTTGGGCATCTCTGTGTGGAGTTTGCATGTTCTCCCCGTGCATGGGGTGGGTTTTCTCCGGGTACTCCGGTTTTCTCCCACATTCCAAAAACATGCATGTTAGGTTAATTGGTGGCTCTAAATTGTCCATAGGTATGAATGTGAGTGTGAATGGTTGTTTGTCTATATGTGCCCTGCGATTGACTGGCGATCAGTCCAGGGTGTACCCCGCCTCCCGCCCAAAGTCTGCTGGGATAGACTCCATCCCTAATGACCCTAATGAGAATAAGCGGTATAGAAAATGAATGAATGTTTCAAACTACTTCACTTTTACTTTTTTTGCGTACCTGTTTGTGTAGAGGGCGCATTCGTCCTGCTTGATGGCGATACATTCGGAGTATTTGTGCAGCGCGTCGCTGAAGTGACACCTCTTGACCAGGTCGTTGCCTTCCCGTTTGAGGAGACTGACACGGGCCTCTTTTCGTCTGGCTGTAGGAAGAGAGAGGCCAATGGACGACACCAATAATAATAATAATAATAATAATAATAATAAATGTATGGTGTTCAAACAGGAGATGAGTCATGTGACAAAGGCAGAACCTGCAGGAAACTTGATCTGGATTGTTCCATTACGACAACACTATGTGGCTCTTTTCCTTTTGCATTATTGATACTACACACACACACACACACACTTTACATCTTCTCAGCGTCTTACTCACTGACCGACTTGCGTTGTGTATTACTCCCAATGTACAGTAGTGTGAAAAAGTGCCCCCCCCCCGTTTAGTTGTAGCTATTTCTACAGCTTTGGGACTTCAGCAAACCACAGTAAGAGCCATTATCCACAAACGGCCAAATCATGGAACAGTAGTGAACCTTCCCAGGAGGGGCCGGCCGACCAAAATGACCCCAAGAGCTCAGCAATGACGATTCCAAAAGGTCACAAAAGACCCCACAGCAACATCCAATGAACTGCGGGCCTCACTTGCCTCAGTTAAGGTCAGTGCTCATGACTCGTGAGAAAGACACCGGGCAAAAATGGCCCTGCGTGGCAGAGTTCTAAGACCAAAACGACTGCTGAACAAAAAGAACATGAAGGCTCGTCTCAATTTGGCCAGAAAACATCTTGAGGATCCCCAAGACCTTAGGGAAAATACTCTGTGGTCTGATGAGACAAAAGGGGAACTTTTTGGAAGGCGTGTCCCCCATTACATATGGCGTAAACAAAAAAGAACATCATAGCAACCGTAAAAGATGGTGGTGGTAGTGTGATGGTCTGGGGCTGTTTTGCTGCTCCAGGACCTGAAGACTTGCTGTGATAAATGCAAGCAAGAAAAACACCCTGAAAAAGAATGTCCGGCCATCTGTTGGTGACCTCAAATTGAAACCAACTTGGGGTCTGCAGCAGGACAATGATCCAAAACAACCCAGCAAGTCCACCTCTGAATGGCTGAAGACTTTGGAGTCTGATGTGAATCCTGTTGAGATGTTGTGGCGTGACCTTAAAATGCGCCTTATGCTGGAAAATTTGGCTGAATAACAACAATTCTGCAAAATTCCTCCCCAGCGCTGTAAGAGACTCGTTGCAAGTATTGGCAGAACTGCTAAGGGTGGCCCAACCACTTATTAGCTTTAGGCTAAAATCACTTTTTCACACAAGAGAGTGAATCTTGGAAGGTTTTTCTTCCATCATAATAAAAAGCTTCAATTAAAAAATGCATTTAGTGTTCAGCTGTGTTGTTATTGACTAATATTTACATGTAAGTGTGGCAAACATGCCAAAACTTCTTGTCAGGGACGTCACCAACCTTCCTCCTGCGCCGCCCTGGCTGCTCGTGCCCGGGCCTGCTCCACGCTGGCGGGATTTTCCCGATGCCGCTGTTGCACGCACAGCGGCACCACAGGAATCTCCGGAAGCTTGTCCCTCCATGCGGGCCCGTCCTGCTCGATGAGCATCTTGGTGATCCTGTATGGAGCACACACACGCGAGGCTAATTCCATCCAAATCTGACCCTGCCGGTCCTGACCTGTGCACGCTGTCGTGGGCCGCCTGCACCCCAGCGTCTATCTGCAGCACGGTCTTGTAATCCACGTAGGCCTTCCTGTAGCGCTCCAGCGACTCGTGGGCCGTGGCTCTGCGCATCAGGGGCTTCAGGGAGTAGGGCTGCAGATCCAAAGCCCTAAGAGGATCAGGGACACTCATGAATCACGCACGTCGACTCACGTTGGTCGCCACTGGCTCCCACGCGTACTTGGTGCAGTCCCGGATGCAGTCGGTGCTGTTGCCGTCCTTGAAGTGGCAGGCGGCTCTGTTGGAGTAGAGGATGCCCAAGTCCTCCGGACTGCTGATGCCTGCAAGACGTGTGCACTTGATGAGGGACATGATGAGGGACATGGGCATGCAGCTACCCCCTTTCAGCACCACGTGTTTTAGCCTCCTTAATCACCTCAAAGTACTCTTTTTTTTTAACATTTAGAGTCCCTAACGAACCTAATATGCGTTTTTAAAGCATTAAGGACAATTTAGACTGTGATGATTGGACTTTTAATTTTAAAAGTGCTTCATGGACATTTTTCATAGCGTTTAATTTGTCTAATTGACATTAATTCATAAACACAAACCTGTATTTGTCCCATGAAAGAAGGACAGCTAAAATCATCACACAGCAACTTAACGTGTAAAAGGCAGGTAAAAAAAATACAAGATGATAAACAACTATGTTCACTGCTTCCCATCATGCACTGCTTTGCTATGCTAGGAAGCTGCTTCAATTGGTCTGGCTGACGAGCTCATTGGCTTGTATCTTTTATGTTTTTGTAAATATTCTAGGCGGTTTAGGGCCATTTTTTTTATTTTTGTTAGCATTGAAGACAATTTGGAGCCCTCAATGAACTTGTGTGTTTCAGAAACATGAAGGACTATTTGAGTAAACGCAACGGGCATGTTTTTGTTGACAATTCAAAGTATCTCCCTAATTCCCACCTGCTTCAGCACAAGCGTCGATAGCCTGGCTGTACTTGTCCAAGGCTTCCCCAAACTGGCCGTGCTGGAAGAGGTGGTTGCCCTCGTTCTTGATCCGTGCCACGTGGGGGGGTAGGGACCCGGCGGGGGCATCCAGATAGCTTGTGTCCACCGCGGGGCGGCCGGGCTCCTCTGACCCCCTAGCAAGGATCCTCCCAGTCCCGTTGGTCACTCCCTTCCCCGGAACCCCCAGATCCTTCCCGGCTGGGCATCTGCTACCGGTCTCCGCTGCAGTCCGACCCGATCTGGCTCCCCCTCCCCCGCTGCTGGGGGGTTTCTCCTGCGCGTTCCCCATCACTGCACTGCCACTGCAGTGTGTCCCGGCGCTTCCTCCCTCCCGGCCAGCCTGTCCTGCTCTCAAAGCCGCAGCAGCTCCATCTGGATGGGGGTTTCTGTTGGACACGCCCCCGGGATTACGCATGACGGTGTGGGGGAGGGGCAACAGCTCTGCGGCGCTGCAAGCAACTCTGGGAAAGCCTTCAGGCTTAAGAGCAGAGGTCAGATTGTTTAGCTAGGCTACGCATTAATGCGTGAATTCCACTTATAAAATACTACACCGTTTATTCCTCCATTCGTTATTCTTATTATTATGGCGCCATTTTTGGTCTGCCTTCATTTTTTCACCAATTCAAACCGTTCAGCTCATTCGGGAATAATGGTAACAAGAAGTCAAAATCCACTAGCATTATAGCAAGTTAGCATGCTAGCATGTTAGCTTAGCATGGAAGCATTTCCCCCCATATTTATGACATTTATGATATTTATTTATGGACATATGCAGACATTTAGCACTACCACGCTAGGTGTTACATGCTAATGTCACCTTTGTATCCATTTTATAAATACAACCCACACAAACAATTATATCACGCTAAATGTTAGCATGTTAACATTTCTAGCATGCTAACATTAGCATTAGTTGGGGGTTTTTTTGACATTTTTGAGTATTGACATATGTCTCATACTCATATGCTGGATGTTGCATGCTAATCTTAACATAGTGAGCTTTTTAACTGTTTTTGTAAGTAGAAACACTTAATGTTATCATTCCAAGTGTTAACATGCAGCATTGCTAGCATGCTAACATTAGCAAAGTAGCATTTTTTTCATGTCTGAGTGGTAACAAATGCAGGCACTTACTTAATTTCCATATTTTTCTTCCGCTCTTTCACACGCAATCTTGTCATCTGACATTGTGTTCATTTTTAAAAGATGTTGCAGTATATTTTAATGTAACAATTAAATATATCAGTATAATTTATGGCCATTTTTGGATAATGCCATATATACTACTCCACAAAATACTTGTACACCAATCAATAATACTATTAAACAATTATTCAAGATTACACAGTGCACAACAGAGAAAATACACAAAGTTATTCTAATATTCCCTTTAGAAACATAAAAATGTGCCTGTTTTCTAAAGGGGCTGTGGCAATTTACACTGAAAACACACAAAAAAATCAGTGAAGATCATGTTTTAATAAAACAACGCGCTAATTCAAGGACAAAGACAAACACATAGCACAAACTCAAACACAATCCTCTGCTTCATCGGGCATCAAAAACGACCACTGGAAATAACGAGTCAAGGAAATTGCATACAAATTCCAGTTAAGGCAGTTCCAGTTCTCTTGTCCGCATCTGTCAGTCAAATTATATATACAAAATAAGAATAAAATAGTCCTGACTGAAAATGCGGCCCCCGCGCCTTCCAAAAAATAGCTGAATAGCCTTAATCACGTCAAAGGATACATCTATTTGTTCTCTTCTTGTACATGATCCTGTAGCCGCACTCCCTGCACCGGATTGGATCGCGGGCTTTTATTTCGTTTTCCTTGTGGCACTCTGCGGGGGAACACATTAGAAATAAACCGTGAGAGTACAACAAATCAATAAATCAGAATTACCTCCACATATGTAGAACATGGGCTGCTGCTTTGGTGGCTGTACATCTCTCGGTGGATCCATTTTGTGCACTAAAAGGACACGATTAGAACCGTGTGTAGCATCACAACATAGCATCGCGTTAGCCACAATCAAGGGGAAAGCGTGGCGCAATTAACTCGATGGACTGTTGTAGGTGTATATTATATAACGAATAATCAAATGTAGCACACATAATGTAGAAATGTGTGAAATCACCAAATAATCTCACCGTGTTTGCAAGCCGAGCAAGCTGTTTTGCTCTACTCTCGTCAGACACGTTACTTCCTGTGTCCAAACTACACATGCGTAGTGAGCGGAGCGTTTGCACTCACCTCGAAGTAAATGGCTGTGTGATTGGTCAGAAGGAGATGAGGATGTACCCTCCGAGTCGGTAGGCGGCGCGCTGGTTTAAAATGCCCCCCAAAAAAATCCACAAACTGCCTATCACCTGACGAAGACACTGCTAACCCTCTCGCTCTTCTCCACTTTTTTTTGACAACAACGACAATGTTCACTCGGTGATCACAGCAGCTAAAGCAGCTAAACGTCATTCCATCGCGGGTTTTTTTTGTACCATTTGACATTTTGAAACCATGGATCAATCCGCCCCGAAAAGGTATGACTGCTGCTGTTTGTATTTATTTTAGCTTAAAAAGCCCAACACGGCCAAGATAGCCGGTGATGATGCTAACCCCAGTTAGCTTCGCCGGTCTTCCCGTATCACTTTCCAGTTATGTTGATAAATAATTGAACCATATAAGAATGTATTGTTCTTATACACCGTGCGTAGCGTTCAGTTAGCTGTATGCTACAGGGATGCGACTGTATAGACTGCAAACAGCGCTTTTAGCTTACATTATCAAGTATACAGTCATCAAACCAGAGTATTAAATCCTCTTGTTTTCTTTTTATTCGTCTTATTCCAACAGCAAGCTGAAAAAACTCAGTGAAGACAGTTTGACCAAACAACCAGAGGAAGTGTTTGACGTTCTGGAAAAACTGGGTGAAGGGTGAGACCTTGTATTGTTTTTAACCTCAGCATAAAAATGACCCGTTCCTTTGACTTGTGTTGTGTTGTGTGTGTTTAGCTCTTATGGCAGCGTGTTCAAAGCCATCCACAAGGAGTCGGGACAAGTTGTGGCCATCAAGCAGGTTCCCGTGGAGTCGGATCTGCAAGAGATCATCAAGGAGATTTCCATCATGCAGCAGTGTGACAGGTCAGGGAAAAAACTCATATGTGTTTACTTTAAATTAAACTATTGTACTGGTTTGCTGTTCCCACAGCCCTTACGTAGTGAAGTACTACGGCAGCTACTTCAAAAACACAGACCTGTGGATTGTCATGGAGTACTGCGGGGCGGGCTCCGTCTCCGACATCATCAGGCTGCGTAACAAAACGGTGGGTGCTCCTAGCCAATATCGTGGATTTTGAAACAGTTGTTTTCCACCATAAGAATGAATGGAAATAGAAATCATCCGTTCCGGGGTCAAACTCTTGCTATACAGTTGACAGAGGATGAGATTGCCACCATTCTAAAGTCAACCCTAAAGGGTCTGGAATACCTTCACTTCATGAGGAAGATCCATCGGGACATCAAGGCCGGAAACATCCTCCTCAACACGGAGGGACATGCCAAGCTGGCCGACTTTGGAGTGGCCGGGCAGCTGACGGTAACGTCCGAGCTAAAGGATGGTGACGCTACATTGGAGCGTGGCCCAAATCCTAACGGTTCTACCTCCGTAGGACACCATGGCAAAGAGAAACACTGTGATCGGAACCCCGTTCTGGATGGCCCCGGAGGTGATCCAGGAGATCGGCTACAACTGCGTGGCCGACATCTGGTCCCTCGGCATCACGTCCATCGAGATGGCAGAGGGCAAGCCTCCTTATGCAGACATCCATCCCATGAGAGCAAGTGTTTTTGTTTTTTTTAAGGTACTGTACCGTAGACGTGACCACTAATGTTTTTCTTCCCCTTCAGGCCATATTCATGATCCCCACCAACCCTCCACCGACATTCCGAAAGCCGGAGCTGTGGTCGGACGACTTCACAGACTTTGTCAAGAAGTGTTTGGTGAAGAATCCCGAACAGAGAGTGACGGCCACGCAACTCTTACAGGTGATAAAACTACTCACACGTTCAGAGACGTCTTTTGCATGACTCTTGAGATTCTTGTGGATCTCCAGCATCCGTTCATCAGCCAGGCCAAACCAGTCACCATCTTGAGGGACCTGATCACTGAGGCCATGGAGATGAAGGCCAAGAGGCAGCAGGAGCAGCAGCGAGAGCTCGAGGAGGAGGAGGACAACTCTGTACGTACAGCCCGATTGATAACCAGGTTTTTGTTTGGATACAAAAATCTCTAAATCCCTTCTTCTTCCTCTTCTTGGATCTTGCAGGAGGAGGAAACCGAGGTGGACTCTCACACGATGGTGAAGTCCGGCACAGAGGGCGCGGGCACCATGCGGGCCACCAGCACCATGAGCGACGGGGCGCAGACTATGATCGAACACGGCAGCACCATGCTGGAGTCGGACCTGGGCACCATGGTCATCAACAGCGACGAGGAGGAGGAAGAGGAGGCCCAGAGATCCATGAGGAGTGAGGTCACACACCCAAAACATGGTTGGCAGAACTCTCACAATAGCGCGTTGGATCAAATCTAGGCTGTTTAGTAAAGACCTACTGGGAACACGCCCTTTTGTGCGACTGTAGCTTTAGCATTAATAGCCATGATTTGGGCGATGTGTCACTAGTTTGAGGAGAAAAGAAGAACGGAGGAAGATTTGGACATGAAATGGAGAACTTGCAGAACTTGAACTTAACTCTTAAGACATAAAGATGAAGACTGGTCTCTTTCAAAACACAACATGGTACGTGTAAATTATTTTGGAGTTGCTTATCCTTCAGTCATTGTAAAGGGTTTTTATAGCCTGTTTGTTTATGTGGCCGCACATCAAGGATACATTTTGGGCATGTCCCCCTACATTAGATCTCTCTAAATAGATGTTTATATAACATCTATGATGCTGTGCAGCCTTGTCGCTATGGTGGAATAGTGTTCAGAAGACAAGGCATGACTTGGTTCTCTGGGACCTATGACCTAGTAGTCATTTCTCCTTGTTTGTGGTCCCTTTTTAATATCTCGTTCTCTGCATTTGCTTCGTCCATGTTTGGAAAAGAAGACAAACCTACAGCATCACTACTGTGAACATCCAGCAGCAACACAACGTTTTGGCATGACTACCATTTCGATAAAAGATATACAGAACCAAGTGGACAAACTACCTCGTGAAGCGTGAAGCAGCGTCACCCCGATGATGTCACTTCCGGGATGAGGCTAGACTGTGAGCTAGGTTTGTCACAGGCGGCGCTATCAACTACACGTGTCATTTTTGTCAGTTTACTGTTTGCGTTCGACAATGGAGTAATGTAGAACATAACTACAAATAATATAGAACGGAACCTCAAGATAAGAAATGAATTAATTCCGGAGGGGCTTTCATATCTTAGAATTTTCTAGACAAGATTTACCCTATTATTGGCGTAGTTCGGTCCACTCAATAACATTTTTAAACAAAGTTGTTGGTTGGTTAATGCCAGGGAGTCTTTAATGCTTTAATTTGCTACCCGCTATCCGTTTCACAGCACTACGTTTGCTCACTTCCTGTATTTTTAGTGTACTCTGCCAATTTTAAATACATAGGAAAATCATAAGGCAGTGTAACACTGTGGTAAAGTAGGAATGAACCTTGGTTAGCGTCATTAATCCGTTGCAGAAGGTCCGAACCGTCTAACCGAAACGTACTGTTAATAAATTTTTCTCATAGGAGCTCATGTGAATACAATAAATCTGTTCTAGAAAGCCACAAAAGTTCACACGAAAGACGTTTTTTTCCAGTTCTACATGCCGGTAACAGTTCAAAACCCATACAAATGATGAATCAAAGGGAAAAATGAAGACATGATTGCGACAATGGCGGGGAGATCCCACACGCACACTCGCCTTCTCTACCAAAATGCTGGCACTCGCAACTTTCTTTGCCTCCACTGCGGGTTATTTTGCAGCCGTCATCAAAAGAAAAGCAGAGACTTGGGCCGTAAACGTGGTAGTTAGCAAGGAACTGCACAGTCAACTGCGGGAGCTGACCTCCACTTCCTGTTTCTGTCTGTTTGCAAGATAATAGGCTGCTAACGAGGATGTTTGTGTAAAAATACATGAAGAACACGGTAGGACTCACGCGGTCTATTAATAACACACCTTGTGCGCCATATTGTACGCAGACCAAAGCATCATTTTGCCTCACATTTATTACTTTACCCACAACGAGGTGTACACTAACCGAGGTTTCACCATATTAATGATAAAAAAGGCACTTTTGCACACAACCTTGATTCCAAAGGTTAAAAAATCCCATCTTCTTGGTTCCCAAGGGCACGCCACCCCCCAGCAGCCCTTACGTCCGTCCTTCATGGACTACTTTGACAAGCAGGACTCCAACAAGGCGGCCCAGCAGCACCAGCAGCACCAGCAGGAGAACTACAACCACAACCAGCCTCAGGAGCAGCCCGGCTACCACATCCAGTCCAAGAACATCTTCCCCGACAACTGGAAGGTGCCGCAGGACGGCGACTTTGACTTTGTGAGTTCATTCACCACTTTAATGGAAAACTGCCCTTTATTTTTCATCCACAATCCTTATGTGTCATGTTAACACGTCATACTTACAGCATTTTGCTCATTTGAATCATTAGCGGAACGTCCTTCCTAGGTGCATTGATTTCCCAAAGCAACATAGAAAGGAACGCTCCGTAGAGTGTCAAAAACACAGCAGCTCCAAAATGTAGCGTTACCTTTTACTAGTGGCCTGAGGGATTCTGAGCGAGTGTGTGGTTAAGCCAGTTGCTAGCTGGTGTGGCAAGGTGTCACTATGCTAGTGACGTAGTTATTGGGCGTAACAATATTAATATTACCAATAATAATAATGTTGCTGTAGCTTGGGTAATATGCGTAGTTGGTGTTTTTTTGTTTCACATAAGGATTGCGGATGTCAACATAAAAAAAAAATAGCACTTCTTCTTGAATGTTCATGGCTATTTACTGTTTTCCCTTCTGATTGGCAGTTGAAGAATCTGGACTTTGAGGAGCTGCAGATGCGCCTGAGCGCCTTGGATCCAATGATGGAACGCGAAATCGAAGAGCTGCGGCAGCGCTACACGGCCAAGCGGCAGCCCATCCTTGATGCCATGGATGCCAAAAAGCGGCGGCAGCAGAACTTCTGAGGGCCTCCTTCCTCCTTCACCGGATCTTCTTTCTCCAATCTTGAGTTTCTGACGTCCACTGAGGGAGCTACACGCATCTTGGGTTCTTCTGTTGTCTTCTGGATGTTGCTTTTCTGTTCCTCGTCAGCTGGCATTTAGTGTAAATATGACGTGTAAGCAGCACGTTCAGCCGCGACCAAAGACAATCAGAAATTGTGAGGATGCCTTAAAACATTTGAGTCACCACATGGAGCTGGAATGAGCATGTGCCGCACACATTTAAGGACTTTTAATGTCATATTTCCCTTTTTAAGATTGCACACACAGGTCTTTGAGCAGACCTCATCAGTCCACGTGCCTCATGACACACCAGTCCCTCCGCCTCTCCAGCTAGAGCCAGCTTGACAAAATCGTCACCTTTAACTGCGATTAATACCAAAGTTTAGTGAGAATTAAAAAAGAACACACACGCAGAATGTCCAGCGCTAATATTTATGATGCTCCACAGCTGATTCTTTTTTTTTTTTTTGGTGGCGTTGAAAGCAAAGCACCACTGCTGGGACTTGAACGCCACATTTTGCAGGCATTTTGGGGTTTTTGAATGAA
This sequence comes from Oostethus manadensis, assembly GCA_024372805.1. NCBI lineage: Eukaryota > Metazoa > Chordata > Actinopteri > Syngnathiformes > Syngnathidae > Oostethus > Oostethus manadensis. The sequence goes on from QODF01000140.1 coordinate 494,101, forward strand.
AAAAAAACAAAAACCAAGAGACTGTTACACGTGAATGTTGTTTAAGACGCGGTGTGGATCAGCACACACTGCAGACCAAGTGGCTTGGAAGAGACCTTCTACACTATTCAATAATATTCTTGTGTGCACGCTTCGCTTGCGTCGTCGCTTTTGTGCGTGTGTTTAACGGTTCTCCGGACCAGATCTTAATTAGCGCGGGCATCTAAGCAGTCACACTTTTATTTATTGTTTAAACCGTTTGAGTGAAACTGGTTTACAAGATAGCCGCTGATTCCTATTTGTAACCTCTGTTAGGCACATGCTGTTTATTTTTAGCCTATGCATGTATATGGAAGGACATTTTATTACCTGCACAGACTTTTATTGAATTACTGTACAGTACAACACACCAGTTAGCGTTATTATTATTCATGCTGTTTTACTTGGATTTCACCACTAAATGACACGAGAAAGTGTGGGATTTAAGCAGCTTGTGTTAAAACTGGTTAATTTATTACCTTATTTTTTTTTTATTAAAGTGCATGAAATAATAAAAGTTACAGTTGGTTAACCACAACCGCAGTGGATTGTTTACTTTTTTCTTGCATACATAATGAAATACTCCATGAAAGACCTCCTTGTTTACACATGAAACGCCTTGAGGGTTTTCACTCCTTTGATTCTTAATATATTGGTAAATTTAAAGAAAGAAATGTGTAAACACTGACCAGGGATAAATTTTTTTAGACTCCCATCTATTACAAAGTTTGGGAGATTTGCTTAAATGCCTACACTTTTTACCCTCAGGACAATTTTGGTACCCTCGACTGCCTATAAACACGAGTTAAAATATATGAGTTAATGTTAATACATTTATAATATATATAAGATTTACAAAGAGCATACAAAACATGTGTTTTACTGAATATTAGAGCCCCTCAAGACATGAAACACTCCGACAGTTATTTTTACACTCAATTATTCTTTGTTTACATCACATTGCTCAAGCTAACGGCTGGCACTATCTTAGCGAACTAGTTAACCTCTCCAATGTACTTGCTCTAAACTTCAAAAAATTGAGAAAGTTTTAAAACAGAATGGGGCAGGAGGACAAAAGAGACAAAAACTTACCACTTCCACACCGAATGAGAGCTCAGCATCCAGTCTCCATACAGTGTGAAAGGTAATGTAATCTTACGTCACGTCTCATAACATTACAGATGCCTGGTGACCACAATGCTACATATAACTTTGCTTAAAATATTTTTTGATTAATAAGGGTGATTAATAGGTCACAGCCAACCAGAAACAGCGATCGTTAATTATTTGAAAAATTATGACATAGCAAGCGATATTTGAACAGTAATGTTGTATTACATTTTTATGACAGAACTTTAGCATATTAAAAAATACTCCTTTGTGCCAAATACCAATGTTGTTTAACATTGCATGTTTTTTCTTGTTCAGAAAAGAATGTGGTTTCTTTAGACAAGAACATTAAAACATACAACCTCTAAAATAATAATAATACATTTTATAACTATGGTGTCTGAATTTGATTTTTTTTTTACATTTATGGTGATTATGAAAAGGACAAATTTTGGACCTAAGGATATTAGAGAAAAAAAATTATTACAAGAAAAAAAAAATTATGACAAAAAAAGTCATATTACAAGAAAACAGTCGTCATTTTACAAAACAAAAGTTGTAATTTTACGAGAAAAAAGTTATAACTGTATAAAAACTCCTAATATTACAGGAAAAAAGTCATAATATTACAAGAAAAAGTTACAATATTACGTGTGATACGTGTCAAAGGGAAAATATAGCATATTTCCTCCGGAACAAACAGACCAGCTTTTATTTATAACGGGACAGCAAAACAGAGCAGTTGGGCACAAACAGATTAGCACGAGTTAGCATCATCTCACCGGTACACTCTAGTACCCCGCCCCCTCCACATAAGACCCCCGTTGCGTAGCTGTCTCGGGCAATGCCTGTAACGTCAAGTTACGACTTTACTCTCAGCTTATGCCCGCTTTTTTTCGTGAATGTTGACATTATTGTCGTAAATTTACGACTTTATTCTCCAAATCTCCGATGAGTTTAACACGGCATTGTAACATTCAATGCCTGAAACAGCTATAAACACAGGGGACTGGGTCAAAGGTAATATTACAACTTTTATTCTCATAGAGTTACGACTTGTTTTTTTGTACAAATGCGACATTTAATCTAGAAATGTTAAGATTTATTAGCTCTAGTACTAGTCGTGCCCCATGCACGAGGCTCGCTATATTTACACTCACTACCTGACTTCCTGCCTGCTAGTCAAACCGCGGGGCAAACTTCTCCCTGCTACTCTCCACTCACAAGTTTCCCGACAGGGGCTCTTTTCTCTCCGCAGCTGAACAGCACAACAGAAGCATGTCCGCTCTCATCAGAAAGATTATCAACACCCCATCGGCACCGGCTGCCATCGGCCCGTACAGGTCAGAAAGACGTTATCGTTACGTGGTTAAAACATCGTACCGGGACACCTTGGATTTCATGTTCGGGCAGAGGCGTGTCTTAGCGGACGACGACCCCTGCATATAAACAGCGACTTTTAGCAGAGAGGCAACAAAGTCCAAAACACTCTTTCGACGAACAGCTGGCTATTAAAAATGGCAGCAATTCGTCGGCAGGTTACGTACACAGCCAAAGCTCCGGTCCGGCAAGGAATATACAGGTAAACCTAATGAAAAGGCCCGAAATACACATTGCTCTTATACTTAGGACAAGTTGGATTGTTTTAAAATTTGGTTGCACTTGTTCCGGGGGAGTTCCTGTTTTAACCAATCGGCTATCAGTGGGCGGAGTCTACATTTGCACTAATTATCTCATTTTTTTGCTACGTTCACTAATGTTTTAAAATAATCCATCACTTCGCAAGTGACGTTTTATTCACGTTGGATGCTTGTACTTCATCCACCGCGCCACTAGGGGGCGCTGTAGGGGGAAAATAACAATGTTATGACTCGATAACACAAAAGCCGAGATTAGCATGAGGCTAACGCGTTAACGAAACGTTACGAAACATTAAACACATATCGTCTTATTAAAATCGTACATAAAAACTTAACTTCTAAATTAAATTCCTAAATTATTGTGACAGCCGCACGAGTTAGCTAGCCGCTTAGCAGACACGAGCACTTCCTGGTATCGGTGATGGCATTACAGGTCCTTAAAGGACGCTGGACATAAAACAACAAACGTTAGATTCTTTCAATGGCGGGGGGTTCATTAAGATGGTAACAGAAGTTGATTTGACTTGATACATGTTGCCCTAACAACCGCCGGCTACTTTTATCTCAGTTGTCAATTGGGAAAGTTTGTAAGAAGCCACTTCCGTATATTCGTGACGTCACTACAGGTCCTTAAAGCCCCACAGTGCACAGCATAACAAATAGAGTAAATGTATGTCCAATGAGTAAAGATGAGTTTTCTGTGTTCTGCAGCCAGGCGGTGCTTGTGGACAGAACCTTGTACATCTCTGGTCAGCTGGGGATGGATGTGGCCTCTGGCCAGCTGGTCGATGGAGGGGTGCAGGCTCAGGCCAAACAGGTGAAGCATGCAGTATATCATAAAATATAATGCACAGCCGCTGGATACATTTAATGTTTGTTGTTGTGAATGTTTTCAGGCTTTGGTCAACATGGGGGAGATCCTGAAAGCGTCCGGCTGCGACTACAGCAATGGTGACATCTCACTACTACTACTACTACTACTACTTCTCCCTTGCTTTTATGACACGGACATTCTGACTTGGCCTGGCTGTGCATTCCAGTGGTGAAGACGACTGTGCTGCTTGCAGACATCAACGACTTCAACAGCGTCAATGAAGTGTACAAGACATGTGAGTCGAAGTTGTGCGGCGGTGATTGACGTCGACTATGCACAAGGCCCCTCACTCACTACGCTGTCCTGTGTGAATGGATTGCCGGTGAAATGGAAGCTACGGCGCCCACCCGGGGCTGTAAGCGCACACCGCCGTGCAGGAGGTCAATGTAACGTGACCTCCTGCATATTCGAGAACTTGCTCCTCTAAATGGTAGCTAGCCCTAAGCAACCAGCAGAAGCATGATCATTTTATTATTAAAACAGCCACAGGGCTTGGCTAGTAAATGGCAAGCTTTCCATCAATGAAGCAGTTATGTTTGAATTCCGCCTAGCAACAAATGCCCTAACCAGAAAAAAGTCATACAATGTCTGACTTGCGTTTCCTGCAACTTTGTTTTGCAGTTTTCAGCAGCAAATTCCCTGCCAGGGCCGCCTACCAAGTGGCCGCGCTCCCTCGAGTGAGTACATGAAGTACTCATTTTCAGGAACTATTCTTTTTATTTTTCCTTATGTGGGATTAACTATAGTTGTTGTCTCCTCAGGGTGGTCTGGTGGAAATCGAGGCGGTGGCGGTCCTCGGCCCTCTGTTCGATTCCTGACTCACCGGCGACATTACTAACAAGTTATAACACAACCATCAAGATTAGACTTTGTTTTGTATTACACATTTCCTAACAATAAATGAAGCACCTGAACTGCAAGTGTGATGTTTACGTTTCTGTTTTTATTTATTTTTTACATGTTTTACATTTTATCATTTGTGCTTAGCAGAAATGAGTGTTGATGTTTTTTGGACATAAGCCTGCAAAAGGGGCAGCTGAGGAAACTTTATGGGAAATTTAGTGAAGAAATTTAAGGGAATTATGATAGTTAATTATTTTTTAATGTGATACTTTGTAAAAAAATTAATAATTGAACAAATTCTGGAGTTAAAAAAACCTAATGGGGTTGCCTACAACCACAGGTGTTAATGGCCCTAATTAGAGACTTTGGTGACTTGGTGGTAACTGACTAGAGGCATTTATGATACTGCATATAGGAACTAGTAAGTTAGTCACTTAAATGGAATATTAAGATGTACAGTCGTCCCTCGTTTATAGCGGTTAACTGGTTCCAGTCCCGGCCAAAAATTAATTTCCACGATACGAGATTCAACGTTCATTCATTTTCTATACCGCTTATCCTCATTAGGGTCGCGGGTATGCTGGAGCCTATTCCAGCTGGCTACGGGTGAGAGGCGGGGTACACCCTGGACTTGTCGCCAGTCAATCGCAGGGCAAATATAGATAAATATTCACACTCACATTCATACCGATGGACAATTTAGAGTCACCAATTAACCTAACATGCATGTTTTTGGAATGTGGTAGGAAACGGGAGTACCCGGAGAAAGGATTCGAGGTTAATAAACAAAATATTTTCATAGTTTATGACTTTCTAAATAGGTTTTTTAACATTATTACACCCCCGTAGACATGAAATGACACCCGTATCGTCACCATTACTCTCCTATTATTCGTTGTTTACAGGTGCACTGAATTCGGGCACACGCTCCGAGTAGCCGGTGTGACACCACCGGGGTCTCTAAAAATCCTTTTGCACTTTTCAAATGCTGCAGCGCTGGAGTTTCATGTGACTCAAATGTTGTTTTTTTCTGCTCTTTTGGGTTTTTTCCACTCATCATGGAACATTCGGTACAACGTCCTTCCTCTTAATGTGAATGTTTGTGTACAAGTGAGCTCGGGGAGGATTCTATATACAGGAGTTAAAAAGGAGGGATTTGCTCCTCTGGACGGGTAGTCTTGCCTCTCTGACCCTTTCTTATTTTTATTAATCTTATTTCGGATTTATCGGTATGAGGTCATAATTGCCTGATATCGGCCACGTGCACGCCTAGTAATAAGGATGGCTGTCTCATCCATGTAACATGACTGCCACTACACTTGTATTTGAATATGTTTTGACTAATAATAGAGTACAGTCTACCACAAAATGGCCATCATTCATTTATTTCTGGAAGAAAACGCAATACAGCGAAGGAGCGATCAACTGCGGTATTGCGAGGGACGACTGTAAGGCCCTTTATACCATATTTAACAAAAAATAAATAAAAATATGACTGATTCCTATGAAAAGTTTCCTACCAAAATCCCCCCTACAAAATACATTTTTCATATTTACTAATTTAGAACTCTGGTCACATTTTTGGCTTTGACTGTCCTGCAAATTCCCTGCAGATAATGTTAAATAAAAGTGGGAAGGCATTGAGCTCTGCACTGCATGACTAAGTGCTGTCGTGAAGGTAGCAAGGAAGGCACAGTCGTGTTGCTGAAGGTGTTTGCTGTGTGCAATCTTGGCAACATAAAGGGTAGCTTGCGTGATCCAAACGTGCAATAATGTGTGCTGTCATTCACTGGCAGCTAAAAGGAGAAAGGCGGGAAGTGACACATTAGGATGGGCGTATTGCATATGTGTAAATGTGACATGACGTTCACTCACCTGGTGCCTCCTCTGTGTGCTGGGATGGATCAGCAGCTTCTACCTGACCTGTACAGGTGGAACCTGCTTGAGAATACACGATAGACGCTAAAGAGTATTGAAATACTTGACTTACTGTCTGGTAGTGCTGCATCTGCAGGCTCAGATGGGCTCGCCACCTCAGGTACATCTGTAAGTGGAGCTAGAGCGTCGGTCAGCTGCAGTTCCTCCTGTGCTGCTGCTGGTGGCGCCGTTGCAATTGTCTCAACTGCGGTGTCTCCGCCTTCGGGCTGGACTTTGGGTGTTTGGTCTGGAATGGTTTCACTGTCCGCTGATATGTTGCCATTGGCTGCACCTGACAGGAAGCAGGAAATAACAGCTTCTCTTTTGCAAAAAGCCTTGCCAAAGATCTTCTATATGACACGCTGTTTTTAGGAATCTGTTTACAAAAACACCAGCTAAAGATCCTCTATATGACATGCTGTTTTCAGGAATCTGCTGCAAAAAACACCAGCCAAAGATTTTCTATATGACACGCTATTTTTAGGAATCTGTTTCAAAAAACACCAGCCAAAGATCCTCTATATGACATGCTGTTTTTAGGAATCTGTTTCAAAAAACACCAGCCAAAGATCCTCTATATGACATGCTGTTTTTAGGAATCTGCTGCAAAAAACACTAGCCAAGATCCTCTATATGACATGTTGTTTTTAGGAATCTGCTGCAAAAAACACTAGCCAAGATCCTCTATATGACATGTTGTTTTTAGGAATCTGCTGCAAAAAACACTAGCCAAGATCCTCTATATGACATGCTGTTTTTAGGAATCTGCTGCAAAAAACACTAGCCAAGATCCTCTATATGACATGCTGTTTTTAGGAATCTCTTTCAAAAAACACCAGCCAAAGATCTTCTATATGACACGCTATTTTTAGGAATCTGTTTCAAAAAACACCAGCCAAAGATCCTCTATAGGACATGCTGTTTTTAGGAATCTGCTGCAAAAATCACTAGCCAAAGATCCTCTATATGACATGCTGTTTTTAGGAATCTGCTGCAAAAAACACGAGTCAAAGATCCTCTATATGACATGTTGTTTTTAGGAATCTGTTTCAAAAAACACTCACCAAAAATCCTCTGTATGACACGCTGTTTTTAGGAATCTGTTTCAAAAAACACCAGCCAAAGATCCTCTATATGACATGCTGTTTTTACGAATCTGCTGCAAAAACACCAGCCAAAGATCTTTTATATGACATGCTGTTGTTAGGAGTCTGCTGCACAAAACAAATGTCAAAGATCTTCTATATGACATGCTGCTTTTGGGAATCTGTTTCAAAAAACACCAGCCAAAGATCTTCTATATGACACGCTATTTTTAGGAATCTGTTCCAAAAAACACTAGCCAAGGATCCTCTATATGATATCTTCTAAATTGGGCTGTTTTTAAGGACCTACTGCTAAACCCTAGCAAAAGATCTTTTATATGACATGCTGTTTATAGGAATCTGCCACAAAAACTCAAATCAAAGATTCTGTATTTGACAGGCTGTTTTTAAAGAAATCCTGCAAAAAATACTTGTCAAAAAACGTATGTAATGACAAGAGTTGTAGGAATTTCCTGCAAAAAAAGCTAGTCAAAGATCCTCCATTTGACAGGAATGCTCTGCTGTTATTAATGACCTACTGCAAAAATGCTAGTTTAACATCCCTTATGTGACTGCTGTTTTAAGGGCATACTGCAAAAACACTACTCAAAGATTCTCTACAAGACAAGAGTGCTCTGCTAATTCAAGGACCTATAGCAAAGATCCTTTATATACAGAAGTGTTCTGCTGTTTTTAGGAATCTCTTGTGAAAAAAACACTCGTCAAAATATCTCCCAAATGACTGTGCTGTTTTTTTTTTTTTGCTGCAAAAAACATTATTCAAAGATCCTTTAAATACAGAAGTGGTTTGCTGTTTTTAGGTATCTTTTTTTTGGTTTTTGATCAAAGATTCTCTACATGACAGGAATGTTTTTCTGTTATTAAGGACTACAACAAAACTAGTCAAAGATTCTTTGTATAACACTTTGTATAACAGGGCGCCCTGTTGTTTTTTAACAAACTCTAGTCAAAGATCCACCAATGACAAGAATGTTCCGCTGCGTTTAGGAACATGTTGGGGAACAAAATCGCAAGTCAAAGATCCCCAATAGACCGGAGCACTGTGCTGTTTTGAAGTTAACAATGAAGTAAGTTTCCATTAAAAGAAAATATATACTTCTTATTGTTGTTTTTTTTACTTCTAACAACTGTCTTGTGCATTTCACAAGAAGGTCAGAGGTCATCTACGGGACACGAGTGAACGCACTCGACCGTTGACCTGTGTGTGTGTGTGTGTTTTATGTTTTTGTCTCCTTAATGATTGCGCAATGAGGAAGAAGCCATTAAGTCTCTGCAGGGGGGTGTGGGTTGTCGTGCATGTAGTCAATCTTTGACTAGTGTCCACTGCTGGTATTTTATCTTTAAATGTGTGATCTATACCGTAAATAAATGTTATCTGTAATAATGCGTTTCTGTTCATGTGTGAGGCACCACAACAAAGCCGTAAACCGTAGACTGTCACCAAATCTGCAGTACGTTAAAATGATTCCTACCTACGGTGCTGGTTCCATTGCTCTCCTCTGGTTTAGCTCCAGGTCTTGTCGAGTCCACTGCAGAGGTTTGGGAACTTGTGGAGCATCCCATCCTGTCCTTTCCTGGCCTCACGATAGACTGGCAACTTCGCTGGAATTTGTGACCAAAAAAAAGGAAGGAATCCCCACCTTAGTGCCGAGCGTAATTACGCATCTTGTCTCATCCAAAAGAAGTGCGATGGTTCCTGTGTTGAGGTGGCCTCAGGTTACCCAGCAGAAGTGTTGGATTTGTTGTTGACTGTAACTGAGGCTGTTTCCAAGAGGAGGCAGTCGCTGGAGCAAAAAATACATTATTCAAGTCACCCTAGTGAGTGGTTGCATGCGTGCGCGCACGGTGGAAGCCAACCTCACCCGCGGTGACGTTTAAAAAAACATTTAATATGTGTCACTCTACTTTATAAACCCCAAAAAAACAGATAAAACACCCCCTTATTAAACCCACAGTTTAATCCACGCGCCACAATGGATACAACCTTGGTGAATGTTACTTTTAAAAGTTTGAAAGGGTCTAAACTAAACAGAAAAAAGTTGACAAGAACTCCACGGCAACCAAACATGTCATGTGCATGCGTACTTTGCCCGCCATCTTGGAAACACTGGATTGTGTATTGTATATAATTTCCTTTCAATTTGTTCATGATTGCTCCTATGTTTCATTCATTCATTCATTTTCTATGTCGCTTATCCTCATTAGGGTCGCGGGTATGCTGGAGCCTATCCCAGTTGGCGAGAGGCGGGGTACACCCTGGACTGGTCGCCAGGCAATCGCAGGGCACATATAGACAAACAAACATTCACACTCACGTTCTTACCTATGGATAATTTAGAGTCGCCAATTAACCTAACATGCATGTTTTTGGAATGCACACACGGGGAGACCATGCAGACTCCACACAGAGATGCCCAACGAAGATCCGAACCCTGATCACTCACTCGACCACCGTGCGGCCCCCTATGTTTCATGTGTTCATATATTTGATTGCACTGAAATGTATAGCCACTTTGTTAATAAAGTTCTTGGGTAAAAAAATGCTTTACATTTTATTTTTAAATGAAAAAAAAAATACTAAATAGACTTACAGCTTGGCAAAGTGCCAATTTCATTACAGTGAAATAAAACGTCAAATTAGGAAATTAAAGTATACATAAACAACGCAATTGTGTTATTTTTTCAAAAACAGTCCCACTGTAAACAAAGAATTGACGCTAAGACGTCACTTCCGCATAATTTGGCCAGCAGATTCGTTTGCGCATGCGCGTCTGCAGATAGCGCCGCAAAGCACGATGGGCCTTCCTTTCTCTCCGAGGCCATATTGGAGTTAACTCACCGTAAGATCCTCTCTGACTTTTCCGAAAAAAAAACATCCAAATATGTTTGGTTTTGCTTCGTATTTACACTCAGACCGTAACGACGCATCTCTTTATGCTAGTCTCGTTTTTAGGTTGTCTGGGTTGAGACTAAATCGGACAAAATGGTGGCCGCAAAGAAGACGGTGAGTGGAAGCTGTAGCTTTAGGCGGAGTGCACGCGCTAATGCTTCACGTGGAGGCTAACGTTGACGTCGAGCCCTGCTAGCTAGCAAACCACTAACACAAAAGTATCATATTTATCCAATCTTTACGTTTTAAATCTGTGTGTAATGTACGTATTTATCTACGAGTAGTTATTGTTCTATGTCACCCAACTTAGTAGCCGGGGAAGGCCGGTGGTAGCTGCTACTAACCTGACAGCTAACGCCAATTCAGTCGCACACAACTTTATTTACACTTTTTTGCCGTAACAGCCATTAAACAGCAAATAATTACTGTTTTTAATTCAGAAAAAGTCGTTGGAGTCCATCAACTCCCGACTCCAGCTGGTGATGAAGAGTGGCAAGTACGTGCTGGGCTACAAGCAGTCCCAGAAGATGATCCGGCAGGGGAAAGCCAAACTGGTCATCCTGGCCAACAACTGCCCCGCTCTCAGGTATAAACTCCTAATGTTGCTGGAAGTACACCTGTCAGTCTTCTAAGTGACTTTAGTCTGCACAATTACTCATGTTAAAGTGTGTTTGACTTAATTTGCATTTATATAGAAGTAGCAGGTCATAGACATGCATTGGTTGGTTGCACGTGAGTCATAATTAGTGTTATCTTTCATATTGTGGTTTTAGATCAAGAGGATGCATCATTGCATGTTAATGTTAAGGGCAATAACTCATTTCATTAAGTTCAATTTTTAATTAACACATGCACGCCTCTCTTGTGTCAAGTGGAAGTGAAGTGGACCGTAACCCACAGTCACAACTTCATTCTGACCTGAACACATCAACAGAAGCCCAGTTCCAACACCACCTCCTCGTTCTTATTACAAGAACATGAGGTGCATTCAGGGACACCTCAAACATCACAAAAACAGCTTTATAAAGCGTGTGTAAATAGAAAGTAAAAGAAAAACATGAAGTGGATTTTCTAATCACTCACTTTGTAACTTTTAATTCGGATGTGCAGTTGTCTACATTAAGTATGCAGGAAAATACACTGACAATTACGTGTTGTCTTTGAATGCAACCCTTCATTGCTCTGTTAGTGATTCAAATGTTCAGGTATTAGTGTTTTTAGACTTGCGTGGTATTGACTATCTTGATTCACTGTTAATATATACATAATCGTGTCCTATTATTGATCTTTGTTACTTAAATATGGTTACACATTTGCATAATTCAGTCGCTAATGTGATTAATTATGATTATATATTTTTTAACTGATCTTATTAAATGTTTTAAATCATTTGCATCCCTTGTTTTGTTTTAGTTGAGCTCAAGATGTCCCCGTACATTTTGAATCAATAGTTTTTGAGAAATACAGTATATGCCTATTTTTTTAGGCCAGTGGTTCCCAAACTTTTTAGGTGTGTACCCCTTTAGATATTTGACTTGAAGCCATGCACACCTTACGCTCACACACTTAAAACACAAACCTTTTGTCATCTCCATTAACTTGAAATATTGAACTTGATTAATTTTTTATGGTTCAAACATTAGTATTTTGCATTGGCAGATTTTGATAAATGAGTGTTCATCCCACATATCTTATTTTATCCAGAAGTTGAGATTATTATTCATTTGATACCAAACTGTAAGTGAACGTTAAACTCAAAGCATTATCCAAAGTACAAAAAAACAACTAACGATCAAACTCTTATCCTGGCATTCACAAATAGACAGGTTTTCACAATGCCAGGGATGAGGTGTTCAGGGGAACTCGTAATTGTGAATGTTGGACGCTAATTGTTCATTTTTATTCATGTGCCCAACTTGGTGATGGTAGGATTCGGGCATCACCACACATTAATAAACAAATCTCGTGCACTGGCTGTAAGCCGGAATGCATTGAGAAATGTTTTTCTGTAAGATCCGTGTTTGTGTAGTCATGGCTTTAGTGTGCCAGTGGTGTGTTCAAATGTACTTTTTTGTCAGCTGGTTTGCACTAATAAAACCTTGAGGTCAAGCAAATGTCTTAATGATCCTGCCGTTGTCTGCTTTTCATGCATTCCCTGGTTGAGTGACCTGACTCTTTCCCTGTGCAGGAAATCTGAGATCGAGTACTACGCCATGCTGGCCAAGACCGGCGTCCACCACTACAGCGGCAACAACATTGAGCTCGGTACGGCCTGCGGCAAATACTACCGGGTGTGCACGCTGGCCATCATTGACCCCGGTGAGTCCTTGCTGATGTTTGTCCTTTTCACGTGAAATTTGCACTGGTGGCGCTTTGCTGACTGTTTGTTTTTGTCATCTGCAGGGGATTCTGACATCATCAGGAGCATGCCCGACCAGCAGCAGCAGGCTCAGTAGAGCTGCCCCCAATCCCAGTTGTAATAAATGTTGGCATTGACAGTATTTTACGGCTTCTGGCGTGTTTGTTGCTGGGGGGTGTTGGACCTGCAAGTGTCCACAGGAGGGCAGCAATGGGATTTATTAGTTTTAAATTCAATCAGCCCAATCAAAGGTTGGACTTGATGGGTTTGGTTCAACATCGCAGTCGCCTCCCATTTAATCCACGCTGCCTGCTGACATGTCAATGCCTGCAATTATGCAACAGCTGATCTTTCACAACATTTCTATTGCTGCCTCCATTACATAAACCGTCTGCTGTATTAGCGGTTGTTATGACGGCGTGAGAACACGCAGCCTCTCATAGGCATTAAAGGCTTTGCACGCTTGTTTGTCCTCAAGTTCCAACTCTTATCTGTAACATAACGTCTCCCTGTCGAACATCATCATGGCATTTGACTGAGCCACACATAATCCATGTGTCACCCATCAAATGCTTTGGCCCACTTTTTCCCACTGGCTGCATTCCTAAGCCCTTTTTTCCCCGGCTTCCCAATTAGATGGGAGGGAAGTCATCCCTTGATGTGTTCATGTGCAGCCATCATGCCCCAAAAAGCATCAGCACATTTTACACGTCAGCTTCATTAAGAATGGATGGAAGATACTTGAGGCATGCTCTGCTCCTCAACGCCAGGAAGCACTAAAGACGAAAAGTATGTGACTATTCTCATCTCTCATTAGTATAGTCACGGTTATATATGTCAATACGTTGAATAAAATATTACATATTTCTATTTGGCTGGTTCTGCGAAATTAGAATTGGTTGACAAGTCACAATTACAGTATATGTACTATGTAATGCAATTGTTAAAACAGCATTAAATATTTTTCTCATTCATGTCAATGTTTGTATGAAATTCTTATTATAATTATGCTTTTCTTTTTTTGGAGTTTTGATTAAAAAAAACAACCTCCAAAACCATTCCTATTAATATACATGTCAATCTTTTTGACAGGAGTACAGTGCCTCCCTGGATTAAAGCTGACAGACTTATTGAGCATGACACTGAACCTTGACCCTCGCTAGTCGACGCGTCGTGTGGGCTTCATCCTCTCACGAATGAAAGCGATCTTTTCAAGGTTGCCACCGGGTGACATTCGTTTCAACGCTAAATGGATTGTGTAGAATATGGCCCTCTATATTAATGAGATTTTTTCTATCTGCAATTTATTAGTCACTTAAGTAGAGTCACCTTTTAACATTCTGTGGAGTTCCACAGGGCTCCGATCACTCATTTATATATGATATTGGTAAATATTACATTATATTATATTAAATATAAAGTAAATATTTTTAATCAATATAACTGTTTATACATTTTCAATTAAACCTCTAAGGAAGAATAAATTATTGCTCTTTAGGGATCTGCATTTTTGTTCTAGCCCCAAAATTACCTAAAAAGGTCTAGTCTCTTATTTTATATGATTAAGAATTATAATTATATATATTGTATGAATATTTTTGTTTTTTATTTTCATTCCCTTGCTACATCCTCCAGTTAGTCGAATGTATCTACAAAATTTGGTCAAAATTGTAGAAAAAGGAGTAAATAAATAAGCTTTATAAACTGTAAATATATTCGGTGAATTTTAAGTTCTAAGAAAAAATAAGTCATTTCTGTTTATACATAGCGTGGAGTGCCACAATTCATGTTGGTCCATGAATTGTTTGTCAAATTTATATACCTGTATTAAGAACATGAGGTTTTAAGAAATAAATTTGTATTTGAAATAATTTTTATGAATTTTGTATGTTTTAAAATTCACTGTAAAATATAATAATATAGCATGGTGTTCCACAGGGGTCTAATTTTTGCCCATTTGTGTTGTGATACACCGGCTGCGTTTGTCCATAAAATGAAGAAAATGTAAAAATCAGCCACTGGCAGACAGCATGTTGTGGTTATTTCTTTGTTTTATTTATTTACAACTGAGGACACGAGCTGACAAAACTCCCAACAAAAGGACGTCTTACTGGATCTCAACAAAGGATCGTCGAGGGATCGGACTGAGGTATGTCACTCGCAACTTTTTTTTTTGCCGAGTATCAAAACACTCTGCAGCTCCCCCCCCCCAACAAATTTTTTTTTTGTCACAATGTAAGCTGACTTTAAAGTGCAATTTCACTCGTGCAAAAGCAGAGATCATGACACACATGGAGACGCCCTCCAGTGGCTGCACGATCAACTACACAAAGTACGCAACTCTTTTTACACGCGCTATTGCATAGACTGCATGTACGATGTTATGCTGGGACAGCGTTGACAAAATTCTATCACTGTTTTGTGCTATAATGCTAAGCTCATTTGCCACTGATCCCGTCCGTCGTCGGTATCACGCCATCTTTATGGTCCACCTAGCCGATGACCCCGTAAAAAAATAAAAGACACAGGAAGGAAGACGCCTGGTCACGTGACACGCCCATTCCCGATCCTTTCACGAGGAAGACTTTAAGATTTCCTGCAGGACGCTGCACGCCAAACCCTTTTCGTCGCTATACAAAAAAAAAGTTGTAGAAAAATACCCCGACGTTACATTCAAAGAGGGAATTCGACTGTTTTTTCCCGGGGGTGGGGGCGCTCTTGCTGATTCACAGTATCGGAGGGCTAACAGTTGGTGGCCGACTCAAAAGAAAAGACAAGTGCACATCCTGGATGGTGGGGGGGTGATACAGCATCCCGGGGGGCGGGGTAAAGGAGTGGCGCTAATCTAATGCAGCTTCCAGGATTTGCTACAGCTAACAAATGGAGGTTAAGAAGAAAGGCAAGTTGGGGGGTCTCATGCCTCCACATACTGGGGCGGGGGCTCCTTAGGCGGGATGGCGACCACCTCCTCGTACGGTGGCAGTAGAACCTGAAAACAGACAACAAAGAACCGTCTATTTTCCCCGACAAATACAATTTTCAATTAATTTGTTACAATCTTTTGGGAAAAGTTTCAATGTGATTTTAACATTGGGGAGGGTCCCACAGGGGTCTGTTTGTGGCCCATTTCTACCTGCTGGCCAATGAAAATCCATAATCTCTTGGGCACTTTAAATAAAAAGGAAAAATATCGGAATACATAAATATTTAGGTTAAATTTCATTCATTCATTCATTTTCTATGCTGCTTTCCTCATTAGGGTTGCGGGGATGCTGGAGCCTATCCCAGCTGGCTGTGGGCGAGAGGCGGGGTACACCCTGGACTGGTCGCCAGTCAATCGCAGGGCACATATAGACAAACAACCATTCACACTCACATTCATACCTATGGACAATTTTGGAATCGCCAATTAACCTAACATGCATGTTTTTGGAATGTGGGAGGAAACCGGAGTACCCGGAGAAAACCCACACACGCACGGGGAGAACATGCAAACTCCACACAGAGATGCCCAACGGAGATTTGAACCCTGAACCTCCTGACTGTGAGGCCGACATGCTACCCAGTCATCCACCGTGCGGCCCTAGGTCAAATTTGATTTTTGTATTTTTATTTTTAAACATCTTTTTAGAATGACTTACGGAAATTCTATAATGTGTGGAATGTGGTGTCCCACACGGGAAAGTTCTGGACCATTTGTAGATTGATTTTTCTAATTTTATGTAATTATCCAGAAAATTGTAAATAAATATATACACACACATGTAAAAAAGTAGTTAAAAGTATTTTTTATACTGTTAATAAACTATTGTGATTAATTCAGGTATTCACTTAGGAAAGTTTTTTTTTTTAATGGCATATAGTGTGGAGTTCCACAGGGGTTTGTACTAGGACAATTTGTATTTTGATCTTTTTTTTCTCAAGTCATTATCCAACAAATTTGGCAAATATCTAGAAAAAGGGTAACAGGAAATACATTCTGGAATGACAAATGAATAAATGTTCAGTGAAAAACAATATATATGGTTGTGTTGGAATTGTATCGGCATGTCAAACCCAAAAATATTGACTGGCATATTTCCTTTTTTCCATATTTGAAAAAAGTGCTTTGAACACACCGAAGCTGCAAAAAGGGTAACAAACGGCAAGTAAACGTGCAGCCAGAGAGCCCGCCTCCGTCATAGAGAGAGGTCTTTTGCTGCTAATTCGGGAGAATGTGCTCTGAGGGGACGCCATTGTGAGGCGGCGGCCGGGGGAGGCCCTGCGAACACATCACAGCGAGGATTCGAAATGGAGCGGACACGCAGACTATTATGCAACATGTCCGCGAGAAGAGTAGAGAGGACGGATATAGAACTCTAAAACATATAAAGCGCACAGGGGTGCACTTTAATGGAAGGCGGCGCCATCATTTCACTGCTGGCTTGCTTCTTTTTGTCAATGTGAATAAAAGACGCAGCACGCCGTCCGATGAACACGGGAGCGGCCGTTACTAACCCAGGAAGTGAAGTGTGCACGACAAGGACGCCACAGCGACATGGGCGACGAGGACAGATTAATGTCTTATGTATCAGTGTTGGGGATTAGCGCAGACGGGCAGATGGAAACTGTGACCACGCTAAAGCCGCCCAGAGGACCCGGCGCTCCGACAGGGTTCCGAAATGATGTCATTATACCTTCGCTAATGGGATGGTCTACTGCACTTCTTCTGCGCGGCCTCGCCTTGCACATTTAGCGCCATCAACCGCAAGAACATAGAGGCGGGTCGGGAGGGGCGGGGACTCACCGTGGTGTCGTTGGTGGTGACGTAAACCAGGACCTCGGTGGCGCCCCTGCCGCTCACGTATCTGTAGCAGTTCCACACGCAGCCAATCAGGTAGGCCTGTAAAAAGACACGCAGTTAGGCTGCTTCATGCGGCAGCATGTCCTGCCGCGCCCCCCGGTGGAAGGGAGCCGCATAAAAAGGCAACTCCCAGGACGTTCAATCCCGCAAAACTGATCAGAGGACGTTTCAAATCTCATGTGAGCAGGTGGCACCAGTTCATGCTCAAAAACTAGACAGGACAGCTTTAATCCAAGCTCTAGTCTGACTAGAGCTGTCCTATCTAGTTTCCCACTTCATGCTCAAAGACTAGATAGAATAACTTAGTCTAGAGCTCCAGACTGACAAGATAGAACAGCTCCTGTCTAGACCTTGAGTCTGACTAGAACTGCTCTAGCTCATTTTTCAGTTCTTGCTCAAAGAGTACATAGCACAGCTCTAGTCTGACTATAGCTGTCTTATCTAGTCTGTCTGTACATGCTCAAAGACGGGAAAGGACAGCTCTAGTCTAACTAAACAGGACACATCTAGTTTAGCGTTCTAGTATGACTAGATATCTGACGGGAGCGGGCCTATCTAGTCTTTCTGTTCTTGCTCAAAAATGAGATAAGACAGCTCTACTCAAAAGCCAAAGTCTGACAAGAATAGTACAACTCTAGTATGAAGTTCTAGTCTGACAAGAACTGTCTTTAAATTCATTCTCAAAGACGGGATAGGACAGCTCTAGTCTAACTAAACAAGACAGATCTAGCTTAGCGCTCTAGTATGACTAGATATCTGACGGGAGCGGGCCTATCTAGTCTTCCAGTTCATAATCAAAAACTACACAGGACCACTCTAGTCTGACTAGAAGGGACACTACTAGATAGTATCTAGTACTAGTACTACTAAATACATGCTCTAGAGCTCTAGTCTGACCAGTGCTGTCCTATCTAGTATCTAGTAGTACAAGATAGTATCTAGTAGTAACAGATAGTAGTAGTACTACTAGATACTATCAAGTACTACTAGATAGGATAGTGTGCTATCTAGTATCTAGTAGTGCAAGATAGTATCTGGTAGTGCTAGTACCAGTAGATACTATCTAGTACTACTAGATAAAAGATAGGACAGCTATCAGTATTATCTAGTACTGCAAGATACTCGCCAGGACAGCTCTGGTCAGACTAAAGCTCTAGATGATAGCTGTCTTTCTAGTACTACTAGATAGGTTGATACTTGATACTACTAGGAACTAATCCTATCTAGTACTACTAGATAGGACAACTCTTATCTAGAGCTCTAGTCTTATCAGAGCTGTCCTATAAAGTATTCCAGTTCATGCTCAAAGACAAAATAGAACAGCTGTAGTCCTGAGGTCTAGTCTGACCAGATAGGGCAGCTCTCATCTAGAGCTCTAGTCCGACTAGAGTTGTCCTTTGTAGTATTACAGTTCATGCTCAAAGTCTAGATAGGACACTGTGAGATAGAGCAGTTGAGCACAAACAGATGAGCATGGCTAGCCCTTCTCACCCCGCCCATTCCACATGCCCGAGGTCAAAGGTCACATAAGTGCCGCTTTTCATAGCGGACTCAGATAATGCCTGTTACAATAGACTATTCTGAAAATCTTGGATTATTTTAACAAAGTCGTGAATTTACGAGGAAAAACTCGTAACAAAAAAAAAGTAATAGAGTTCTGATATAAAAAAGCGGAACTTTGTTACTTTATTTGTGTACATTTAAGACTTTATTCTCATAAATGTGCGACTTTATTCTCCAAGTCTCAGATGCCTGGAGCTTAAAATGTTTAACTTGAGTAGTTTTGGTGCAGGACTGAATATTTATTAGCATTATTGTCGACTTTGGTGGGTGCAGTTTTTGGTATTTTTGGTTTTACGCCATGAGAGCTTTAGCGTGTTATTAATATGACTAAAAATACGACTTTTTGGTAGTCAGTGCTCGTTTTCTTGGTTCTTCTCATCAGGCCCGATTGGCACCAAGGTTCGTCTTGGCAGGGGAACAGCGGGTTCATTGTGTGCTTGTGTGAGAGCGGCTCCCTGGGTCGGCAGCCCAGCGAGCCGCTCCGATGCACCCTGTGCCATCTGCCGGCGATAAAGCGAGAGATGAACTTTCAAGCGAGGGCCGCGGAAAAACACATCTTCCGGTGTCCGCTTGGGGGTTTATGAAAGCGACGTAGGACACGTGATCCCTGACGTCACTCTTTCCCGTGGCCGCTTTTCCACGCTAAAAGCCCTTCTCCGTCCTTGGCTGTGTGCCCGGGGATGTGATCTGATTGCACAGGCAGCGTCTTGGAAAAGCAGCCATCCATGCATTGACGCTTCCTGCTGCTCTGACTGTGTGATCATCCATCCATCCATCCACCCATCCATCCACCCATCCACCCATCCACCCATCCATCCATCCATCCATCCACCCACCCACCCAGCACTGCGTGTAGCCCGCAGTGACATGTGCGCAGTTTTAATTGGCTTAAATGGCATAAGGATGTGATGAACCATTTGGGGAAAAAATCACTGGGGTAAATTATAAGATGAATGCACGCTGTAGAATATATAAGTAATTATGATGATAGATCATAAAACAAATACACTAAACATATACACTACAAATATTTTTTTCCTCAGATTTTCCTTATATCATTGCAATATTTACAGTTCACAATATTTTGTTACATTTTACTTATATTTTGTGTAATTGTCCTTATATCATTTTAATACTTACATTTCACATTATGTTAAATTTTACTTATATTATGTCCCATTTTCCCAAATGCACTTGCATTTTTCATTCATTCATTCATTTTCTATACCGCTTATCCTCATTAGGGTCGCAGGTATGCTGGAGTCTATCCCGGCTGACTTTGGGCGAGAGGCGGGGTACAACCTGGACTGGTCGCCAGTCAATCTCAGGGACAAACAAACATTCACACCGATGGACAATTTAGAGTCGCCAATTAAATGTGGGAGGAAACCGGAGTACCTGGAGAAAACCCACACACGCTCGGAAAGAACATGCAAACTCCGCACAGAGATGCCCAGATTGAGTGTATATATTTAAATATAATAAATATGATTATATACGATTATATTTCACAATATTTTGTTAGTTGTATTTATATTATTTTATTGCTATTATTATTGTTTATATTACTTAATTTATAAACTGCAATAAAATAAATATTCATATTAAATTTTGCAATGGTTTTTCTATTGTTTTTTATTTCACTTATTTAAATAGTCTTTATCATGTACTGTAATATGATTTCACTTTTTAAAATGTTTCTGTTATGATTTTTTTCAGATTTTCCAAATCATTATTTAATTATAATAAAATATCATTGTGTTGAAATGAAGCCGTTGTTTTTCCCCGGCAGTGCGAACCCCAATAATGCTTCTAGTCTGAGTGTCAGCAGGAGAGCGTAATTATCTCTGTAGAGGAAACATTTTTTTGTGCAGGCGTGCCTAAGAAAGCAGCGCGAGGAAGACGTTTACCTTGAAGGAGAGGATGCAGCCAATGAAGAGGAGGACTGCGAAGACGAGGCACATGTTATTGGTGGACATGATGTCCTCCTTGTAAGGGAAGGTCCCCGGCTGCAAACACAAAGGTGAAAATGAAGCATAAACAACCCGAGGATAAGCTTTAAAGAGACTTAAAAAGCTCATCTACATAACCAAAGAGCAGAACGTCATGCCCGGGCGGCTCCTCCCGCCACGCAACAGATGCTACGTAAAGCACGTGTTCTTCCAAAAGCTTGGTGGCCACTTTGGGATGCCGTTTTCTCCCTACTCACCAGCTGCTGCAGGTAGTCCTGCACCGTGTTGGGGTACACCACCACGCTGATGGCCACCAGGGTGTTGAGGGTAAAGTCAAAGATCTGGTAGCAGAAGAAGGGAATGATCCAGGCGGCGTGTTGCTGCGTGGAGGAGAATATCAATGAGGGGGGGGGTGTTTGCTAGCGGGGCAAAAGGGGTGAATGTGTCTTGTTTACTCACCTTGTATGCGCCGTAGGTCGCCATGCCACATATCAGAATCATGAGGAGGGATATGGCGGTTGCTATGCAGATATCTGCCAGGAAATAAAAAGAGTGGTACTAAGAGAGTCATTGATGACATAACAGATATGCTGCTTCTGTGAGATCAGTCAATGAAAGCTGGCCGGGTTCACCCAGAGGTGTATCGATATTTTTATTTATTTTTATTTTATTTGTACAACCGCAAACAAGCTGCCAGCCGCAAATGGCCACGCGGCCACACATTGAACACCCTTGGGCTAAACAGATGCCAATACAAGTGTGTAGCAAAACATAATTGTCATCCCGATGGGGCTGCATGAGTGCTGTCGGCACTGGGGAGCTGAGGCTGCTTGGGTGGAAAACACGGATTCCAACATGCACCGGTGACATTGAAAGCAGAGCATGATCCCCTCCCAGTGGGAAACTGGACCCCAAGGCAGTTGTCCCACATTAAACGAGCCCACTCGCTCCTCCGAAAGGTTAGCTTCTTTTTACACTTCTTACCGTAGCGCCAGGAA